>JACGDI010005836.1:48989-122993 GCA_014898725.1 Jacaranda copaia
CTATATTATGATTAGAATCAATACAAGAAGGTAGAAGGACTTATCGCAATGCTTAGATAACTTCACAAGTAAACCCTACTAAAGTAGTGTTGAGCTTTTATAGTTGGGTATTATCTGCTTCAAATTAGAGGAATGCATTGTGAAAATGTATGTCAGCTGAGTTGCCACTGTTCACTAGTATTGAATTCTCTTCATGTTAGCTCTTTGTCCTCATCTCCAAAAGTGATGGCTAGGCATTAAGGGATGCACTTCATAAATTCGTAGTATGGGACCAATAGAATGAGCCTACGTCTATCTTGCTGCTTGCACAAATACTTTCCTTGTATTTGAAGAGTACCCTCCTGCTAGTCCTCTTGAAATCAGCAATATGACACTAGCTGTAGGTAAGTTCTCTGGATTGCATTGATGTAGCCAATTCTTAGGTTCCAAATGATCATTAGGTTATTATCATTGATCCTCACATCCGCCAGCTCCTGGACCCCTTTTAGGACTACTTTACCTCTGCACCATATACTCCTTGAGTTGTTCTCTTTAGATAACCTCTCAATATCATCCTTTAGGTGTTTTCGCTATTTAGTGGTTTTTCTTTCGATCGTGGTGGAAATAGCACCACTTGTGAGATTTCTACTTCTTTGTGTCATCTATTGTCTTATGAGGGATTGCTAAATGAGGCCACACTGTAGTGCCATAGCTAAATCTCTATTCTAGGGGTTGGGAGTAGAGTGGAGGCGATGAAAGCCTAAAGAAGACTATAGCCACGGTCTCCTAGCTTTTTGTTACTACTGTTTTTCTCCTCATCACTCATCTTGCATTTGTCATCATCTTGAGGAGTCACAACTTCCTCGACCTTAATGTTCCTCTACGCTCACAAAGAGCTCCTCCAAAGTGTTAGGAGTTTCTTAAGCTATAGACTTCCAAAACTTCTAATGCTTTACATTCTATTGGATGATGCTAGGTCGGAGCTCTTGGTTGATTTGAGGGATCTCATATGTTGCCCGGACAAAACAGTTGATATAGTCTCTTAAAGTCTCTCCATATTTCTACTTGATAGTGAATAGATACGCTGCCATTTTTAGTTACCTACAGTTGATGAAAAAATTATGAAGAAAGCATTATGCCAATAGCCCCTAGCCATAATGGACCTATTAGTATCTAGTTAAACCACATTGCAGCATACTTGGTGAGCGTGGTATAGAACACCTTGCAATATGCTACTTTACTCAAATATTAAAGCTTTGTGTATGCTAGAAAGTTGTCTAAATGCTCCTGCAAGTTCTCTATGCCACATACTTTGATAGGTTGGTTGTCTTTATTCCAAAAGGAAGTGCCTTCACCAAGATAGCTTAATAGAAAGGATTGAATCTTTGGAGAATGACGACTAAAGGAAGTTAGTGGCTCTGGGCTCCTTCCTATTTCTCTTGAGGGTTGTAGCAATACTTAATGAGTCTGGACTCCATAGTAGTGGGCAATCACTAAGAGGATTCTACTTAGAGGGATGATAGTAGTTTTACTTAGGAAGGTAAAGGGGGAGAAGTAATGTCTCGCTTTGAGCTAGTCCTCCGTTTTGTCCTCTCTAGGAACAATAAAGCCTCTCAGCTCCAATGTGAGGATTGTGACTGTTGGGCGGCATTTTTCAGCATATTGTGCAATAGCTTTGGCCACAACTTGAGCAAAGACCTTTTCTAGTAAAGTCTTCAACACCTCCTAATTCATCTATAGGGTTGATTCTTTAGAAGGCCGTGCCTGCTACATAGGCATCTCATTGGTGTCAATTGCACTTTCGAGACAAGCTCTAGCATCAGATGTGGTTGTGTCTCAAGCTAGGGGTTTCTGAATTTGGGACCATGTGTTTGTTAAAGTCTCGAGCTCTGGATGTTTGCATTCTAAGCATTCCTTCTTCTTCAATCAGAGCTCCTACAAACTATGCCAAGATGGTGCTGGTGGACAATGAAGCTAGACTATTTTTAGAAGCAAATTTTTAGAGTTCTTTTTCTCTAAAACCCAATCTGGAGAGTTCTTAGTTCTCAATTTTTACAAATAATTTTTGGTGCCTAGTTGGACTTTGGTGTTTAGTATTTATAGCCTTTTTTCTTGGTGGACTTTGGTCCAAATGCCCTTTTTGGTGAGCTTAGTCAATTAGACACTCTGGTCTTCTTGTTCATTTATTATTTAACTAATTAGACTTTTTTTTAATTCATTTTTACTTTTTTACTCTCACGGACTAGAGTCATATCAATTATTTATTTGTTTTTATATATTTAATTGCACTTTTAAGTTATAAACCCTTTATGAAAAATGTAAAAATTTGAATACATATTTCACTTATACATAAATCATTATTTATAATTTTGAAATATGAAAATACAAATTTTAATTTCAAATGTCGGTAGTGAGTCCTAACTTTGAATCTTTTAGATAATATAAGTAATAAATCAAAAAATTAGGATACAAATAAATCTCTCAAAAAATCGAAGTCGTGACGTGCTGATATGCAATAATAAAAATTCATAATTTCTTCCACTTACAGTTTTATGAACTCTCATTTAGAATTCATTTATTCTAATATATTATTTAAATCAATCGAGATTATTAAAGTAATTTAGATCTTTACTTTATTAAATTTTTGAACGTTTCACATAATTTATAGTTTTTGTTTAAAAGGGATTCAAGTTTCCTTGTTATTTAGCTAAAATTTAGAAAGCAAAGGTTTATTATTTTATATCTTTTGAATTTTCTTCCATACCTTACTTTATCTTAAATTTTATTTTATAATTGTTTTTGAAAAATCAATCAAATACATAACTAAATATGTATAAAGTAAAATAATATTCAATCTTATTTTAAATATATTTTTTAGATGGCAATAAAGTGGGTAAATTAGTTTTGTTTATTTTACTTTGTTAATATATTTCCTTATACAATATATGTAACTTCCTCTAATATATAATGTGCTGCATATTTCTCTTTTTTTCATGTCATATATTTTCTCTAATAATTTTTGTAACTTCTAATATTAATATATAATTTTATATTTTTTATTATATTGTATGATAGTTAATTATAATGTTTTTCATTTATAATCTAATATTTGACCTTTTAATGTAATTATGAATCACAGACACGCATAATATATGTATATATATATGGATATATGTGTGTATTTTTGTCAATGCATGTTAGTTGACATTTCTTGCACAATATATGCAGTGTGCCCAAACGATTCATGTATAAAATATTATAGTAATAATATAGGATGACTCAATAGGTCCAATTTAATAATACTCAACTAAGGTAGAAGCTGGTTTGACGCTCCCCAAGAAGCCCGATTGTCTTTAAGCCCAACTTGTTTTGGGCCAAGCAGATGCTTGACCGCCACTCAACCTTTGGATTCCTATCCGGCTTGGCAAATATTAATGCTCATGATCAACCAGGTTATTATCGATAGTCTCCATAATGGGGCCTCAATCCTTCGACTAGAACGATGTAGCCTCGATCGGAGTGAGCTTGGCGACCAAGATCCTGGGATAATCCCACTAAAGTACTCATCTCGACCGGGAAGGTCGAAGAGGGGCGACAACCTTTCGGTTGTATTGAATGCCTTACTAGGTGGTGTGCTGTCATAATAATAGCGCGTGCCACCAACAGTACCACCTTTTGCAGCCGTGATAGGTTGGGGCATACCTCCAGTGTATCGCCTTGTCTCAGGTAGCTGGAGGCAGTGCCACCTAGAATAGAGCACAAGCTCGATAAGACTAAAAGGTCCTCAAGCAAGGATAATGGCCCTTCTTACACAATAGGGGCATCAAAAACATATTAACCACCATGAGAAGGCTATTAATACCCCATTCCAACCCTCAACAAGGTATGCACATATCAGCCCTAAGCTTCTACTCCATTGCTCTATATTTGGTCGATATACTGACTTAAGCGTTAGAGTGTTTTAGCTGAGGGCTCATCGGCTAGCATGATGTTTGCTATTAATTATAAGACTCGACCTCGAAAACACCTCGAACATATTCTTAAACCCATCATTTGATCAACTTCATTGGGTTTCAGCTCATTGAACACTTAAACTAAATCCACCCTCATCAAGTAATATAAAGTTATTTCAATCTAAAATATAAAAGTAAAATGATGTTCTATCCTATTTTATGTGGCAATATCGTGAATTAGTTAATTTTGTTCTTTTTTAATATTTTAACATATCTTCATGTATAATATGCTATCAACATTTATTTTAATATTAATATAAAAAATTATATTAGTTTACTTTTTGTAACTTCAAATCTAATTTTGATAAATACTCAATATATCTATATATATATATTAATATATAACTTTTATCTTAATTTTTGCAACTTCTTATTTTAATATATAATTTTTGTACTCCTTATGGTATTGTAAAATAATTTCTTCTTATATTTATTATTTATACTCTCAAGTTTATTTTTTAAATAATTATAAACAAACACATATATATGTATATATGTACCATTTAAAAATTCAGCATATACTGTATCAATTTAGAGAAAAAGAGCCAAATTAAAATGTCAGGAAAAGGAAAGGGTGGCAAAGGACTAGGTAAGTTAAAAGACAAAGCAATACCAAGCCAGCTATTTGGTGTCTCGCTTGCTATGGCCTGATGCATGTTAGTGGGCTCATGCATGAGGAGATACGCTGTGTTCCGGAAATCTTCCATGAGAACGTCTTCCGCGATGCCGTTACTTACACAAAGCATGCCCGCAGCAGGATTGCGATGACGATGGATGTTGTTTGCTTTATTTAATTATACTTGATAGAGACATAATTATTTTTAATTTATTATTTGTTTGTTTTAATATAGGACCTTTGATAAGTTATTAACATAATATTAAGTTGGAATATAGATCAAGAGAAAAAAGGTTTGATACATTTTTCTTGAGTTTAATAAGACTCAAAAAGATTAAATTACCCTTGATTAGTATGTAAAAAAATATATTATAATAATAATAAAATGTTATAATAAAATTATATGTTTTATTTTAATTTACTTTTCAATTAATCTCACCAACCAAACGTGAAATTATATTGCTCTATTTTAATAAACTTAAAATATATCTATTTATTTATATATCATTTATAATTACATTATTCAAAGCAAACTAGCACTCAAAAGGTGGAGTTGAACTCTTTACGACCTAAGTTCTCAATGTGAGAGTTTTGCAGGATGGAGATTTAGGACTTCTGTATTACCAAAATCTTGGTGGTATAATCTGTCTTGGGTTGCTTGATGTTTGTTTATTAAAATGAATTGTAAAATGCGCTTGCTTGGATTGTAGTTTAGTTTTAATTTTTTAATTAATGATGTACAAAATGGAGTGAACTCCAAAAATCCTTTACGGTAGACAACAAAAAATCAATTTGTTTTCTCTAAAACGCGCATAGAAAAATTCTTGAAAGGTCACTGTTCTTTACTAATGATTTCTCCCTTCTATCTTGTTTTTGGGTTATGGTTTACATATATATATATATATATATTATGAGTTTAAACCCTTAGAATTTTTCTATCCTTCTCATGTTAATTGTCCTTATGCTCTGTCACTGTTTTAATTTAATTTATTGGGCTTTTCTTTCTAATTTTCCAAATTGCTATTATAACCAAAATTATCCCACAACTAATTATTAAATATATATATATATATATGTATGTATATGTGTATTTACCAGATATATAAGTCTACTTATCTTGAATTTGATTGACATGCCTCACATAAGCTAAAAATTTCAAAAAAAAAAAAATAGTTTATATTCAAAATAGTTTAAATACACAATTTATTATTTAAAAACAAACCAACGTTTTTTTTCCCACCTCTATAAAATCATTCTCTTTGTGGATTAAAATTTATTTTTCTTAAAATGCATGCATGTTATAATGAATTAATCTTATTTATTTTCAACATGTTAATATATTTCCATATATTATATTTTATCAATATCTATTATATACTAATAAAAAAATATTATAATAATTTATTTTTATAATTATATGTTTAATTTAAATAAATATTCAATATACACATGCATAATACCATATATAATTTTTTGGAATAATTTTTGCAACTCCCTTTTGTCAATATATAATTTTTTTAACTCATTACTATATTATCTAATAATTATATTTCTAATATAATTACAGATAGACATATACACATGTATACATATTGCTGTACATTTATAGGTATAATTGTCAATGAAATTTAGGTGACATGTTAGGCACCATATATATTGTGCATACATAAAACTTTTCACATATAAAATATTATAATAATGTACTATCTACTACAATTTAATTTTAAGTAATATATTAAATTATTTCGTGAATTATCATTTGTTCCATAGTTTAACTTGTTAATTAAGTTAAAATGTAGCTAAAAAGATTTTCAAATCCAACCTTAAAATCTCTGAAGATATATATACTGAAACAATCTCAACATACAATTTATTTTTATAAAAATATTTATCTTTTTTTTCTCCACCACTATATGAACATTCTCTCGGTTATTTTTCTTTTCTCCTAATGATGCATGTAAATATAATGCTCATATATATATATATATATATTGATGTTTTACTTTTTATACTAATAAACCAAATAATTTATAAGAGAGAATTGAGGTTCTAATTTTAAGAGAAGTTAAAATATTTGATCTTCCATTTTTTAAGTTATTTTTCAATCTTAAATTTTTTAATTTCTTTAAATTGTATTAAAGCTATTCTCTCTTTTTTGTATCCTACTGTATTTTATAAATAATTTATTGAACGTATAGATCATTCAACACTTAATCATCAATTTTATGTAATAGTTCAATAATGCATGAAATACCAAATGATACGTAAACCATGCCCATATGATTCATTTATATCAATAATTATATTATATTTAATAAATTTTTATTGTTTTTGAATGTTATATTTATAATATCCACATTAAAATATGAACAGCTGTACTATAGATAGTACTATACATAAGCATTCTATTCACAGTATTATATTTGCCTTTTAGTATAACCATCTATGTTCCATTCATAGATGTTTTTATCATTGTAACTACTATTCAAAACATATTGTTGTTCTCCATAAGAACGTTATGAGGTGTTGGCCTAGGATAGTAATATAATCTTTGGGTAAGCTTATCAGCAAAATTTTCTAATTTATCAATTTCTTGTTGAACAATTTGCTTATAATCTTCTTTGTCACTCATTTCCTATTCAAATTCTTTGTCAAGAGTGTTAGCTCTTAAATCTTTAAATTTTTCAACAAGAATTTTTTCTGATTTTGTCATTGATTTTAACTTGAAATCTCTAATTTCAAGTTGACGTTGAATATTGAGTGTAGCTATTATCTCCTTCTTCTCCTCTCCATGAACAATAATGGAAGATTTTATTTGATTCATGGATATAATTAATGCTTCACCTCTATTACGAACAAAAGTAATTTGTTCTCCTAAAATATTTAGATACATGTCGGCATAATTTTGTTGTTTAAGCAGATGATTAATATGCCCTATAGTAAGTTGTATTACATCATTCTCAAATAATTTAAAAAATGCAGAAAAATATATACTTTTCTCATTATTTTCTATTTGATATGGTTGTGGTGGTGGATACATAGGCTGTCCATTTGAAAGTTTATAATTTTTTCCTACAATAGAAATATAGTTTTCAACATAAGTTGTTATAGATTATGGAACAAAAGGAACAAATTGATTTATTTCAGAAAGATATTTGTAAAATTCTTCCTAAAAATCCTTTCTATCTTCTTTAGTAAAATTCGCAAAAAACCATTTTTTAAACGGTTACCATGTAGGAAGATTAAATTCTTGTTGAGTTTTCTTTCTCGCTGGAGATACTAAACTAAAATCTATATTTGCTGTAAAATCCAACAAATGAAAAAATTCATTTCTTTGATTTGATTGTGTCCATTTCTTGGGTTGAATATGCACTTCTAACTGTATTATCATAAAAAATTCTCAACTCTTTGATTCTGTTATTCTTGGGTTCCTCACTAGAATATTTCCTAAATGGTTCTCTAATTTGTGAGGTAGATGCTCAAGATAGAGATCTAACTATATAATAAATCAGAGATATATGAAAATAAAAAGATTGTGACCTTAGTAGTCTAGATTTTGGAAAAGATCCTACTATTATCCTGATTTTTTCAAATTGTATTTTGACAATTCCTTTTGGAGTTTGTATTACATCCATAAGGTTGTTTTGGATATTTGGCTTAAACGCAAGTAAGGCACTAGAATATAATATCAAAACTTCAAAACGTGAAAGTAACTAGTACCTACAAGATCAAAAAAGATCTAATCATGTCTAGAATTCAAATTTAGATAGAGGATTACCTCGAAGAGTAAAATCCAAGGAGTAGCGAGTGAACACTTCACTAGTTCCAGAATATGTCTACTAGTGGCGTAGTGAGAAACTTGCAACAATCTCCCTACCAAATCTCATCCAAAAATTCTGAAAAAATATCTGGAGCTTTAAGACACATTGCTAAACTTTCAGTTAAAATTTTAGATCAATTGACCATCTGGAACTCTCTATAGAAAATTGCCAACTTGGACTTGTGTAGGTGGATCTCCAGAAACAAGTAAGACAAACACCTTGCCTCTATAGTAATGATCCACACACCAATAAGATCTTCCTAAATCTCTAGTCTATGAGCTAGAGCAAGACCAGAGATTTGCTAATGGTGGAGGCCAAATTTGGGTGGGAAGAAGAAGAAGGAAGCTTAGCTTTCAACATATGAATGCTTGCTTGCAAGTGGTTTTGGAGGGAAAGAGAAGAATCTAATTCTTCACACCAAATGTGATATGCACAACCTCCTCTCACTATATCTATATATAAATGTTGAAAATGGGTGATGCCAAGTTGGCATCGCACAACGCATGAGGGGGGCAGCCAAGTGGGATTGCCAAGGTGGTAAAATTTGAATCCAAATCTCATTTGAATTTCATTTGCATTTTAATTACATTTGGAAACTCATTTCAAATTAATTAAGATGCCATTTCAATTCTCATTTGAGTTTTTCCTCCAAAATTCATTCTTCCTAATTAATCAAATTTAACTCTTTAATTTAATTAATTATCCTTTGACTTAACTCTTTAAATCAAACTAGCTTAACTCTTTAACTTAACTTGATCAATTGACGGTTATGTTGTCACTAAATAATTAACTCCCTAATTATTGGTCTAATTTAACTCTTAAATTAGTTGATTAATTTAACATTTAAATCAATCAAGCCAAAATTGACCCTCAAACTTGGCACCAAAACTCGATCCACTAGGAGACATCATTTTCTAACACTTAGAAAATTTTCTCCTAAAATTAGAAAGCTAATTAGATTTTGTATGTGACCTAATAGGTTTTACTATTCACATATAGGCTCACAACTCTTTATAACTTTTGAATATCTTATATTCATTTTAGTTTAAAATTCCTTTTAAACTAGTCGACTGAATTTAATTAATCTCATTAATTGAAGAGTATCCAATTTCTATAGTCGATGTCCAACCTCAAGCCCATGAAGCCTAACTAACTGGCTGAAATGAATATTCTGAAGAATCATCATTGCTCTATGCGTACCATGCAAATACGATACTTTCGTCTCCTATCTCTCAAAAGAGGCCTAGGACTAGATATTTGTCGGCTTCCTAATGGCCTCATACTATGTCTCCATTCTTAATGTTCAATCCCTATTGTGTGACTTCACCTTTGAAAAACTTCTTTTTCAAATTGTTACACTACCTTGCGCAAGAATTTCTTGAAATTGATCATTATAAAACACATAGGAGATGGACTCATCTTTCACAATGGTAAGGAGTTGAATTCCATCTTGGATCTTACAAACCACCATGCCAAGTAGCTCATACACAATCTCAACCCGAATGACCCACTAGGTGGTCAAGGAAAAGTCAAAGCATGAGGATCGATCATAAGGTTACCTAGGACCCTCAAGTTAGAGGACTAACAGTATACACTGACGTAAGCAAGAGAACTAGCTACTACTAACTTGCCACTACGACTATCTAGCGGATTCCTCAGTGCCATGTTCTCTAACAAGTACCCAATAAAATGCACCCATATCTCATATAGTTGCTCATGGAATGGAGTAATTTCCAACCTTTGGATTTATGCATTGTTAGTGCAAGTCTATTTAGATCTTAGATGTCCCATCTCTAAAGATCCTATGACTTAGAAGATTTAAGATCATGACTATGTGAGACTTATTCCATGGTCACCAAACCAAGTCTTGCAGTTATAGGTGATCTAAGGGTTTCATCTAAATGCTAGTGAAGCGAAATAAAACATAAGATGAAGATGGCCATATAAATATCATTCAATTAAGATTGAATGTACCAGGAAATAGTTTACAAGGCCAATTTCATTGGCTTGCAGGCTACTATTCCAACATGGTTGAACAGGGACAACTTGTTCTATGATCTAATGTTTTGGGAAAATGATTTCTTCCCATTTTATTGTTAGAATAGTGCCCTACAACCAATTAAAATTGGCGTGTAATAACTACTCCAATTGTGAGACAATTTTCATTAAATGATATTTTTATAAATAGCCATATTCAACTTATGCTTTTTATATTTCACTTACATTTGGTTGAAGCCCTCACTACAAGAAAGTAGGGTTCAGAGACAGAAACTTTGAGACGGAAAGTAATTCATCTCTAATTTACATAAAATATAGATAGAATACAAACAAAGTTTTGATTTCGTCTTATATTTGAAAAATATATATTGAAAATAATAATTTTGATAGAATAAAGAAAAATTTGAGTAGAAAATACTGAAAAATTATTAATATTTTACTATTTATTTTAGAGACAAAAATAATCTGTCAGAAATTTGTATGTCGAAGAAGGATTAGAGATGATGTTCTCATCTATACTATAGTATTTATTTGAGACGGACTCGACTGCAATTTTTGTCTCAAAATTTTTGCCTAAATCTTATTCCTATCATAATAATCTTGTTTTCCTTTTAACACAATTATAACCTAGAAGAAAATAATTATTTGCCATTTAAGTAAAATAATATTATATTAATTTTTAAAAGCAATTATTTATTTCACTAAAATCGTCCGCTACGAGAATTAGACTTGCAAAAAATAAAAAATTTATTATAGAAAATTCTTTTGAACTTAACTATACAAAAAATAACCATTCATTGAAGATTATTTTATGATATACAAAAAGGCATTCCAAAAGGTATTTTAGTGCTACAAAGTTTGAACATAGCAAAATGAATGTGAAAAATATGTCATCTTAAGTTTTTAACTACACCTAAACAGGATGATGAATAATACTTATTTTCATTGTTATAAGTTGTCTAACAAAAAATTAAATTTTTTCATAATAAAAGAATTTTCTCTCAAAATATTTTTCTACCATTTTGTATCACCAAAAATTTATTCAATCCAACTCTTTTGCTTTAAAAAATTCCAACAACTGATAATTTTGTTAATAATTTGTTGGTAAGTTCTCCGGCACATGGTTTTTTATTGGGAAATTTAGTAATTGTTTATAATATTTTAACAAAAAGTAATACTTAATATTTTCTAACTAAAAAGGTCCAATTTTTTGTAAGAAAAATAGGGCCAAAATTTTTACAAATAGAAAAAAGGAAAATTAATTACACTAGACTTAAGGATACAAAAATGGTTGAACTAACTTGAATTCGAAATTTTGAGCAAGAACCAAGCTTCTCGGGCCGAAAGTGGAGCTCCGTTTCAATCATTAAACAACTCATGAAGTTTTAAAAATATTTTTTTACAAATAAATAATAATATCTATAATTACATTTTATAATAATAACAACGTAAGAAATAGAATTTGATTAACGGTACCGTTTAACTTTTCATTTCTAATGCAGAAAAGTCCAATCCTCCTTCATGTTGTCAGATCCTATACATCACCCCGACTGCAAGTCGTCCACACACTGGCATTCGTCACATCCAAATCTAACTTGGAGCCCTACCCACACCGCCGCCCGTCACACTCAAGCACGACACCAACCACAAGGCCACCCACATCGTCGGCATCGCTTGGCACCGATCATTTCCCACTAATTTCTCACCCTGAGTGAATAACAATGCGAATACTTGTAATGATAGTAGAGAATTCTTATCTACTGTTGGACTTCGCCAAAATCATTTGCCCATCATGAAGCTTTCACCAACAAGTAAGGCTTGAGGTTTATAGCTTTGTAATCCATTTCAATTTTTCATTATTCCAAATTCTAGTAGGGGAGAGTAGTGAGCTGGGGCTAATTTGTTTACCTTGTTTATCATATTGAGATTTGATTTTTTTTGCTAAAACTTGAACCTCTCCTTATTGTTGATTTTTCTTGTATTTGATGAAACTGGAAGCAAGTAATCTTTCAGAAAATTAGAATGGACACTATTCTAAGGCTTTCGATAAAAATCAAACTAGAAAGATTAACTCCTATCAAAAATGAGTTCTGAAGGGGTTTAACCAACATTTGACTATTGGAGCCGAAGAAATTTCAATACATTAATTGAGTCTCCCTCCCTCTCTCCCTCTATCTCAACATATGGCCAGTTGTTTTAATTTAATACGAAATTGAAAATAGTTTGTTAGATAGTATTGTCGTAAAAGAGATTCTCGTGCATGCTAAGCTTAGTCTAGAAATTTATAGTTTTTAGAAATTTGTAATTCCATCCAGATTCCCAAATAAGTGCTAGATTAAGTAAAGAATAAAAAACTGTCCCCTTTATCTTAGAGACATTAACATTGAGAAATTTTTTCTAATTTTGAAATCTGAAACATTGAAATGTATGACAAATTTATGAATTATATAATCCCTTGCTCTTCTAAGAAAATCTTAGTATGAGAATTAAAGAGGTAAGGTTGCCTATATGGTTGTATGGCATACAAAACTTTGTAATTTTAGAATTCATTATGTGTTTTGAATATTTCTCTGTACATAGATAATTCAAAATCATTAAAATAGCTCATTTCATTGTTACCAAGTATGTACAATCAGTTAATGACTTAATAAACTAGAAATTGGGTTAGTTAATAGTTTCTTAATTCTATTACATCTTGAGGCCTTTTATGGTAAGTAAATTTTTGTATGGCACTAGATGGATGCAAGATTCCGATACTACTTGGTAGTCTTTTGATGTAAACACTAAGATATAGATATGGATCATATATAGTGAAAAGATTGCCATTCATGACTTACATTGCAGATCCAGCCAACTTAGAGCATTTCCTCAAAACAAACTTTAGTAATAATGTAAAGTGTTTTTTTTATGCGGCGCGATGCGTGACGCCTAGGCAGACGTGCACTTGGCCTAATGGCTTCAAGCGCAACTTGCGTTCAAAGATTCAATTATTCACGGGATTTTGCAATTCACATCAAGTATTGCATTTCCCTACGTTCTTTATTTTACTACTCAGTTTATGTCACTTTTCTTCAAAAAGTAAAAGCAGCGATGCAATATTAGTTTGACCAAAATTATCATCAGTAAGCAGTTTAATTTGACTAAAATTGACATCAATCATTGGTCTAATTCCTTGGGGATGTTTACAAGTCTTATATATGGAATACTGTTGATTGATTCTTCTTTTGCTAATACTTACATGAGCCTTGTCTAAAATGATGTTTTTCTTTTTTAGGAATTTTTAGTTTTTATTTTTACCTTTTCAGTTTGAAAGGTGAAGCGTATCAGTCATATACTAAAGTTAGACCGGGAGATGATATTTGCAATGGCAAATGGAGAGCCATGGATGAAATAAAGGAAGTCGGTTAGCTTTAAATTTACTTCTATATATGAAGCTAAGTGACTTCAATACTGTAGTTTTCAGACAATATAGACTTATTTGACATCCTACATTAAGTATCTTACCTTAATCATCAAATAGACATGCAAATATATTTGGAATCAATTAATATTGGAGAATAAATACACTAAATCAATGGAAATATTAAATGGAGATATTATTTTGTTAAGAATTTAAGATGAGGAGGTGTGTCACGGGCATAAGAAGCAATATTATGTTGGTATTATAACTGTCTAAACAATCATTAGAAAAATGATTGAACCCTCAATTATGAATGATGATTTTGTTCTTTGCATAATTTTGGCTGCAAAAAATGATTTAGCTCCTCAATGTTATGTTTATTTGATCCCAGGATTTGTTAAAAAGAATATTGTATTAGATGAACTACTTCATCTTGGCTAAATTGCAGTCATAATCTTAATATTGCAAGAGCTTTTGATGTAGATGACTCTCAACTCAATCTCTATTGCTGCGAAGTCAAATACTTTATAGTTGTAGAAAAAGGTTGCTAAATTTATTTGGCATGGGGAATTGGTTACAGCTAAAAGTAAGTTATGAAGGCACAAAGAGATTGTATGGTTTTTACCATTTTAAGTTATGGAACTTTCTTCATTTTGCTCTCAGTGATTTAGTTTTTCCCCTTCTTTTCCTATTGACTTTCTAATGTTTTTGGCATTTCATTCTTCATAGGCTCATATATGAAGTTTCATTGGATTACCCTGTAGGTGATCATTGTTGTGTCATTTGTTAATAGCATGCAGCACTTGTTTTCCAGCTAGACATGCATAATATCTTTGTCTGTTTGAGTCTTGTGTATGTGTGGTACTTGTGTTTATTCCTAATATCAGCATCATCACCACAAATTACTCTTTATTTCTACCTACAGTTATCTCTGTAAGTTATACTAGCAAATGCTAATCTTGATTGATGGAACCAATTATAAGTTTTCCAAAATAATTCATTGTAACTACGATTGGTGTTATAAGTGGCCCAGGCTCTTATATGTTACACCTCATTGTAACTGTTTTTTTCCCCCCCGTTTTTTGGTAGGCAGTGAAGCTGTAGAGGAGAATATTTAGATATGGATATATTTTGACAAGTAGTTTGATAGCTAGCTCTTTGTCAATGATGATATATATCCCTCTAACTTTTAAACTGTAATGCTAATACTATCAAATTAGCAATGTCATGACTCTGGAAAACGATATACTTAAGTTTAACATATGTATTATGTGCATTTTGTTGATATGAATTTTGTTATAATGATATATCACTTTCCTTTGAATGAAATTTATTATGAGTATGATTTCAACATTTTTATTAGTTTGTTTTCTTATTATTGTGGATTCTAAACGCTCTCATTAGACAATTATATAGTTTTTTTTTTGTTTTAAAAAATAATAAATAATTAATATTACAAAACTACATATATATAATTATATCAAAACCTTTTGTTACAACAAAGTAGCCCTAACAAAATGGGGACTTTGTGCTATTTTAAAAAAGAAAGGAAAAAGAAGAGTGCACTGTGTTAAAAAAGCTATAAAATTTGTACCAAGAAGTATTTGCTACAATCTATTTCTCATAGTAAAATATGGTCACGACTTTATTATCTACAATAGCAAATTCATAGTAAATTTATAGGAAAGAGTCTTTTGCTACAAATTGGTCTATTGCTACACATATGTTATATGTTACAAATTCCGTTATCAAAAAAGTAAATTTTGACCAAAAAAAAAAAAAGAATTATTTGTTCGATTGTATCAAACATAAAAATGGTTGTGAGGTGGAAAAAATTAAACCCGGTTTAATTTGTTCAATCCATGATGGCTTACTTTGGTAGAGTCAGGCTAGATACTTGTGCTTTAAAATTGTGCAAGTTTGCGTTGGAATACGAATTTTACCTACACACCATTCACTCCGTGGGTGTGTGTGTATATATATATATATGTATGTTACTATTAAATAGAAGAATATTACATTGTTTTGAATACAATTTTTTCATTATACTATATATATATATATCATGTCTAAATTTTCAGTAGATTTAATCATTAGAACAAGGTAGTACATTTCAATTTTTTGGCGTATGTGATATGTTACATATTCCATCATTGAAAAAGTAAATTTTGACAAAAAAAATAAGAAAGGAATTATTTGTTTGATTGTATCTAACATAAAAAGGTATGAGGTGGAAAAAAAAATTAAAATCCGGCTCGATTTGTTCAATTCTTGATGGCTTACTATGGTAGAGCCAGCCTAGATGATTGTGTTTTAAAATGTTGTGAGTTTGTGATGGAATATGGGTTTTTACCTACACACAATTCACTCCGTGGGCGTGTGTATATATATATATATATATGTTACTATTAAATAGAAGAATATTACATTGTTTTGAATTCAATTTTTTCATTGTAATATATTTCATGTCTAAATTTTCAATATATTTAATCATTAGAACAAGGTAGTACATTTCAATTTTTTCTTAGTTTTATAATCTATATTGTTAAATTTTGAATTCAAACATTACCAAAAATAAAAAAAAATTATTAGTTTATACTAATTTCATTTTATACTCAAGCAACCTTTCTGAACTAATTATTTGTTGACCAGCACTAATCCAAATTTAAAAATCAAAATGATTTTTGTTCCAATAAATTGTCAAGACCGTCCCCATACAGAGTAAATAATATATATACATATAGCCACAATATATAATCTCCATATTCTAACTTTAATGTATGAGTGTTTTGAGTTGAACTCCAAAAAAATTTTGGGCTCTAGTTGGAATTGGAACTCGATGAACTTCCTATTAAAGGCTCAAGCTTGAGCTAGCGAGCTCAGTATCAATTAAGCTGGAGTTCAACTCAACTCAATAAAATTTAATTATTAATATATAATAATTATTTGATATTATATATAATATTTAAAAATAGAAAAAGTAAATTATTAATATAAATAATTATTTAATTAATATATTAAAATATTTAAAATAGAAAAAAAAAACTCATAAACTGACTCTTGATCTTTTGCACAACTAAATCAAAGCTCGATCTCAGTTCATTGTAAAACTCGAGCTTGAACTCAAAATTTTCAGGCTCGATTATAGCTCAACTCATCTTACAACCCTACTCTAAAGGCGTAAACCCTTTTCTTGTGTATTAACTCAGAAATTCCTCTGTCAATCTTTATTAGGATTTTGCTGCAAAATTTTCTCTTTACAATGTTATTCATGTTATAATAATTATTTTAAAAATAAAATTCAAATAATATCTTTCAAAATCTGTAAGACACATATAATTCATTCAAGACTATGGAATCAAGTGAGAAGTGAGAAGAGTGGAGAAAAACATATATGCTATGATTTATTGATTGGTTTTGGACTAAGTATATTGGAACCTATTAACCCTTTTTTTTTAAAAATTTTTATGGACCATATTTATTTATTCATTTATTTATATAATTATTTAGTCCAAGGATCTTATTTACATAGTGTGTCATAGCATTACTTACAACACTCACAAGCAATTAAAAAAATCAAATAGGCATCATTGTAACAATATCATCAAAGTTGTTAATTAATTAATTGCCTTGATATATATTAAGCACAACTAAAGAAACAAAAAAAGGACTGAGATTGCATACAAATTTTTAAAATTTCATTAGTTTAATTTTCAAATTTTTGGAAAATATATAAAAGAGATAAAATTAAAAAATAATAATATTTGTTGATTAACAAGATGTATATTTTCTCAATTTGAAGAGAAGTAGGATTAATTTGAAATTGATGTATTCATTATAGGTACCAAAAGTGAATTTCTCTTTGTGGTTAAAGTGATTTTCTTTGGCGCTTTCCCTTGTGATTTCTTTCTGCAACCTCCACCAATTTCTTGAAGTCTGTAATTGTGGAGAAGATGATAAATGTGTTGATCTCAAAATTAAGTGTTCAACAAAGAGAAATTTTATACAATTTTCTTTTCAATCGGAGGTAGTTCATCTTAAATCCTAAACCCTTTCTTTTGGATATTCATTTTCTTGGTAACAACTTAATGGAGATTTTGAATTAAATAAAGACATAATGGATTTGATTTGAATATGCCCATTGTTCATCAAATGGTTGTATGTATCATTTTTCTTGACGTGGGTTTTAGTTATTCTTCCCTCTTGTTTCAAATTTTTCCCTCTTGAACTCTTACACCTGCAGAATGATTAGTTATGCTTCTCACATCAAATACAAATTCTATCTAAATATATTCAATATCTTTTAGTGGGGCATATATTGATGTTGGATGCATTAGCTACTACCCTATTTACACTATACCCATTTTTGTGTGGTTTATGATGCCAATTACATATGTGTGTATGAAGGAAGCAGAAGAATGACTGGGTCAATCTATTTTTTTATTCTCCTCTTATTTCTTTTTGTGGATGAAATTTAGTATCTTTATAATAGCATTTTTAAAAATTAAAAAACTATTTTTTCTACTTCATACACATCAAAAGAAGCATAAATTATAGTCTAGATCATATAAAAATGATATGAAGAGTCATTTAGGAATATGCAAACTAACTAAGAAAATAGTCATTTGATATGAGGATCACAGTGCATTGGACTTTAGAATTGCCTTGGGAATAAGAGTAATTCTTCTAATGCCATCAAATGCACAGGTCAATGCATACTGAATAAACAGACTAAATACATACAAATCAAGTAAGAATCAAGCTTCCTCTAATGAAGGAACAACATAAGTACATAATAGATTAAGATGGGGAGAAAACAAAAAAGAAACAAGCTTCCCGTCAATTAGAAAAGAACACACCAGAATTCCAGCGGCCTTGCCCACCTCAGTATGTTACCTAATTCCAAGCTCCACATCTCTAGCTCCTAATAGTGCATTAACAACTTCTATTTGATTTGGTTCAATGGCTCCTCCAGTCCATTGTATCTTACATTTTAACTAAAAAAGAAACTATGTATTTGTGAGTGATCTTAATGGGAAAAGATAGAATAAGCCATTTATGGATGCAGTTGTTCAACTGTGTGAGAGAGAGCCTTTTGACGACAAGGATAAATGTCCCCAAACATCTCAGCCACAGATGCATTTCTATTTAGCATACTTCACTATCAAACAACTGTTATAATATAATATATATATATATATTGTAGCTTGGAATTTGAGTTTGAATATAAGTGTGTTTGTCCCACATTGAAAAAATAAGAAGATCTCATCTATTATATAAAAAATAACACACTTAATAGTTTGAATTAAAATTTGGAGGGAAAATATAGAGGGAAGTCAAAAGCATATTATTATATATTTAAATTAATGCACTTGGCAGTTGGACACGTGGCATGTGCAACGTGTGTTTAAGAAAATATTATTTTCTTTTGCAAAATATTTATTTCTAGTAAGAAAATAACTTTATTCTCTTGTGGAGACGTATCCTTCTGAAGAATTGCAATTTTTTAAAGCTCATGTTAAAAGGTTGTATCATCTTAAGAAATAGTTAAGATTCATATGATACAACTATTGGGAATTATTATGATACTTCAGAAAGGATGTCTTCTACTAATATAAATATAACTCGGGAGAAGTGCCAAAAGATATATATTCTTTTTTTTTTCCCAGAAAATATGTCTTCTTTTCTTCTCTATTAAAATTTTCTCGTATACTCAAAGGTTTTCTAAAAGATCTTGAGGGAAATCTTCGAAGTTACTATTTACAGATTTCGGGTGGTTTTGTTGTATCCTAAAAGTGAATTGCCATTTCAACCCGATAGCAAACACATAGTAGGGACAATAATCACTTTAAGGAAAGTGTGTTCACGCATCAGGCCACATAATTATTTAGCCAGTTCTATTAATTTTCCTAACAACAACATCATCTGAGATGGAATTTCAGTTGATCAGTTTACAAGTGTACTAGAGAGTTGATCACTGAAAATAGGCATGCGAAAAACCTTGTAAACGCTCTGACACCTATCTTTTATATATCTAATCATATGACTGTTATTGCCAAATATTAGGTAGATATTGCCCCAACCATAGTTTAGGGAAATAGAAGAAAAGTAGATTAGGATTTTTTGCTTCTTTTAGGAGGTTAGTGATTTACTTATCTAAATAAGCAAAAACTTAGGTGCTTGAAATGTAGATCACGCACATGCACTTCTTGTAGTTTCCACTATTCCTTTAGCTGCCTATTTTCTATCTTGACCTTAACCTTGTAATCATTGTCTTGCTATGTTAATTCAAAGTTTAATTGATTTTTTTATTTAACTACAATTAATTCTTATTTTAATAAAATAATATCTATATTTGTGTTCTAACTAGTGTGATAAAATGTACTCTACAAAGTATGTAGGTATCCCAAGAACTTCCAATTTTTTTTATCTATTAACGTTTGAAATAGTTTATTGAGTATAATTGTATAATATATTTCTCGAATGACTTAGACTATTATACTTTCTAATTTGTTCTAGTTTGCATGGGTGTTCCATTTGTTACTGCAGTAGTCATCAAATGTTTACTTAAACGTGGAAGCTGGCTAAGAGAAATTTCATTCATATAGCTAAATGAAAAAAGATTAGTTAAAGTTTTATATTAAACAAATGAAAAAATAATTATGAACCTTAATTTTTTTCTCATCCTAGCATGTTAGATATGGTATTGAAGATATATTTTGAAATTCTTATTTAGCTTTACTATAAGTTATAATAAGTGCTTACAATTAGATCATTCATATTTTTAAATAGACCTAACATTGTAAATTGATCCATAGAACTTATGTATATGGCTAAGAAGACAATCTTCCAGGAACTCTTCTTTTGAGCCCTCATCATAAATGTAATGTAATCCAAAATGCCATGCACACTATAGGTTAATCAGTACATTTCACAAAATTATATACTTGTATTTTATAGTCAACACAACTAGAAGCAACAAAATGACTTCTGTGAAACATTTATCATGTTATTATTGTGATTACAATTCTAATCTTTGTATAACTACTAAAATAATGTAGCAAGCGTGTCTACCAATCGTAGTTAGATATACAATTGTCTTAATAAGGATGGTTACCTTAATGATGCTTTTGTTGTGGAGGTTGAGGAATTCTTGAACTTTGCTTTTACACACACAAGATATGTTTATCAAAACCAAATAAAATGCCCATGCTCAAAGTGTGGTAATAGAAAATTCTTTGATCGAGATAAAGTACATTATCACCTAGTAAAGGATAGATTCACTTGTGGATACGACTTATGGTATGCACATGGGTGAATCTTTGAAAGGAGACGTGATGATGGAACTTCTTTAATGGTATCCTACGAGGAAACACAATATAGAACAATAGTTATGGATGCTTTAGACCCTAACTTTAATTGGGATACAATGTGTGAACAACCACCAAATCAAAAGGCACAAAAATTCTTTGACTTGTTGAAATACGTAGATAAGCTATTGTGGGATGGTTGTAAAAATCACATCAAGTTATCTGCTATTTCCTAATTATTAAATCTTAAATCAGAGTACAATATGCCTAAGGCTTGCTGTGATCGGCTTATGTTAATTATCAAAAATATGTTATTGGAAAGTGAAAAATTTCCAGACAATTTGTACAAAACTAAAAAACAATTGGGAAACTTTGGCCTTAGTTACAAGAAAATTGATGCTTGTATAAATAATTTCATGTTTTATTATAAAGAGAACAAATATCTCAAAAAATGCCATGTTTGCAGTTATCCTCAATATAAAATAGAAAAGTTGGGAGCTCAAAAAAGGTGCCTTATAAGGTTCTACGCTACTTGCCATTGATCCCTAGGATTCAAAAATTATATTCGTCTAAATTTTCTTGTGAGCACATGATTTGGCATGCTAAAAATCATTGTGAAAATGAAAGTATGTCACATCAATCTCATGGCAAGGCGTGGAAATATTTTGATCGCATCCATTTATCCTTTACCTCAAACTCATGTAATGTACACCTTAGGCTATGTACGGAAGAATTTAGTCCATTTGGTAGTACGCCATACTCTTGTTGGCTTGTGATCATCATAGTGTACAATCTTTCTCCATGGATATGTATGCAAAAGTCATTTATGTTCCTCAATATGGTAATTCCAAGCCTAAAGAGTCTACGGAAAGACCTTGATATATTTTTACGTCCTTTGATAGATGAGCTAAAAATATTATGGAGTATTGAGGTTGACACTTATGATGTTTGCAGTAAACAAAACTTTTGAATGAGGGTTGTACTAATGTAGATAATTGATGACTTTCCTGCAAATGCCATGGTGTCTAGTTGAAGTACTCATGATTGGAAGACTTGTCCTTGTTGTATGTAAAATAAAAATTCTTTTCAACTTCAATTTGGAAGAAAAAAATCTTGGTTTGATTGTCATCGACAATTTTCTCTTCCTGATCATCCCTACAGAAAATAAGCATCTAAGTTTTACAAGGGTAGAATTGTAAATGACCCACCACTTCCTTATTTAAGTGGTGAAGAAATGCGCTAGAGGATTGAGATTTCCTAATATTATATTTGGTAACCTACCTAGCGGTATAGAAAGAATTGACAGCTCTGGTAAAAGACAGAATTTGGTGAACAAAAGCATCTTCTGGGAGTTACTTTATCGACACAAAAATTTGGTTCAGCATAATTTAGATGTAATACATATTGAAAAAAATATCTTCGATAATATTTTTAATACTATAATAGATGTCAAAGATAAAACCAAAGACAATGCAAAAGCTAGGAAAGATTTGGAGAAATATTATCACTGTCCTATCTTGCATTTATTCGAGGATGCTAATGGGAAATTGTACAAGCCTAAGGCACCTTCCACTTTGAGTAAAACACAAATTAAGGAAGTGTGTGCTTAGGCAAAATCCTTAAAATTTCCTAATGGATGTTGCTCAAATATAGCTCGTTGTGTGAATAACAACGAATACAAGTTTTTTGGGATGAAAAGCCATGATTGTCATATCTTTATTCAAAGATTACTCCTATTTGCATTTTGAGATTCACTTCCAAAACCAATTTGGGAAGTATTAGTAGAGCTCAGCAATGTTTTTAGGGACATTTGTGCAACTATGTTGCATATGGAGCATATACAACAACTTGAAAAGAATATTATTGCTATATTATGTAAACTTGAGAAGATTTTCCCCCCAAGCTTCTTCAATTCCATGGAACACTTGCCTATTCACCTTCCATATGAAGCAAAGGTTGGTGGGTCAGTGCAATATTGATAGATGTATCCTTTTGAGAGGAAATATATTCATATTTACTCATTACAAAGTTAATAATCATCTAGATTTTGA
This sequence comes from Jacaranda copaia, assembly GCA_014898725.1. Lineage (NCBI taxonomy): Eukaryota > Viridiplantae > Streptophyta > Magnoliopsida > Lamiales > Bignoniaceae > Jacaranda > Jacaranda copaia. The sequence goes on from JACGDI010005836.1 coordinate 72,178, forward strand.
TTGATTTAAATTTTTATTTAAATATATTATAGGTTTTTATGCTACTTGAAGAAAAAAGTGGGAAATCAAGCTTGAGTTGAGGCTTCCATTGTAGAGGCATATATGATTGAGGAAGTTTCAACATTTTGTTCCTCATACTTTGAGCCACATGTAAGAACTAGGATAAATCAAGTTTTGCGAAATGATGATGGTGGAGCAATTCATCAATGTGGGCATTTATCTATACCTAACACACTGGGCAAGCACTTGGTTTGAGAGTCATGGTTAGATATTTGATTGATGATGAATTAAGAGTTGCTCATCGTTATGTTTTGATGAATTATGTCGAGATTGATCCTTTTGTGAAGTGAGCCTTTTTCACTTATTTAGTTTTCTTTTAGTGTAATGTCTTTAAAATAATATTCATATATATTACCATATTACAAAGGAAATTCAATGAAGAAAAGAAACTACAATTCCCAAGGATAAATCAGAATAAATTGGTTACATTGCATGATTGAAACTTTTCTTAATGGTTACTTGCTCATGTAAGTTGTCATATCCTACCAACTATGCCAAAATTGCCTATTCATGATTAGTTTTCTCATGTCCTTGGCTTATTTCTTAACAGGTTCAAGATACACATAATAAACTTGATGACAACATAATAAAGCTAGCATATGGAACAAATCGTAGAGTTTGATGCTACAAAGGCTATTTTGTGAATGGATTCAAGTTTCACACCATGGCTTATGGAAATTCTCAAAAATAACTAAAAATTATAGGGTGTGTGTGTTAGGAAGCACCCGCAATGAATATGAGATTGACTATTATAGATTATTGGAAGACATTTTGGAGCTAGAATATTATGGTTTAAGGGGAGTCATAACTTTGTTTAAGTGTCATTGGTTTGACACTTTAGATAAAGGGATTAAGGTTCATAGAATAGGTATTGTAGATAATAATCATAAACTAAACTTGCAAACATATGACCCTTTTATAATGGCCTCTCAAGCTCACCAAGTATACTACACAAATTTTCCTAGCAAGAGAAAAGAGAGGTGTGATTGGTGGGTTGCTTGCAAAGTAAGAGCCATTGGAAAATTTCACATCCTTGAAATTGAAATAGAAAAGGATAACATTGAAGAAAGGGATGTGAATGCTTTTCAAGAAAGAGAAGCATCTACTCTGCAACTTGTTATTGTTGGAGAAAATGTTGATGATCTTAACTTTGTTGCAAATAATAATGTTGAAGAATTACATACAGAGGAAATTGAGGAGCTTGGCTGTGCTATGAACTTTGGTCATGGATCTAGCAACAATGAGGAGCAAAAGAATGAATTTGAAGATTTTGAATTAGAAAAAAGTGAACAAGATGAAGAGGACTATGATTCTACTAATAGTGGCTATGATATGGATATTGATGATTGAATATATGTAACATAGAAGCTTCGATTTTTATGAGTTTTAGTCTTAAAACGTACAACAACATGAATTTCATTTAATAAAAGTTAGTTATTTGTTACAATTCTTTATATTTCTCATTTTGTAAATATTTGTTTGGGTATGAATTGAAATCAAGGTTACATTTTGCCAATGTTTAATACCTTGTTTCATTGTAATAAATTCTTTGGTATGACTTAATTGTAGTAATAATTTTATTCATTGTTCAATTATAATTGGAACTTTTTTTCTAAAAATTGTAGGATGCCAAGTAAAGGAAGGGGCATTGTTTCTAGAGAAAATTCATGAGGTCGAGGTCGTGGTCAAGGGCGAGGGTCATCTTTACCCTTGATTGCTCAATATGACAATTTAGTGGCTGAGCACTTAATACATAATTAGAATGTTGCAAATGAAATAGAAGCCAATTTTACTTCTGCTTTGCCAACTAAACAAGTTAGTCAATTAGATGGTCAAACCAAAGGATCTAACCACATATCTCGGGTATTAATTTCACCATAATTTTTTAATATATGAACTCACAAAGTTACATTTTTAGTTGCTCAGATTACATTTCTTTGTTGTTTTATGTATGCATACATAATATTCCATGTTTGTGTATATATCTATATATGTGTGTATGTATAAAGTTTTATGTATATATTATGTATATATAATAAGTCTAAGAGCTTCTTTTTTTTTTTGCCTTTTGGAATCAATGCTTATATGATTTTTGGAAGCAATGCTTATCTTTGTATTGAAATGTGGATCTTGAGTTTGAGTGAGAAATATTAAATACATCAATAACTTCTATCTTTTAGTTGTTTGTGACTTACATATTTCTATTTTTTTGGATAACTACAAATTGGCATGTAATTCATGCTTGGTGTTGTATTAACTCCAAGCAAAAACTTCAAGGAGAATAGAAGATTATTTGTAAAGTTTAATTTCCTTCAAATACTTGCAAGTAAATACTTCAGTTAACCAAGAGTTTATTAGATAATTAATGTTAGAGATTTGTGTCTTTTTAATCCCTCGTGTTAAGGAGCAATATATGTCTAGTATCTGTGATGTGAGTTAGATGATTTGTAGTTTTAACATTTTTTGAGTAGGTACATTTAAGTGATGATATCAGGGTGCAAAAATTGTAAAGAGATTAGAGAGTCAACTGGAGATTATGGGGTAATTTCTTGCATTTGTTATGTGACACTTTTGAAGAAGTGTTTTTCTTTAACTCTCTAATAGAAATACTAAATTTAGAATTTTTGGGGTCTTTGTTAGATGCCCGAGAAGAAAATTTAGTATACAAAAAGTAGAAAAGATACAACTTTGGTCAATACACTGAAGCGAAAGCCCTAAACATTATAATTTGTGTAACTTTAATTTTTTTAACTATCTAGAGTCATTAATATGTAATAAGTTAGCAGTCTATTTCTTTGATACTTGAGTTTTTTCAATTCTTTCTAAAATAACATACTATGTTGGGTAATTTGTAGAATGTAAGCAAGAATATATGTTGTTGCCTTTTTAAATTGGGCAAGCATCAAGCTGATCGTTCTTAAACTTCTTCTTTTTGCATATGTAATTCCGATTAATGTAATATAGTACATGAATTTTGCAAATTCAATTTTTAATTACTCTATTTTGTTTGTGCTACACTAATTTTATTTTAAATTCTTTGATATAGAGAAAGAATAGGGCCATCATACCATGTAAAATAAGTTGAAGTCAGTGAATATATAGAAAGTCACACGTCTATTTAACTATACAAATTTCTTGTATTATTTTACAATTTATTTTATTTTTTATACTTCTATGATAAAACTGATATGCTGGAGAATATGTTGATACAAGTAGGATACAAAAAAACAATAGTGCCTATATTAGTAATATTCAATAGCATGCCTCATTTGATTAGGTTAATTCTTTATGTTCTAATTAGCCCACCTCGACATTGTAATTGTTCAAGTTAACTACTTTGCCTTGAATGTTTGTCATCATTGTTGTTGTCAACTACTACTATATTATTATTCTTGTTTATTTTACTAAAAGCAAGTGCTATTGGGTTGAGGAAACATAAGCAATAGGGGTGGGAGCTAGTGCTATTAGTGGAGAGCAAAGTGAAGAGGGAACTTCATCACAAGCTCAATGTGGGGGTGCATATTTGGGCATACAAATTCCAACACATCTGGAACAATGCACAAAGTACATGTGGCCGGCAACAAGTGATGTCAACTTCTTTATTCCACATGTTATATTTACTAAGTTGGTTGATTAATTAAACGATAATAGATACTTGTTTAATCTTTTAAGCTTGGATTGTTTACTAGCTTCATTGAAAGTGATGTCCCCCAAGATCTCACAAATGACATAAAGGGCATGTTCACAAATGCATGGCTAAAATAGAAAAACGTGCCAAATAATGTTAAAGACTTGCTTTGGGCCCGTTTTAAGGTGATTTGTAATGTCTTATACCTAAACATATTGATTTAAATTTATGTAAGAGATTGATAATATGTTTTTGTTCTAAGGTAAGGTATATCTGGGATGGTCTAATAGAATTCCAAATGAGGAAAGTGTGCAATGAAAATATGGGCAATAGATTTAGGGAAATGCTTTACACTGCTAGATTAAAAGCATTAGGGAGAGCTTATGATGAGTTAGGTTGTGAGGAATTAGGAACAAAACATTGAATGATAGATATGGTAAATAGGGGTCCTTTTCTGCTCAATCGAGATATATGGGATGAATTAGTTCAGAGGTATTAGGCAACAGTTGATTTCAAGAAAAAATTTAAATTTAGTAGGAGAAATTTGAATGATCAAGAAAAATGGTTGTATCACAAAGCACTCTTGTGGTTCTATTTCTTTGGGGCACAAAACAAAAGATGGTACTTTTTAGCTTTTCAAATTTTTGTTATATTTTTCTTGACATATGGTAATGAGGTGTTGCTTTGTTGCAGGAACATGAATTAGGTCGTGATGTGACTAATTTTGTGGTATTTGAGCATACACATAAAAAGTGAGCAATTGGGGAGTTTGTGGAGTCCAAATCAAAAAAAGTTAATGTAAGTATAGACATTTAGAACCTATGCTATTGAACTTCTGTTAATTCATTTTGGTTATTGTTGTGTTTAAGTTCATCTCATTCTTTTTTTTGTGGTGCACTTGTTTCATGCTTAGAAGTTGCATATTTTCTTAAGATCATGGATATGTTATTGGATTGCTAGTAATATTTTATTGATGCCCCTTATTGTCTTTCTTTGATCTAGTGGAATCATGTCTTTCTCTGACATTCAAATCTTGAATTTGATAATTTTCATGATGCTATAAATATTTATGTTCATCTATGCCCAATCAAATTGATAATTAGCAAATTGATAAGTAGCCTTTACATTGACAATTAAACAAGAAACAAATTATTTTCTTAGGCACTTGAATTTGATAATTAGCATAATGCTGTAAATATTTATGTTTAATTTAGTTGAAAGGATCTACGATTCAATCATATTAAGTGCTCTCTCTTTAGAGAAAAACACATTGATGTGAAAAAGATTTTAGGCTAATACATTTAGTTTGAGAAACTCATACATCTTACGACATCTAGTAGTCCCTACTCCTGTAGTACAAGGAGATCACCTCTAACCACCTCTCTTAAGGAGATAATTGATAGAAACAAACATATAAATATAAATTGGATAGAATGATTAAAAACTATATATGCTACTTAAATTACTAGCTAGTGGAATTGTCATTATGGTTTCCAAAGCAATATGAAGATCAATTCAAATATTCTTGCATGTTGGCCAAAATTACATGTTCCCTAGCTGACACATACCTCATGTTTTCTTTGGAATTAAAATCCATTTTTGGCTAAGGACAATGTTTTTGTTAAATTTTCCTTTATGGATGTTGTATAGATTACTCTTCATAGGTGGTTCAATTTATTGTTGATTGAACAACATATATGCTTTTGCATGTATTTGCTTAAAATACTATGGAAGGCAAAGTTAGAAAGTCCATTAGGAAGAGTTTTAGGTGGCTTAAAGATAGATACATTCGGGTGGTTTATGGATGGTGGTGATTTAATCAACTCATGAGGGATATGCTTTTGCTTTTTTCATAATATCTATTTTTCTTTTTTTTTTGTTTGGTTATAGAGTTACAAGATGCTTTAGATTTTGATGTATTATGAGCTGCCATCATGATAAATTTATCAAAGTTTAAGTTTTTTCTTTTTTTGACTTGAGGGAAATTATTTTGCAAGATTGACTATAGTGGCTGTTTCTAGAGCATATGTTCTTGTTTTGAAGAAGTTATTTATGGTAATCTTAATTGCTTCAAAAGAAAAATAAAGAAAAAATAGTAGTTGCAATGTGACATCTCATAGGAGCATATATCTTAAGTCGTGGCAAAACATGTACGTTTGAAGTGCAATGAACTTTGTTAAAGAATTAAAGATTTTGTCTTCTCTTGTTGGTTGCCATACAACTTTTGGAAGTGGAAAGCTTGAAATGTATTCAAACTTTTTTAGATAAAACAACACCAAACAAATATAAAGTAGTGATTTAGCTCACTAAGAAACTAACGGATGTAGATTGCATGTTTGTGATATACATGGAAGTTAAAGTTAAATGTTCATCTTTCTACTGATTTTCTTATTATGTAAAATTATTATGATTATACTTAACTTGTGTATATATATATTGTTTTATGTTAGGAGGAGTATAGAGCAAAAGGGAATTGCTTGATCACTCAATCCGACCTTCATTCAATTTTTCTGATTATTGTGAAGTAATTGGTGGCCCATCTAGGAGACAGGTGTATGGAATTGGGAGTAGCCATTTTTTGAGAGAGGACAAAGTTGATGCTCATCACAATCATCTATTGTTGGTGATAGTCATGACAAAATTGCTGAGCTATCAAAACTTGTGGAAGACATGCATGATAATTCTATGAAGATGGCTGAAGAAACTAGAAGGAAAAAGAAAGAGGAAAAAAATAAAAGGGAAGAGGATAGACATATGTTGGAACAGGCTCTTGAGGAGGGCCAAAAAAGAGAAAAGATGCTTCGAGAGATAATATGCAAAATGTCTGAAGATATTAGGTACTCAAACAATAGCTTCCTCGATAGATTTGGAGCATGAGAGCAACAACAATTTGGTGGGAAATAGTTCTTGGATGCTTTCTACATGTTATTTTTAGATATAGATTTTGATGGGTTAGGAATAGTTTTTGAGATAGATTTAGATGTAACTATTGTACATTTACAAACAATTTGCTGATGGATTTTTAACTAGTTAAAATGAATTTGAAATCAAATTGTTACTTTAAAAGACATTTTTGAGATGGATCATTGATGGAATAAAAGACATAATTACTGATGAAAATATGATAATATCATAAACAAATTAAAGGTGAATCTAGATTTAATATAAAAATGGAATTAAACAAATTAGAGGAGGATTTTAAGACATTTATTATGAAAATCTGACAAATTTATAGATGGAATTGAGATAGTTTAAAGATAGATTTAAATGCCAATCATTTATCTTTATAGATGGATTTAAAGACCTATATTGATAGAATTGTGACAAAATAACATATAGATTTGTGACATGTTAGAGACAGTATTTGATATCAAACATTACTTTCTTGGAAGATTTGAGACGCATTAGATGTGAATTTAGAGACAATATGCCAATTGAATTGTGACACAATGAAAGATGAATTTGCAACAAATTAGAAACAAATGTTGATATCAAATATTTGTTTTTATAGACCAAATTAACATAAATTGAAGATGGATTCACTAACAAATAAATGTGACAAAATTAGTGACAGATTTTTGACAAATTAAATATAAATTAGAGACAAATTCAACTCACAACCAAAATGCTATATTGCCTACTTGAGACAGATTTTAAGTTGGAAACCTTCTATCTCAAAATTTAGTGATGGATTCTTTTCTATCTTTTATTTTTGAGATGGTTTTAAGTATGAAAAAAACCATCTCTAATCATTTATAAAGATGAAAAAAACTTATTTTAGAGATAGTTTTTTCCATCTTTGAAAGCTTGCTTTCTTATAGTCCTTTAAATCGTATAAGACTATGGGACTTGTTCACACATATGATCATAATCATGAAACACACCTCTAAGGTCATAATTTTAAAAATTTCAAATCATAGAATTTTATAAGATGGGGCATATAACATTTAGATAGACTTGCGCTAATGATGCATACTCCAAAGGGTTGGAAATTGCCCCATTTCATGAGCAATTCATGATAAACATAGATGCATGTTCGAGGGTGCTTGTTAGAAAATAAGTTCACTAAAGGCTTATTAGAAAAACCTACTAGATGACATAGTGGCACGTCGGTAGTGGCAAGTTCTCAAGCTTATGATAGAGCATATAATTAGTCCTTTGACTTGAGAATCTATAGCAACCTTGTATTTAGATTCTTATGGTTTTACTTTGCCCAAACCACATCGCTGGTCATCCAAGGTTTAGATTGGGCATGAGCTACATAGACATGGAGGTTTGTGAGATCCAATAAGAGATTTGTTTCCTCATTATTGTGAAAAATGGGTGCATCTACTATGTATTTTATAATGATTGATTCTAAAAAATTCCTGTGTAAGGTAGTTTGATAATTTGGAAAAGATGTTTTCCAAAGTTGAAGTCATAAAGGGAAATTGAGCATTAGATGTAGAGACATAGTTATTAAGGCTATTAAGGAGCTGACATATATCTTGCCCTCAGCTTCTTTCGAGCAATGTAAAGAAAAAAATGGTTCATCCAGATATAATTCATTCATCAAGATATGAAAAGACCATATGATAGGCGATAGAAGGACCATATTTACATGGTAAGCATAGGCTATTATGGTTCATCAAGATATAATTCATTCATCTAATTAGTTAGGCTCAATGGGCTTGTTGCTAGACATTGACCATGAAGACAGGGTACTCGTTAATTAATAGAGATTAATTAAAAGAGTTATTAGTTTAAATAAGTTTAAACTAATACAAATATTTCATATTCAAAATATCACAATAAGTTGTGAGCCCATGTCCAATGAATGGATGAACCTAATGGCTCACACACAAAAATATAAGAAAACTCTTATTTGATGGAAAGAATTTTCTATAGGATTAGAAAATTGCTTGCTAGGTGTTTTTGCCTAAGGAGAGAAAGAAATTGACTAATTATAAATTGGTCATTTGGATTTGATTAATTTAATTGTTAAATTAATTAAAATAATTTAAGAAGTTAAATTAATTAAAATAATTTAAGAAGTTAAATAAGGCTAATTAAATTAAGGTGTTAATTTAATTGGTGCCATGTGACAAATCAACTAGTCAAGTTAACTTAAGGAGTTAAGTTACCTACAGGTAACTTAAATAGTTAAGTTAATTAACTTAAGGAGTTAAGTTAAATTAATTAAATTAAAGAGTTAGTTTAATTAAATTGGGAATTTAAGTTTTGGAGGGAAATCAAATGGAAGAATTCATTTGAACTATGCAAGTTGGCATTTCAATTTATGAATTGAAATGCAAATGCAAATTTAAGCTAAATGTAGATTTAGCAAGTTGGTAAGTTGGTGAGTTGGTGCCCATGCATGGAGAGTACAATGGAAGCCTCCATCCCTCCTATATATACGTGTGGCCGGCCACTTGGTAGGATTATTAAAGCTCATATATTTTTTTGTTGGAATAGTGCCTCGCAAGCCAATTAGATCAGCCTTGTAAACTATTTCATTGTAAGATAATCTTAATTGAATGACATTCATTATATGGCCATGTTTATTTTATGCTCTTTATTTACTTCACTTGCAATTGGTTGAAGCCTATAGATCACACCAGACTACGAAACTTGGTCACACACTAGGTGGTGTTCATGGAATAAGTCCTATACGATTATGATCTTAAATGTTTCAAGTCATAGGATCTTATGAGATAGGGCATCTAAGATCCGGATAGACTTATACTAACAATGCCTAAATCTAAGGGTTAGATGTTGCTTCGTTCCATAAGTAATCCCATATAAGATATGGATGCATGTGGTGGGTGCTTGTTAGAGAACAAGGTTCTAAAGACCCGCTTGGAGAATCTACTAGATAGCCATTGTGGTAAGTCGGTAGTGGCAAGCTCTCTTGCTTACGCTAATACATATTATTAGTTCTTTGACCTAAAGGTCCACGGTAACCTTGTGTTTGGCCTTTATGCTTTGACTCTTCCTTGGTCACTTTGTCGGCCACTCAGGTAGAGATTGGGCATGAGCTGTTGGACATGGGGTTTGTGAGATCCAAGATAGAATCTAACTCCTTATTTTTGTGAAGGGCAAATGCATATCCTATGTGTTCTATAATGATCGATTTCCAAAAATCCTTGCACAAGGTGATATGATAGTTTGGGAAAGCGTTTCCAAAGATGAGGTCACAAAGGGAATCAAGCATTAAGAATAGAACATAGTATCAAGCCTATTAAGGAATTGACTAATATCTTACTCTAGGCCTCTTTCAGGAGATAGGAGACCAAAGAACTGTATTTGCATGGTATGCGTAATGCTAGAATGGTTCTTCAAGAGCATTCATTTCAGTCAATTAGTTAGACTCCATGGGCTTGAAGTTGGAAATTGACCATGAAGATTGGGTACTCTTCAATTAATGAGATTAATTGAATTGAGTCGCTTAATTTAAAAGAGTTTAAACTAAAATGAATATTTGATATTCCAAATGTTACAAGGAGTTGTGAGCCTATGTCCAATAAATGGTAGAACCTAATGGGTCACATTCAAAAGCCAATAACATGGTCTATTGAAGGAAGAGGAATTTTCTAAGAGTTAAAAAATTCATTACCAATTTTTTGAGGAGGCAAAATTGTAGTCATTTTGACTTGATCAATTTAAATGTTAAATTGATCAAATTAATTTAAGAGTTAAATTAAAATAAATCAATTAAGAATTAATTAATTGATATCATACGACTATCAATTGGTCAAAATTAATTTAAGGGTTAAATTAATTTTGACTAACTTAAATAGTTAAGCATTTTGACTTAAGAGTTAAGTCAAATTATTATTAATTAAATTAAATTTTTTAATTTAATTAAATTGGAAAGTTAATTTTTGGGGAGAATAATTAAATGAATGGTTTATTTAATATGAATTGGAATTTAATTACAAGACATTTCATAAGATGAAATATGTGCTTCAGTTAATATATTTATTCACTAATCACAAGTTAGTGGCCACCTTGGCAAAGACACTAGGCACTAACTCTTTGAGGATGGTGTGTGACCACTCCTATATAGATATAGAAGAGTGGCCAGCCGTATTGTAGAAGGTGTGCATGCTTATTGTGATTTTTTCCCAACAATATTGTGTAGCGGGAATCTAATTTTGTTAGCCTCCTAACATTCTCTCCAAATCCCTCCACCATCCACCTCCAAAATTTTCAAAATAATGTTGGACATTTTTGCTAGCTTTTAAAGTCAAGTTTAGGTTAATCTTCAATTTAGTGCAAAAATGAAATGCATAAAGAGTTATGCTTATTTTTACCTCTTAATTAATTACTTATGAGATAAGCATTTAATTGGATGGATTGATTGTCAATTCTTTGTTATTTTTTATTTAATTGTTGAATGGATGATGAATGTATTGAGATGAACATGAGCCTTTAAATTGATTTTATTTGTTTCAAAGTTTTTTGAAAAAGGGTTGTATTAAATGGGGCTTGCATGCCTCTTGAATTTCTACGATGTAATTGTTATGAGATTAGAACTCTAGGAGCGAGAGTTTCTTTCCTTTTATAAATTGTTGCAAAGAGACAAGGAGGCCAAGAGGATCAAGGAAACTTGAAGACCCATGAATGTATGAGATATATTTATGTAATAGATAGGATTTAATCAACACACTTAAAATCAACTAAGTAGTGCACCTATGTCCCTAAGTGCACTACTTGGTTAAGGCTCATGACCATCCCATACTAGGAGCATGCTAGGCGCATTTACTTATTTATGATTTTCTTTATCCTATTGTTGTGTGGATGCATAGCTAGGATATAGAGAACCTAAACTAAACTTAGAAGAACTTAAGTTTAAACATAATATTAAATCAAATTGGATACAAATTAAAATTAGTTTTAATTAATCCAAGCCTTTTACCAATGGGAGTGACATGAGATGCTACCCTAATTTAGTGTTGGCACATGAGTTGTGGGACACTTTATTGGAGGAAAGCTATGATCACTTCATCAACATATGATGTACTTTAATTTAAAACTCACTTTGACATTGTCTCATGAGTTGTGGGATGTCATAGTGGAGTTTATAATTAAAGATTGATTGGTAGTACAACTTAATACCAAGTAGTGTAGATGTCGCACGTGTCATGGGTGTACATGAAAAGTAAGACAAAACAATTCAAGGGTTGCATAAAGATGTAATTAGTAAAAGTTACTTACCTTAGGATTATTTGTGGATGTCTCATGAGTCATAGGCCTACAAATGATGCCTTTTTGGCTTTGATTCTCTCTAGGAAATACAATTGCCCTGAATTCCTTAGAGAATGAGGAATTTGACAAAATAGTGGGAGAAAAACATGCTTGAAATTCCATAAACATGTTTTCTAATATCAAAATTCAATCACATACTTAAACTCTCTTTCTCGCTTTTATCAAATTTTGAAATCTTAATCATTGGCAAAGAATTCACTTAGTGTTATGTTGGAAACCAAAAAACTCACCGAGCCTAACTTCTATGATTGGTTAAGGAACCTCAAAATTATTCTTCACTCCAAAAAGAGAACTTATGTCCTTTCTCAAAGTCCACCGAACATCGTTGCTGATGATGCCGATGATTAGACCCCCGAAGCATTCACAAAATAAGTAGAAAATGATCTTCAAACAATTCTTCATGATGGTGTCAATGTCCAATGAGCTTCAAAAATCTCATGAAAACATGAAGAGTGCTTCTAAGATACATTTGCACCTACAAAAGTTATATGGGGTATAATCTAGACATGAACATTACATGTTGTCTAAAGAGCTCTTTAGGACAAGAATGATTGAAGGAGCGAGTGTCCATGATCATGGCCTTAAGATGATTAGTTTCATTAAGAAGCTTGCTCAAATAGACATGGCTACAAACAATGATCTTTATATAAATTTGATCTTCCAATCATTACCAAGCTCATCTGACCAATTCGTTATGATGTCCAACATGGAAAATAAGATGTTATAATTAACAAATCGATTAATATGTTGGTAATAACTGAATCGACAATGAAAAATGATAAGCCTTTTATCTTTGTATCCTTCTCCAAGTCTAAAAACCCTAAAGGTAAGAAGAAGAGAAGTAAGAAAGATAAAGGTTCTTTCTCGAAAGAAAAGCAACCACTAAAGCCCTCTAGATAAGAAGAAAAAGAAAGAGGACTAGAAGGATGCCACTTGTTACTACTATGGCGAAACTAGGCATTAGAAGTGCAACTACAAGGAATACTTTCCAACCCTTAGGAAGGGTATGTTGTTCATTGAAGTTCACTTAACCACAAACTCTTCCCCATGGGTATTTAATATTGTAATTGGTTCTTATCTTTGTAATTCATCATAGAGGATGGAAAGAAGAAGGATGATCAGTAACAAGGATATGATCCTCTATCTTGAAAATGATGCAAATATTGCAGCCAAGATTGAAGGTGAAGTCAAGTTAGACTGAGGGAATTCTTATATTGTACTAGATCATTAATTTTATGTACTCAATCTTGTGAAGAATATAATTTCAATTTCTTTCCTAGACAATGAAGGATATGATTTTTTAATTAGTGATGGGATATTGAAAGCAATAAAGAATGGTCCTTTTATGGCATGTGGTACTTTAAATAATGAATTATATATATATATATATGTTAGATTCCCAACTATCACTTATGCAAATTGAAAGTAACAAAAGAAAAATAGATAACCAAGAAAGTGCCACTCTTTGGAATGCTAGACTTGGACATATTTTCAAGAATAAATGAACAAGATAGAAGCCTTCAAAGCATTAAACATTAGTGGCATAGAGGATCTTTCAATTTGGGAATCTTGTTTAAAAGAAAAAATTATTAAGATTCTTTTTGTAGGAAAAATAGAACATTTCACAAGTCTTTTGGATTTGATCCATACTTATGTATATAGGCTATTAAGAGTTAGTGTGAGAAGAGGCTATTCTTACTTCATTACCTTTGCTAATGATCATACTCAGTTTGAACATGTGTATCTTATGAAGTACAAGTCTAAAGCTTTTGAAAAGTTCAAAGAGTCTAGAAATAAAGTAAAAAAGCAACAAAGACTTAGTAATAAAGCTCTTCGATCAAATTGAGAAGGAAAATACTAAAATATTGAGTTCTTACATTATCTAAAAGAGAATGGGATTTTTTCACAATGGACTCCGCCTGGCACACCCCAATATAATGGAGTAGCCAAATGAAAAAATTATACCTTGTTAGACATGGTACATTCCATGAGGAGCTTTATCGATATACCTATCTCTTTTTGTTGATTCATCTTAGATACAGTAGAAAAGATACTAAACCTAGTGCCTTCAAAGTCAATGCCAATAACACCACATGAGATGTGGCATGGCAAAGTACCCTCTTATTCTTATCTAAGAGTTAGAGGTCTATTGCATACTTCAAAAGACTAGTAGGAGACAAGTTAGATGCGAGATCTACTTTATGCAAGTTTGTGGGATACCCAAAAGAGTCTTTAGCCTATTATTTCTATGATCCTTGAAATAAAAGGTGTTTGTTTCAAGGAATACCACCTTTTTGAAAAAGAAGTTTCTATTAGATAGAAAAGGCATTGTCATAGAACTTGATAAAGTTCAAGATGATCATAATATCTCATAAGTGGTAGAAATAAAAAAGCACCTCGAGCTTAGCACACAACCTCTTAGAAGGTCAGACTGAATCAAGAAGCAACCTAAAAGGTTGAGATTCTTTCACAAAATAAGGCAAATGGATAGTGATCCTAAAACCTATGAGAAAGCTATGTCGGACATAGATTCAGGACATTGGCTTGAGGCCATGAAATCCATAATAGACTCCATATACTCCAACAAAGTATGGACTTCATTTCATAACTCGGAACTTTCTTATCCCCTAATTTCGAATGAACCATTCCTTGTGTATCTACCAAATGGTATAATACCCATTGGTTGCAAGTGGATCTATAAGCCCAAGCTAGGAGTTGATGGATAGGTGATGACCTTTAAGACTAGAATAGTGGCAAAAGGTTATATTCAAAAACTTAATATTGATTTCGAGAAAACCTTTTCATTAGTCACTGTGTTAGGATTATGCTTGCCATAGCTGCTTATTACAACTATGAAATATTGCAAATGGATATAAAAACTACATTTATCAATGGAAACATTGAAGAAGAAATTTATATGGAGCAATCATAAGGTTTTACATCTAAAGAGAATAAGCAAAACGTTTGCAAGCTCCAAAGGTCCATCTATAGACTAAAACAAGCATCCCAAAGTTGGAACAAACACTTTGATAAGACAGTTAAATCATTTGGCTTTATCAAAAATTTATATGAGCTTTGAGTGTATAAAAAGGCTAGTGGGAGTTCAATTTAGTTTATTATGCTTTATATTGATGACGTTTTTCTCATTGGGAATGAGAGATAAGGGTTAGATTGTACCAAAGCATGATTATCCTCACTTTTTTTCATCAAATATTTGGGAGAGGCATCCTACATATTAGGAATACGAATTTATAGAGAAAGATCAAAAAGGATGTTAGAGCCCTCCCAAATGAAGTATATTGAAAAAATACTAAAAAGGTTTAGTATGGAAGAATCCAAGAAGGGATTCCTTCCCATCGGACATAGTCTTTGTCTCTTTAAGTCTATGGCCCATAAGACTATAGATAAGAGAGAAGAAATGTTCTATATACCTTATACATCTATGATAGTGAGCATAGTGTAATGCAATTTAATGTACTAGATTGGATGTAGCATATACTCTGAGTGTTACGAGCTATTTTCAATTTGATCTCAATAAAGTCACTGGACTATTGTAAAAGCAATCTTAAAGTACTTGAGAAGAACTAAGGACTTGTTTTTCTTATACAGAAATAGAGAATAAAAACTTTAAGGGTTTTCAAATTCTAGTTTCCAATACGATGAAGATGACCTTAAATCCACCTCTAAATTTATATTTTGCCTCAATGGCGATGTAATGAGTTGGAAGAGTTCCAAACAAAACACCATGACCAACTCTACCATCGAGATGGAATATATTATAGCTTTGGAGACTGTAAAAGAGTGTGTTTAGATGAAAAACTTTATCCAAGAGTTAGATATAGTACCTAACATTGCTCCACAACTAGTATTTGTCTATTATGACAACAATGGAGCTATTGAGCAAGCAAAGGAACCAAGATCGTATCATCGATCCAAGCACATTTTGAGGTATAATCATTTATTCTATGAGATCACTGATAGTAGCAGCATCCGCATGGAAAGGGTAGCCTTAAAAGAGAATATAGTAGATCCATTGACTAAATCCCTAGCGTAAAGTCTTTGAAGGTCATCTTAAGAAGATAGGCCTAAACGCTATGGGGAATTGATTTGAGGGCAAGTAGGAGATGTTTGGAATATGCCCCACAGTTAATTAGAATTGGTGTGTAATGACTATTCTAATTCACTTGCATTTAGTTGAAGCCTTTAAATCATACAAGACTACGGAACTTGGTCATGCATATGATGATGAACATGAAACAAGTTTCTAAGATCATGATTTTAAATATTCCAAATCATAGAATCTTATGAGAAAGGGCATCTAAGATTTGGATAGACTTGCACTAATGATGCATACTCCAAAAGGTTAGATATTGCCCCATTTTATAGGTAATCTATGTTAGACATGAAAGTATATTAGTGGATTCTTGTTAGAAAACAAGTTTACTAAAGGCCTACCATGAAAATCCACTAGATAGTTGTAGTAGCACGTTGGCAGTTGCAAGTTCTCAAGCTTACGATAGTGTATAGTTAGTCCTTTAACTTGAGGATCCATAGTAACATTATTTTTAGGCCTTTAGGCTTTAACTTTGCCCTGACCATGTAGCGGGTCATTCAAGGTTTAGATTAATCATGAGCTACTTAGACATGAAGATTTGTGAGATCCAAGAAGGGATATATTTCCTTATTATTTTGATGCATGAGTATATCTCCCATATATTCTATAATAATCGATTTCAAGATATTCTTGCGCAAGGTAGCATGACAATTTGGAAAAGATGTTTTCCAAAGTTGAGATCATAAAAAGGAATCCAACATTAGATGTAGAGACAAAGTTATTCAACCTATTAAGGAGCTAACAAATATCTTGTCCTAGGCCTCTTTTTGAAGATAGAAGACAGAATGACTGTATTTACATAGTAGGCATAAGATATAATGGTTCATTAAGATATAATTCATTCATCCAATTGGTTAAACTCCATGGGCTTGTTGCTAGACATCGACCATGGAGATTGAGTATTTTTCAATTAATAAAGATTAATTGAAAGAGTTATTAGTTTAAATGAGTTTAAACTAATATGAAATTTCATATTCAAAATATCACAATAAGTTGTGAGCCCATGTCTAATGAATGGATGAACCTATTGGATCACACAAAAAAGCTTAAGGAAACTCTTATTTGATGGAAGGAATTTTCTAAAGGGTTAGAAAATTGCTTGCTAGGCGTTTCTGCCTAAGGAGAGAAAGAAATTGACTAATTATCAATTAGTCAATTTGACTTGATTAATTTAAAAGTTAAATTAATCAAAATAATTTAAGGAGTTAAATTATGCCAATTTAATTAAAGTGCTAATTTAATTGGTGCTATATGACAAATTAATTAGTCAAGTTAATTCAAGAAGTTAAGGCTCTAGTCAACTTAAAGAGTTAAGTTAAATTAACTTAAGGAGTTTCATTAAATTAATTATATTAAAGAGTTAATTTAATTAAATTGGGATTTTAAGTTTTGGAGAGAAATAAAATGGAAGAATACATTTGAATTATGCAAGGGCATTTCAATTTATGAAATGAAATGCAAATGCAAATTTAAGCTAAATGTAGATTTAGAGAGTTGGCAAGTTGGCAAGTCGGCACACATCCATAGAGAGTGTGATGGAAGCCTCCAATGGCTTCCATCTTGTCCTCTCCTATTTATACATGTGGCTAGCCACTTTGCTAGGATTATTGAAGCTCTCACATTTTCCCTCCAAAAGATGGTATAATTCATGTGTGTGAATAACCATCTCCTAAATTCTCTCCTTTCTCTCTCCTTCTCCAAAATCGTCCGTCCTCCATCACCATCTTCTTCTTCTCTTCTCTAGCAAATTATGGTAGATTGAGAGTCAATCCTAGGTTTGTGGAAAAAATATTAGAGGTTCCATAGTTGTGGAACTTAGAGTTGGTTAATTGAGCTATTTTTGTGGCTAATTTAGATAAACATCAAAATAAACTAGCCCATGAGCAAGACTAGACTATATTATTCCTACTAAAGATTGTTTCAAATTTAGATTGTGTCCATGATGCGGAGCTGCTATAAAACTCTCCAGTAAACCTTCTAGAGTGAGTGGTTTAAAGGCAATTTGTACTAATCCTGTAGGAATAAACTGATGAGTAGATTTATATTGATTTATGTCCTTATTGTGTACTAACTTGATTATCATTTTATTGTTTTCTAAAGAAATATTCTTTAGTAGTTTTGACTACTTATTTTAATTCTAATTTTGATACTATTTTTAATAGTTCTTTTCTTTTATAAGATTCATAATAAAATGGGATAAAAATAGTTTGCCATCTGAACTATGCGTGTTTTTGTACTTTGCCAACCAAACTATTTTTTGTGATATTTTACCATCTAAACTGTACTTTTATTTCACCCTATCATACAAAAACCGGTTTTGATAAAGTATTTCATGATATTCCATCACATGAGTAGCTGGAGTCTTTTCTAAAGATATTTTTTTTATTATTCCATTAAAAGACAACCTATTTTAACTTGAATTATCATGAAATATGCACCTAAAACTAGACTGAAAAAATTTTGTTGTATTTTATGATTTAGCAAAGTTACATGAAAGAGGTGACAATTAATGTCCATAAAATTAGAAATTTTGATTATAATACCTAAATAGGGGGCCCTAGCATTGATGCAATGATGTTTTCCATAATATTGCACTACAATTTATTCGTATATGGTAAGGTGAAAAAAACAAGGAGTAATTTTGATTGTAAAGTGTCACACAAAAAAGTTTAGTTGGCAAAGTGTAAAAATACGCATAGTTCGAATGGCAAATTATTTTTATCCCGAATGAAATTATTGTATTTAACTATACCATTCATATGACTTCTATACCATGGCTCTGATACCATTTTGTCCCAAGTAGGCAAAAGGGAAGAAGAGCCTATGCTAAATTTCTAAGATTGGTCAGAGGATGATTTTATAAGATTAAAGTTGTCAAGAAAGGTTTCATTTAGGCCAGTCAATGAACTACGCCCTACAACACCATACAACGGCAACAAATGGATAGAATCACAACTGTGGCTTCTAATTAAACTCATGCATGCCTTTATAACTAGTTTAACAAAATAATTAATAATATATTTAAATGATTTAAAATACATAATAATTTTAGAATAATCTTTAAAAATATGAATTTATTATTTCCTAAATGAGTGTAATTTTAATCATTTTAAAGTAGTTTTTGCTCTCTCGATCTTCCTTACCCCACCTCTATCCTTATCTCTACCCTATCATGGTAGCCAACGTGATGGTGTGGCCTCGATGGCAGCCACAACTACCATGGAGTCCATGGTGGCTAGTCGTACCATTCCTAAATCAACCCTTCCCCAACTCCTACCCCCAATACATAAATACATATATATATATTTAATACATATACATACACATGAAAATACTTATATATGTGTATAAAATATATAAGTATTTTTTTATAAGGATGAAGAAGAGTGGAGATTTTGTTTTTCATATTTTTGAATTTTTTGGGGTTTTTCTAAATTATCAATATGGAAAAATAAAACTCTAAAAGTAAAAAAGTAGAAATTAAATAAAAGGGTCCAATTAAATAAATAATAAATAAAGTAAAAGGTCAGTGCGTAGTTAATTAAACCTATCAAGATGGACATCGAAAACAAAGTTGGCCGACTATTAAGTAGTTAGTCACTATAAATGCCAACTCTTAAAGTCAGAAGGAACATGAAAAATCATTCATTAAAATTCTTGAGCTTCGATTCTACCAAACACATTTTGGGGTAAGATCCCTCTAAAATTAGTTGACTTTTAGAAAGGATCCTGACTCCATTTTCAAACAGCATCATTTTGATGTTGCTTGTGGAAAACTCTCATCTAGGATAAGGAGTGTTAAGTGAAAATGTGATCTAGAACTTAAAATTCTAGCACTCATGGCGCCTTAAGAGGCAAGGACATGGAAAGCAGACTGCTTGAAGTGCAATCTATATTTGGTGTTGAAACTAGTACCTGAAACCCATCCACCTCTAAGGGAGATGCCAGTGTGGTAGGCTCCACTATCAAACAATTAGTGCTGTAGATGGCTCAATAAGTGTTGATGGTACTGTTGGAGAATGTCTCTACTCATGTTGCAGCAAAGCAGTCACCCAGTACACTGGAGAGCACCGCCCTTAGAAGCAACCTCAATTCTCTTGCAAAGAAAGGAAGCCTCATCATTTGCATAGAGGATAGAATGAATGATGAATCTGAAATAGGATTCCATCCCTCATTTACCTTAGTAGGAGAATGTGCAGTCTTCTCACAAACTAACTCATCATGGAGACTATCCACTCTATGGGAGTTCCAACTCACTCAATCATGCTTTAACAGTCAAGAGAAGTATAAAGAAAGTACATCTCTCTAGCTGTCGCTCTTGTAATTGCAGTTACTTCACAAAGTGATGATGAACTCAAAGATCCAAGCGTAATGGAAATTTTAAACTTAACTCAAATTCATCAACACAATAGGATCAATCTTATGCCCCTAACTTGGATTTAAAAAAGGGAGAGTAATACTTTAGATCAATCTCCTAATAAAGGATAAAAATCTCTATTTTGTTGGCTCCAATCCTCAGCAACTGGATACCTTTTCCAAGCTCCAAAAATGAAAAAATTCAGCACCAAAATAGAACTAAAAAAGCCACCAAAATTGATCTAAATAAGCTTCAAATCAGTGGCAAAATAGTCTCCAATTGACCACCAAAAACTACTAAAAACCAACAAGCAGAGGGAAAGAAACCATCACCAATTGTTAAAGAAAAACCTCCAATTTGACCAACTCTAGATCCACACTTGAGAACACCAAATGTTGCTCCTCTAAATTCATCTACACATCTTGGAGGAACATATGAGGACCTTATTTCTAAGATAGACTGAATAAAAGTTTTCAAGAAGAATTTAGTGAAAGGAGGAAGAAGATGGTAAGTTGAAGGAGAGAGAAGAAGGCATGTTTTGGAGAGAGTTCATAATCATAGTTTTAATGAGAATGATGGTGTGATAGCCAGCCACTTAGTGGTCCCAATGGGATATATATAATGTGAGCTTGAAGATTCTAAAACATCTAGTGCTCTTTATTCTTTCTTTATTTGATTGGACCACTTGGATGCCACATCACAATCTACATAGAATTTTAATTCAATTAACTCTTGAATTTAATTAATCTAATTTAAAACTTTAAATTAATTTAATTAATTTATCTTCTTAAATTAATCAAATCATAATGGCTAATTAAACTTAGCCATAATTTTGCCTCCTCCAATTTGGCCACTTCAGTTATCTAACTCTTTAAATAACTTCACGAAATTCACTAGTTTGGTCTAAAATTTTTATGTGTGACTCATTAGGTTTACCAATCAATTGGAACAAGCTCGCAACTCTTTGCGATTTAACTTAATATCAAATATTCTAATTAATTAAAACTCCTGTTAATTAATATCTCTTGAATTAATCTTCATTCATTCAAGAGTACAAATTTCCATAATCAATGTCAGGCTACAAGCTTAGGGAGCCCAACCAATTAAATAAATTAATTGAACCTTTTTGTTTACAATTACAGTGCAAATACAGTTCTTTTATTTTCTTTCTCCTAACTGATGCTAAGGGAAAGATATTTGTTGGTTTCATAATAGCCTTAATAACATGCATCTATTTTTAATGAGCGGTTCCTAAAAACTACCTTTCCAAATAGTTATACTATCTTAGACAAGGATTTTTCATAACCCTTCATCATAGAATATATATATATATATATATGAGATCTATTCATTATTCACGAGCAAATGAATCCTCTATTGGGACTCACCAACTTTCATACTTAGCAGCTTGTGCCCAACATAAGTCCCATGTGACATACTAGATGGTCGGGACTAACATCCAAGCACAAAAAACCTACTAGGTGGTCCAAAAAAACCCCCATTAAAGGTCCTTTAGGAAGCATATGGTAACTTTTCTAGGAAAAAAAAAACCCACTAAAGGCTTCCTGGAAGGCACATGGCACCTTCTCTTAAAAAATCTATTAAAGGCCTCTCGATAGGTACCCCTTCTAGGAAACACATGGTGTCTACTTCAGAAAAAAGATCTATTACACATACCTTAAGTCCTCTAAAAAAGAAAGGGCTACATCTCAACACTTAGGAAAATGAAACATTCTCTAATTTAAGCGACTCCTTGAGTTACTACACGCCCACTATGAACCCCCCCAAGAGGCCTATGAATGCACCATCTTTACCTTAACACTTAAATTTCAATATAGATGGCCAATCAACTTAAGCCTAAGATTAATCCATCACCTTCGAAGTTTTCCATCTTGCAAAGATAGCAATGACCCTCCTCAAAAGATGAACACTAAAAGCTGATGAAAGAGGGACTTTGTACCTTTTTAGAACAATTTCACAATGAGCTATGTTCGCAACTATGGAAATTACTTAAGACTCACAAGATCAAATTGTCTATCTAACTTGATCAAATAATGCCTCTAAGTTTTCAAATGATTGATGAATGTACATCACCCTTAATAAGTTTGTAAGAGACCCAATCTAAAACAAACCAAAAGAAAGATTTAAATGGGTACCTCAGTGCAGGCACCCACAAAGTCCCCAAAAGATGTCGGTGTGGGCGTCCAAGGTAAACGCTCGAGATGGTCGCCAACACTAGTACCTGAGAGAAGGTGCTCAGGTATAGGCGCTCAAGCAAAGAAGATCACTATTTAGTTTACTAAATTAATCGACCGAACCGATCAATTAACTCACCAAAATTTATAGAAACTAATAATCGTTTATTGCACTATTTTTTTAGGTAACAGATACAATTAACTGAAAAATTTTGATTTGGTTTGGATAATTCACCAATTAACAATTTTTTTTTGAGTTTTTTTTTTTCAACATTATTATTTAACAAAAACTACAACAGTATTGTTCCATCCAAGCAATCTATCAGCCTATACCAAATTTCAATGCAGTTTCTTATTTTTTTACAGTTTCCTTCAATATTTTTTTTAAACAAAACTTCAATCCCATAATTTATTTCCACATTGCAAACACCCTTTACTTAAATGGATTTGTTGACAAATGATAAATAGATTTGGTGGCAAACCTTTTACATTACAAAGTATTCCCTTCCGCTTCCAATTCAATAAGTTTTCACACATGCTTCGCATTACCAATCAACCAAAAATGTATAGAGAACTAATCTAATCACATGAAACTAATCTAACCAAAAATTTTCATGTGCTGACAACAAATTTCTTGCTTCCATTTCTTAAGTGACGTTAACTAAAGCATATTAAATAATTCTACAACATTTCTAATAAGCATTTAGCATATGACAAGACAATAGCATCCGAAAAATAAATATCATTCAACAAAACAAATCCAACTAAACGTTTTAAGCTAAATATTATGGTCCAAACTCCATTCAATCCCTCCATTAAAAACTGATAATTAAAGTTCTAAAAGCAAGTAAGGTACTAGGATCCAATTATCAAAATTTCAAAAGTATGAAATTAACTAGTGTTTACAAGCATACAAAGGATCAAATCATGATAGGGATTCAATTTGATGAGAGCATTACCTTGAAAAGCAAAATCGAATGAGAGACTTGTGAACTCTTCATATTTCCAAAAATTGTTTGCAACTGGCGCAGCTAAAAGAGTGCAACAATCTCCCAACCAAAACTTCTTCAAAACTTTCAAGAAAATTTCTGAAGCTTATAAACACCTGGAATAAATCATTGTAAAAAATTTGGATCAAAAATATTTTTTGAACTCCCTGTAGAAAATCGCCAAACCAGACTCTGTTCAGGTGGATCTCCAAATCAAGCAAACTCTCTTATTTGCCTCTATTGTTATAATCCACACACCAATTAAATCTTCCAAAATCTCCAATCTATAAGATAGAATAAGAAAGGAGATTTACAGTGGTGGAGGCCAATTTTAGATAGGGAAGAAGAAGAAGAATAAGAGAGCAAAGCTTTCAACACAAGAATGCAATGCTTGCAAGGGGTTTTGGAGGGAAATTACAAAGAATCTAATTCTTCACAAATGGTGAGATGGTAGCCGATCTTCTCTCTATATATCTATATATAGATGCTAAATGGTGTGATGCCAAGGTGGCATCACACCTTCCATGAGAAGGGGCGGCCAAGTGGGGTGCCAAGGTAGCAAGTTAAATTTAAATCTCATTTGAATTTCATGTGCATTTTGATTACATTTGAATCTAATTCCAAATTAATTAAGATGCTAATTCAAATGAACTCTTTATCTGAATTTTCCCTTCAAAGTTCATTTTTTTTCATTAATTAAATTAAACTCTTTAATTTAATTAATTAACCTTTGACTTAACTCTTAAGTCAAACTAGCTTAACTCTTAAGCTTAACTTAAACCAATTAATGATCATGTTAGCATCAAATAATTAACTCCTTAATTATTGATCTAATTTAACTCTTTAAATTATTTGATTAATTTAACACTTAAATTAATCAAGCCAAAAAATGACCTTGAAAAATGGTATCATAAAATTGGTCCATTAGGATTTAATTTTTCTAACACTTAGAAAATTTTCTCCATCAATTAGGAAGCAAATTGGATTTTATGTGTAACCCAATAGGTTCTACCATTCATTAGACATAGGCTCACAACTCCTTGTAACTTTTGAATATCTTATATTCATTTTAGTTTAAAGCTCCTTTTAAATTAATTGACTCAATTAAATTAATCTTATTAATTGAAGAGTACTTAATCTCTATGGTCGATGTCCAATCTCAAGCCCATGGAGCTCAACTAATTAGCCAAAATGAATATTATGGAGAACCATCATAGTTCTACGTGTGCCATGCAAATACGGTTCTTTTGTCTCCTATCTTTCAAAAAACACCTAGGGCAAGATATTTGTCGGCTCTCTAATAGTTTCGATACTATGTCTCTATTCTCGATTTTTGATCCCTTTGTGTGAACTCACCTTTGAAAAACTCATTTTTCAAATTTTCACACCACCTTACGCAAGGATTACACTTAGAATTGATCATTATAAAATGCATATGAGATGCACTCGCCCTTCACAATAGCAAGAAGTCAAATTCTATCTTGGATCTCACAAGCTTACATACTAGTGGCTCATACCCAATCCACTCCAAAAGACCTGCTAAGTGGTCAAGGAAGAGTCAAAGCATGAAGACCGAACACAAGGTTATCATGGATCCTTAGGTCAAAGGACTAATAATATGCACTAGCATAAATAGGAGAATTAGCCACTACTAACTCACCACTACAGTTATTTACTGGATTCTGTGGTGGGTTTTCAATGTTTTGTTCTCTAACAAGCATCCACTAACAGGCACCTATATCTCATACAGTTGCTCATGGAACAGAGCAATATCCAACTCTTGAATTTATGCATCGTTAGTGTAAGTCCATCCAAATCTTATATGCCCCATCTCATAAGATCTTATGACTTGAAAGATTTGAGATCACGATTGTGTGAGACTTAATTCATGGTCACCAAACCAAGTCCTGCAGTCTTAGGTGATCTAAGGGCTTCATCTAAATACTAATGAAGTCAAATAGAGCATAAGATGAAGATGGCCATATAAAGAATATCATTCATTTAAAATTATTTTCACAAGAAAATAGCTTTTACAAGGCTAATCTCATTGGTTTACAAGGCTTTATTCCAACAAGTTCATGACTCTTTATACAAAATACTCATTAGACTCATCTCTAAACTCTCTATAGGTGTAATAGTCTATTGTTGAGAGCCAAACAATGGAAACAAAAAATAGTTGCTGCTTTGAAAGAAGTTTGCCTCTAATTACTCTAAAAAGGAAGGTAATTTGAAGCACACAAAAAAATACTGATAATACAACATAAAAGAACATATACATATATATTTATTATTACTAATTAGAGCAAGAAATGTGCTAAATTAAGATATGATTCTAATAGAAATTAATAGAGAAAATTCCAAATCAACATCTAACCTACTAGGGCCATTTCCACCAAATTCAATAATTGGAAAATTTGAATTATTAGAAATAGTTCTTTAATTTCTAAATGCTCATAGATCTAAATAGAACATGCAAATTATTTTGAAAAAAAGGTTGTGACGTACCGTCCTTGAACTTCTCAACTACCTCCAAATCTTTTGTAGCATTTAATCGATAAGACTTTCAAAGCCAATCTTATGCATATATCAAACCCCATTGTTAAAGAGCTTCTGAATGGATCAAGAACCCCTCCTACTAGTGCTGAAAGCATATTTAAAAGTGAAGACTAGTAAAACACTAGGATCTAATATCAAAACTTAAAAACATCAAAGTAACTAGTTCCTACAAGCAAATCAAGGATCTAATCATGCCTATGATTCAGATTTAGATAGAGTATTACCATGATGAGAAAATCCAAGGAGAATCAAGTGAACACTTCGCTGATTACAGAATCTATCTGCCAATGGTGCAACAAGAAGATTGTGACGATTGCCCTATCAAATCATCTCCAAAAATTATGAAAAATATAGGGAGATACCCAACACCTTGGATAACCTCCAATTAAAATTTTATATCAATTGGTCATCTATAACATCCTGTAGAAAATTGAAAATTCAGACTTCATGCAAATGAATCTCCAAAAATTGAGCAAGTCACATGCCATGCCTCTATTGAAAAAGTCCACACATCAATGAGGTCTTTCTAGATCTCTAGTATTTTAGTTGGTATAATACCAGAGATCTGGGGATGATGGAGGCTGAATTTGTGTTAGGAAGATGAAGAAAGAAGCTTAACCCTGAACACATGAAATGCTAGCTTGCAAATATTTTGGAGGGAAATGAAGAATCTTATTCTTCACACCATTTTTTATATGCACAACCTCCTCTCTCTCTCTCTCTCTCTCTATATATATATATATAGAGGCTGAAAATGTGTGATGCCAAGTTGGCATCACACAATGCATGAGGGGGGAAGGCCAAGTGGGGTTGCTTAGGTGGCAAAATTTGAATCCAAATCTCATTTGAATTTCATTTGCATCTTAATTATATTTAGAATCTCATTTCAAATTAATTAAGATACCATATCAAATCTCATTTGAGTATTCTCTCAAAAATTCGTTCTTCCTTAGTTAATCAAATCAAACTCTTTAATTTAATTAATTATCCTTTGACTTAACTCTTTAAGTCAAACTAGCTTAACTCCTTAAGCTAAATTCGTTAACTTAACTATTTAAGTTAACTTGACCAATTGATGTCATGTTGCCACTAAATAATTAGCTCCTTAATTATTGGTCTAATTTAACTCTTAAATTAACATGATTAATTTAACACTTAAATCAATCAAGCTAAAATTGACCCTCAAAGTTGGCCCCAAAAATTGGTCCACTAGGAGACACCATTTTCTAACACCTTAGAAAATTCTCTCTATTAATTAGGAAGCCAATTGGATTTTGTGTGTGGCCCAATAGGTTCTACCAGTCATTGGGCATGGGCTCACAACTTCTTATGACTTTGGAATATCTTATAGTCATTCTAGTTTAAAGCTCCTTTTAAACTAGTTGACTCAATTCAATTAATCTCATTAATTGAAGAGTACCCAATCTCCATGGTCGATATCCAATCTCAAGCCCATGGAGTCCAACTAATTAGCTAAAAGGAATATTCTGGAGAACTATCATCGCTCTATGCGTGCTATGTAAATACAGTCTTTCCATGTCCTATCTCCCAAAAGAGGCCTAATGCAAGATATTTGTTGACTCCCTAATAGCCTCCATACTGTGTCTTTATTCTTAATGTTCAATCTCTGTTGTATGACCTTACCTTTACAAAACTCCTTTTTCCAAATTTTCACACCACCTTGAGCAAGAATTTCTAGGAATCGATCATCATAGAACACATAGGAGACGTATTCACCTTTCACAACAGCGAAGAGTCGAATTCCATCTTGGATCTCACAAACCTTTATACCAAGTAGTCCAATCTCAACCCGAAAGACCCACTAGGTGGTCAAAGATGAATCAAAGCATGAGGACTGGACATAATATTATCATGGATCCTCAGGTCAAAGAACTAATAATATGCACTAGCGTAAGTAAAAGAACTAGATACTATTGGCTTGCCACTATGGCTATCTAATAGATTCTCGAGTGGGTCTTCAGCGCTTTATTCTCTAACAAACACCCATTAACATGCACCCGTATCTCATACAGTTGTTTATGGAATAGCGCAATCTCCAACCCTTGGATTTATACATCGTTAGTGCAAGTCTATTCAAATCTTAAATACCCTATCTCATAAGATCCTATGAATTGAAAGATTTAAGAGTATGACTGTGAGAGACTTATTCTATCACCAAACCAAGTCTCGCAGTTATAGGTGATCTAAAGGCTTCATCTAAATGCAAGTGAAGTGAAACAAAGTATAAGATGAAGATGGCCATATAAAAAATATCATGCAATCAAGATTTTACCACAAGTGAAATAGTTTACAAGGTCAATCTCATTAGCTTATAGGGCACTATTCCAATAAAAGGCTACTGTGGAGATAGGAACAACCAAGATATCTCAAGCTATGCATGAAGGAACTAGAAATTGCTCAAAATTAAGTTTCCACCACTTCAGAATATCAAAAAATGGTGTTTACCACCCTATAAAGCCTAATCTATATACAAATCAAGTTGGATTTTCTATCAAAACCACCTCTACCCTCTATTCTTTGCATCTTAGCCATTAATTTATAATGTCTTCTTAGCTTTCTAGTATCTAATAATTCATTACTTGATGTTGTGTTTGATTAATTTGTTTCATTTGAATAATCATTCTCAATTTGAAACATCTTTCTATACTTCTTAAACAAGTCATAAAGTGCCTCTTTTATGCTATAAAACAAATTGCTACCATCTTCAACACCATAATTTTTATGAAAAGCAACTTCCATAAAGCTTTCACAAGGATTAAGTACAAGAGTGAAGAAAATAAGTTTATTCATTTTGTCAATATTTTTTGAATATTTGAAAAAACTTTGACTTCATCCTTGTACCCATTCCCTTTGCATTCAAATCATCACCTCAAGACCACAATAGGATTGCATTAAGTAAATCACTAATTTCAGTCCAAAATGTACTAAATGTAACATATAATGAGCTAGAAATGCGCAATGTAGTATCATTAAAAGGTTGGAACAAGGCAGTCATGTTGGAATAGCACCCATAGGCTAATTAGATTGAAATATAGAGCTACTCTATATAATCGTCTTCATTGAATGATATTCCATAAATGGCCATCTTTATCAATACATTTATGATATTGTTCACATGTATTTAGTTGAAGATCTTAAATCATACAAGATTATGGGACTTGGTCACGCATATGATGGTGATCATGAAAAAGTCTCTATGGTCATGATTTTAAATATTTCAAGCCATAGATGTTGAAATAGTGCCTAGCAAACCAATTAGATTGGCCTTGTAAACTATTTCACTCGTGAAATAATGTTGATTGAATGATATTCTTTATGTGGCTATCTTCATCTAATGCTTTATTTCACTTCATTTACATTTGGATGAAGCCTTTAGATCACCTATGACTGCAAGACTTGGTTTGGTAACCATGGAATAAGTCTCACGTGGTCATAATCTTAAATTTTCTAAGTTATAGGATCCTAAGAGTGAGGTATCTAAGATTTGGATAAACTTGCACTAACATTGAATAAATCTCAGAGTTGCATATTGCTCCGTTCCATGAGCAACTGTATAAGATAAAGGTGTCTGTTAGTGGGTGCTTGTAAGAAAAAAAGGCACTGAAGACCCACCAAAAAATCCACAAGTATCCATAGTGGCAAGTCGAAAGTGGCTAATTCTCCTGTTTACGCTAGTGCATATTATTAGTCCTCTAATCTGAGGATCTATGGTAACCTTGTCTTTAGTCCTCATGCTTTGACTCTTCTTTGACCACCTATCTGGTCTTTCAAGTTGAGATTGGATATGAGCTATTTGGCATGGAGATTTGTGAGATCCAAAAAAAGAATCTAATTCTTTGTTGTTGTGAAAGGCGAGTGCATCTCCTATGTATTCTATAATGATCAATTTCTAGAAATCTTTATGCAAGGGGGTGTGACAATTTGGAAAATGAGTTTTCCAATGAGGAGGTCACATAAAGAGATCAAACATTAAGAATAGAGATATAGTATCGATGTTATTAAGGAGCCGACAAATATCTTACCCTAAGCTTTTTTCGAGAGATAGAAGATGAAATGATAGTATTTGCATGGTACCTTAGAGTTATGATGGTTCTCTAGAATATTCATTTCAATCAATTAGTTGGGTTCCATGGCCTTGAGGCTGGACATTTTAAGGTGCCAATTTTCAAGGTCATTTTTTGCTTGATTAATTTAAATGTTAAATTAATCAAATAATTTAAGAACTTAAATTAGACCAATAATTAAAGAGTTAATTATTTGGTGCCAACATGACCATCAATTGATCAAAATAACTTAAAGCGTTAAATTAGCAAATTAAACTTAAGAGTTAAGCTAGTTTGACTTAAGAGTTAAGTCAAAGGTTAATTAATTAAATTAAAGAGTTTAATTTAATTAATGGGAAGAATGAATTTAGAGGAAAAATTCAAATGAAGAGTTCATTTGAGTTGGCATTTTTTAATTAATTTGAAATTAGATTTCAAATTAAATTTAAATGCACATGAAATTCAAATGTGATTTGAAATTCAAGCTTGCCACCTTGGCTAGCAAGTGACTACCCACCACCCTTGAGGAAGGTGTGATGCCTAGTTAGCATCACACCATCTATATATAGATATAGAGGTGAGGATATTCAATAGCTCACACCATTTGTGAAGAATTAGATTCTATCGCAATTCCCCCTAGAAACCTCTTACAAGCATTACATTCATATGTTGAAAGCTTTGCTCTCTTCTTCTTCTTCTCTACCTAAAATCAGCCACCACCATAGCAAATCTCCTCTCTTATTCCATCTTATAGATTGGAGGTTTTGGAAGATTTAATTGGTGTGTGGATTATAACAATAGAGGCAAATAAGAGAGTTTGCTTGTTTTGCAGATCCAACTACTCAGAGTTTGATTTGGCAATTTTCTTTAGGGAGTTCCAAAAGGATTTTTTATCCAAACTTTTTATAGTGAGTTCTTCAAGGTGTTTAGAATGTCTAGTAATGGTTTTGGAATTTTTGGAGGACGTTTGGTTGGGCAATGTTTGCACTGGTCCAGTTGCGCCAATAGCAGATAGTTTCTGGAATTATGAAGAGTTCACAAGTCTCTCTTTGGATTTGCTTTTCACGGTAACTCTCTCAAAAAATATAAATCCCTAGAATTATTTTATCCTTGGTATACTTGTAATCACTAGTTAATTTCATGCTTTTGAAGTTTTGATAATTGGATCCTAGTGCCTTACTTGCTTATAAGTGGTATCAGGGCCTAAATCATGCTCAGATTTAGATTCTCTTTGTATGATTAATTCATGTGATGGATTAATCTAGATCACCAAATTCTTGATTCATATAATGGGTTGGAGTGTTTGGTCAATGTTGTTTGTGACTCTTTGATTGATGAATTGAAAGCATGCTATTATGTGATTTAAGTGTTAATTCATGTAGTTAGTATGTTTTAACTCATAGTGATTATATTGAATGTTGATTTGGCATTAATTGATGCTATATATTGATATATCATGTTAACTTATGGCTAAAAGAGTTTTGGTGATTGTTGGATCTAATGAGTTTGGAGTTTGGTAGGAGATTTTTGGAGAACTTGATTCTCATTTAAACTTGAATTTTTGAAGCATGATTGAGCATTTTAATTTTTAGTTTCAAAAGGAGTTTTAGATCTATAAATTGGTCCATAATGTATGATTTAATGTTTAGAAAGAGTTCTACAATTTTTGGTGCACAAAAGTTGAGCTAAAAATCGATTTGAAGTACCTTTAACCCGAAATAGGGGCTGCTGCCAGCCTTGATGCATGCTAGCAGGGTAGTGACCAAGAGTCACAGCTAAGCCGCACACTTGCCTCAGCTAGTAATACCCAGTCATGGGTTGGATAGGTTTTGAGCTACCGTTTTAGCTCCTTTAGTGGCTAGAAATTATGTTTGACATTTTCTATTGCTTCTAAAATCTTGTTAAAGTTAATCCCCAATTTATTGCATAAATGTTATGCTTGACCAATTATTTATTTATCAGATAAATATTTAATTTTTGGAATTAATTGTTAATTCTAGATTTATTTATTATTCATTGAATTATTGAATTGATGGTGAATGTATGGGGATGATCATGAGCCTTTTAATATTGAT
Organism: Jacaranda copaia; assembly: GCA_014898725.1. NCBI lineage: Eukaryota > Viridiplantae > Streptophyta > Magnoliopsida > Lamiales > Bignoniaceae > Jacaranda > Jacaranda copaia. The sequence continues at coordinate 104,466 of JACGDI010005836.1, forward strand.
TTTATTTATTTTAAGTTGTCAAAATGGGTTATATTAAATGGGACTTGCATGCCTCTTACTCTATGCTATAAAAGTTATGAGAGTAGAATCACTAAGAGTTGGGTTTTCTTTCTCTTTTAAATGTTGCAAGGAGCAAAGAAGATTCAAAGGGGCTTGAAGACCCATGACTGTATAGGATATACTCATGTAATAACTTAGTTTAATCAACCTACTTAAAATCAACCAAGTGATACACCTATGGCTCTAAGTGCATTACTTGGTTAAGCTCATGGTCATATCCTATTGATGTATGTGATGCATGGATTAGGATATGGAAAACCTAAATAAGAAGATAAAAATAATGAAATCTTTGCAAGTAAAATCCCTCTATTTAGAATGTCTAAATGCTTTTCAAATATTAAGTCAAATTGGATACAAATTAGAAGAGTTTTAATCGATATATACCTTTTATCAATAGTATATGACATGACGATGCTACCATTATTTATGTGATATCTCATAAGTTATCGATCATACTTATAATGGAAAGCTATGACCATCTACTTAGCACAAGATGCACCTTTGATTTGAGAATCCCCTTGCAATGGCACACAAGTCGTGGCATGTCATGGAGCCATCTCAAATTGAAGTTTGATTGGTAGGTTTAACTTAGCATCTGGTAGTGTAGATGTTGCACAAGGCATGCGTCACATGAAAAGTAAGGCAAAATACATCAAGAATTGCATGAGAAGAAATTAGCAAAAGTTGCTTACCTTTTGATTGTTTGTGGATGTCTCATGAGTCATAGGTCCACTTACGAATCCTTAAGATCTTGATTCTCACTAGAAAATGATATTTCTCGAATTCTTCTAGGGGATGAAGAATTTGATAAAATAGTGGGAGAAAAAAATACTTGAAAAACCATGAACATGTTTTTAATATCAATATTCAATCACATGCTTATATTCTCTTTTTCACCTTTACAGATTTGTAAAATCTCAAGAATAGCTAAAATTCCACTCAATGTTATTTTGGAAACCAATAAACCAACTAGGCTAAACTTCCATAATTAACTTAACTTCAAAATCATTCTAGATTACTAAAAGCGAATATATGTCTTATATCATGGTGCTCCTAATCCCTTCGGGTTATAGTAGATTGACAGACACGTGAAAAGTTCATGAATTGGCTTTAGGATAGTCCTATCCCTTAATCTCATGATAGTATCTACAAACCTCAAAAGTCTCAAGGATATATGAATAGTACATTTGCTAAAGTTTACAAGAGTTGTAAAGCAAATAAAGGATGAGAAGTTCATGTTGTCAAATGAGACTTTTCAAGCTAAGATAGATGAAAAGATATGTGTCATCATATACGGTCTAAAGATGATTGGGCTTGGAAAAGCTTTTTCTACTTGGACGTAGGGATGAACAATGATTTTCATAAGGATTTGATCCTCATATTCTCATTGATTTTTATTGATCAAAGTGTTGATCTAGAAGGAGTCGACCATAACAAGGGCAAACCTTAGAGACTTGTGTCCTCCTCCAAGTCTCAGGGCCCTAGAGGTGCTAAAAAGGGAGGTAAAAGGAAGAAAGGTTCTTCCTCCAAGGGAAAGCAACCATTAAAGGCAACCAAAGGGGTCAAGAATATTATAGAGAAAACAGTCGATATTGTTTATTTCTACTTTGGCAAGATAGGCCATTAGAAGTGGTATTTGCAAAGAATACCTTGCAACCATTGAGTAGAGTATGGACTTTATTGAAATGCATTTTAGGATAAATTCTTTCTCATAGATATGTGATATCTCATGTGGTTTTTTTCTTTGTAAGTTGTTACAAAGAATGGAAAGAAGAATAAAACTAAATGATAGGAATGTGATCCTATGCCTTGGCAAAGGAGCAAGGGTTGCGACCTAAGCCAATAGGGTACAATAAATTAGACTTAGAGAATTTCATATTTATATTGGACCTTTCTTAACATGCACCATATATTATTGAGAATAATATTTCAATTTCCATTTTGGATAGTGAAGGATTTGATCCTTCTATATCAAATAGGAGATCAAAGGAATTAAAGAATGAGTTCTTTAGTTGCTTATGGTACACTCAACAAAGGATTGTGCATATTGGATTCTTGACCATCACTAATGCACCCTCAACAAAGTAAGGAAATTAGATATCCAAGAAAATGTCATTCTATGGCATACAAAACTTGGTCATATCTCTAAAAATAGGATATGCAAGTTAGAAGCTCTCAAAGCACTAAAAGTTAGTCACATTGAGGACCTTTCTACTTATGAATCTTGTTTGAAGGAAATAATGACCAAGGCTCTTTTTGTAGGAAAAACAAAGCGCTCTAAAAAACCTTTGGATTTGACCCATATGAATGTTTGTGGTCCATTAATAGTTAGTGGGAAAGGTGGCTATTCTTACTTTTTACCTTCACTGATGATTATAGTCGGTACAAACATATGTATCTTATGAAGTATAAGTTCGAAGCCTTTGAAAAGTTCAAAGAGTATAAAAATGAAGTAGAAAAGAAAAAGGGACTTAGTATGAAGGCTCTTTGATCAAATTAATGGGAAGAATACTTAAGTACCAAATTCTTGGATTATCTAAAAGAGAATGAGATTTTCTCTCAATGGAGTCCACCCAGCACACCCCAACATAATAGAGTAGTCGAGAGAAGCAACCATACCTTGTTAGATATGGTATATTCCAGATAAGCTTCTTCGATATGCCTATATCCTTTTGGGGATATGCCTCATAGACAAAGGTGAAGTTACTAAGAGTAGTACCTTCAAAGTTGATGCCGAAAACACCATATGAGATATGGTGTGGCAAAGCACCCTCTTACCATTATATAAAGGTTTAGGGATCTCCTGCCTACGTGAGAAGGACAATAGGAGATAAGTTAGATCATAGATCCACCTTATGCAAGTTTGTGGGATACCCAAGAGAGTCTTTGGTTTATTACTTTTATGATCCCTTGGAACAAAAATGTTTATTTCAAGGAATGCTTACTTTTCAAAAAAAAAACTTCTATTGGATAGAAATGGCATTATCATTGAACTTGATGAAGTTCAAGATGATAAGGAAATCCCACAAATAGTAAAAATAAATAAATAAATATCAAAGAACCTAACACACAACCTTTAAGAAAATCAAACCAAATCAAGAAGCAACTTAAAAAATTCAGATTTCTTCATGAAATGAGCTAATTAGATATTGATCTGAAGACTTATGAGAAAGCTATGTTGGATATAGACTCGAGATATTGGCTAGATGCCATAAAATTCAAAATGGACTTCACATACTCCAACAAAGTGTGAACTTTGGTAAATTCATTGGAGAGAATAGTTCTCGTTGGTTGCAAGGGAATCTATAAGAGAAAGCTTAGGGTAGAGAGAGAAATAGTAACTTTTAAGGCACGACTAGTCGCAAAAGGCTACACTCTAAAACTTGGTATCAATTTTGAAGAAACCTTTTCACTAGTTGCTATGCCTACGTTCATTCGAATTCTACTTGCCATAACTACATATTATGACTATGAGATATGGCAAATGGATGTAAAAATTGCTTTCTTCAATGGCGATATTGAAGAAAAAAAATCATATGGAGCAACCACAAAGTTTTACATCCAAAGGAGTGAGCAAAAATTTTGCTAACTCAGAGATCTATTTATGGACTTGAATTGGCATCCTGAACTTCGAAAATACATTTTTGATAAGATAGTCAAACTATTTGACTTTCTCAAAAAGGTGTATGAACCTTGTATGTACAAGAAGGCTAGTAGGAGTAGTATACAGTTGATTGTGTATTTTGTTAATGACATCCTTCTTATCGAGAATGAGGTAGGAATGTTAGAGTGTACTAAAGTATAGTTATCTACACAATTCTCTATGAAGGATTTGGGAAAAGCATCTTGCGTATTGGGAAAACATATCTATAGAGATAGATCAAGAAGGATGCTAGGGCTTTCCCCATAAACATACATTGACAAGATATTAAAGAGGTTTAGTATGAAAGAATCTAAAAGAGGATTCCTCCCTTTAGGACATGATCTTCATCTCTCCAAGTCTGTAGCCCCTTAGACGAACAACAAGAGACATAGAATGTCCCATATACCTTATGCCTCCACTACATAGAGCATAATTGTATGCTATTCAATGTATAAGATTGGATGTGGCACACTCACTAAGTATTATGAATAGGTTCCAATCCAATCCTGGCGAATGTCACTAGAAAGCTGTTAAAACAATCCTTGAGAAGGACTGAAAACTTGTTTTTGCTATACAGTAATGGGGAATTCAAACTCCTAGAGTTTTTGAATTTTAGTTTCCAATCAGATGTAAATGACCTAATATCCACTTTTAAATACATATTTTGCCTTAATGGCGGCATAATGTGTTAGAAGAGTTCTAGCAAGACACCATGGCCTAGATAACCACTAAGGTGAAATACTTTGTGATTTTGGAAACCACAAAAGGAAGGTGTTTGGAAAAAAACTTTATGCAAAAGTTAGATGAAATGCCTAGCGTGTATGAGCCTACGATTATCTTTGGAAGATAATTTAGGACTTGAGCCAATATCTCATCAATGATCCGTACACAATAAATGCATTATCATTTGATATATGATATCAAGTGATAGAGGTGACAACTTAGTGGATAAAGTTGCCTTAGAAGAGAATTTAGTTGAACTACTGACTAAACCCTTAAAAGTAAACGATCTTTGAAGAATATCTTGAGAAGATGGGACTCAAGGCCATGGGGAATTAGCTTTAGGGCAAGTGGGAGATTGTTGGAATAGTATCTCCCAAGCTAATTAGATAGGCCCTACAAACCATTTCATTCATGATATAATCTTGATTGAATGATATTCTTTATATGGCCATCTTCATCTCATGCTTTATTTCACTTCACTCGCATTTAGATAGACCCTTAGATCACTTACGACTACAAGACTTGATTTGGTGATCATGAAATAAGTCTCACATGGTTGTGATCTCAAATTATTTAAGTCATAGGATCTTAAGAAATGGGGCATTTAAGATCTAGATAGACTTGCACTAACAATGAATAAATTCAAGAGTTGGATATTGCTCCATTCCATGAGCAACTGTATGAGATATGAGTGTATGTTAGTAGGTGCTTATTAGAGACAAGGCACTGAAGACCCATCAGAGAATCTATTAGACAGTCGTAGTGGCAAATCGATAGTGGTTAATTCTCCCGCTTATGCTAGTGCATATTATTAGTTCTCTGACCTAAGGATCCATGGTAACCTTATGTCCAGTCCTCATACTTTGATGCTTCCTTAACCATCTAGTGGGTCTTTCAGGTTGAGATTACGTATGAGCCACTTGGCATGGAGTTTTGTGAGATACAAGAAAGAATTTGACTCTTTGCTGTTGTGAAGGGTGAGTAGGGCTGTAAATGGATATTTGAAAATTCATGTACTGTTCACATTCGTATTCATTTATATAAAACTTATCTGCATCTATTTAAAGTAGATATTATCTATATTTGATTAGTAGATATCTGCTTATAAATGAATCGAATATGGTAAATGCATATCTAATTTATTTAATATTCAATCCGAATATATATTTATTAAATAATATATTATTTATATTTTTTAATAAAAATATCATAATCCATATTTGTATATATATATAAATTATAATTGAAGAATTGAGAAGATAAAAGAATAAATTTAAAAAATTATTGTAATATAGAGAAAAAAATTGAAGAATAAAGTTAATCAACAAAATTATTGTTGATTAACTTTATAATTAATATACTTAACCATCATTATTATTAATAATAAGTACTAATAATTAATTATAAAGTCAATTATTAATTAAAAATTATGCTATTTGTTTGATTGCTTTCATTTTAATAAAATTATATAGTTCCTTATATTAATTAAAATATATACTTGTTATAGGTTCATAGATTCACATATTTAAATATTTGTAAATGGATATCTATATAATTATCATCAAATATGAATATAAAATAATAATTAAAATATAGATAGGTTGAATAAAATATGCATGCATCTGAATAATTATAATCGAATACAGATATATTCGAATCCAATAGATACGAATTTGGGTATTATTTTTAAATATTTGTCAAATATGTATCCATATCCAAATATTCAAATATTTAAATGGATACAAATATAGAAACGGTGTATTTGATCCATTTAATATCCGTTTATACCCCTAAGGACGAGTGCATCTCCTATGTATTCTATAATGATCAATTCCCAGAAATCCTTGCACAAGGTGATGTGACAATTTGAAAGAGTTTTTCAAAGAGGACATCACATAAAGGGATAAAATATTGTGAATAGAGACATATTATCAAGGCTATAAGGGAGCCAATAAATATCTTGCCCTAAGCTTCCTTTAGGAAATAGAAGATGGAAGGATTGTATTTACATGGTACATGTATATAATGGTTCTCTAGAATATTCATTTTAGTCAATTAGTTGGGTTCCATGGGTTTGAGATTGGATATCGACCATAGAGATTGAGTATCTTCAATTAATGAGATTTTGGAAGATTTAATTGGTGTGTGGATTATAACAATAGAGGCAAACAAAAAAGTTTGCTTGTTTTGGAAATCCACTTGCTTAGAGTTTGATTTGGAAATTTTATCCAAGGAGTTCCAAAAATATTTTTGATATAAATTTTTAACAATGAGTTCTTCAAGGCATTGAGAAGCTCCAATACGTTTTTTGAAATTTTTGGAGGAGTTTCGGTTGGGCAATTTTCACATTTTTTTAGTCGCGCTAGTAGTAGATACTTTATAGAATTGTGAAGAGTTCACAAGTCTCTCCTTGGATTTTGCTTTTCAAGGTAACTCTCTCACCAAATCTGAATCCCTAGCATGATTTGATCCTTGGTATGCTTGTAAGCACTAGTTAATTTCATACTTTTGAAGTTTTGATAATTGAATCATGGTGCCTTACTTGCTTTCAATAGAATCTTATGAGATGGGGCATCTAAGATTTGAATAGACTTACATTAATGATGAATACTCCAAGAAAGTGGATATTGCTCCGTTTTATGGGCAATCTATGTTAGACATGGATCCTTATTAGTGGGAGGTTGTTAGAAAATAGTTCATTGAAAACTTGCCTAGAGAATCCACAAGGTAGTCAAAGCAACATGTCAGAAGTGGGAAATTCTCTAGCTTTCAATAGTGCATATAATTAGCCCTTTGACTTGAGGTTCCAGAGTAACCTTGTATTTAGAACCTTGTAGTTTGATTTTGCTTCGACCATGTAGCCGGTGAAGTAAGGAGTTGCCTAAGGATCCAATTATAAAACCAAAAATAGGCTAAATAAAACTTGTCTACTCCAAATTCAAGGATCTAATCATAAAATTAAAATGAATTTAATGGAGGAGACTGACCTTTAAAGCTAAATCCAAAGTTTGAAATGGATGACACGAATGAACTCTTCAAATCTGCCTATCCACGCACAGCAGGGAACTGCCAACAATTGACCAAGAAAATCAACTCCAAATTGGCTAAAGTTGGACAGAAACACCTCAACACACTTGAGAGTCTCCAGTTAAAATTTCATCCAAATCCAAGCATGGAAAGGCCTCCAAATCAGCCTCTAAATGTTCCTGCATTGCAGTGGATCTTCTAGAGCAATGCTCCCAAAGTGTGAAGCCTCTAATGTAATGATCCACACACCCGAGGAGAAATCCAATATTCCTCTAATCAGCTGAAGAACTAGAGGAATAATAAGAGAGGAAGAGACCAAAAATGTGGAGATAATGGTGAGGATTGTGCGAAACTTCAACACATAAGTAAATCACACTTTTTGGAGGGAAAAATGGAATTCAACAACTTGCTTGCATAATTATCACGTGGCTGGCCATCTCCTCTCTATTTATAGAGTGAGAGGTGTTATGCAAGCTAGCATCACGCCCTCCTTGAGGTGGTTTGCCTAGGGGTATAAAATGAGTCTATTCGGCTCGATTTGAGCTCGAGCCTATCGAGCTTGAGCCTTTTTATAAGCTAAGCCCGAGCTCACTCATGACTATTCAAAAGCTCACAAGCTAGCTCATGAGTTTTTTTTTAAATATTTTTTCAATTTTAAATATATATATATATATATGTAAATAATATTAACATAATAATACTTCTTTTATTTGCTTCCCTACCCTTCAGCATTCAATGCTAATTTTGAATTCTCATACCCTTCTCCCTCACAACTCATTCTCATCTCCCAGCCATGAACCCATTACCCTCCACTGAGCCCACCGTTGTTCTGGCTAAAATTTACCCATCACTACCACTATAATTCCAACTAAAACTAACCTATAACTTTGGTAATCTGTGACCTCCAAAAAAATTTCTAAAAATTGATACGTCTCTCTACCTTTTCCATTAAGTTACAAAATCGTGAAGGCCAAACTTTGAAGAACTCTAATATGAGAAAGTGAGATGAGTCTGAAACTAAAGAAGAAAAATTTTGGTTATATTTTATTATATTTGAGTGTTCTGATTGTTTCATAGTCTTAATCTCTCTTCTCTCCCCATGTATGGCAACATTCTTGAAAGTTGTAAGCCACATAAAATTTTAGTACTTTAGAGAATAAGAAATAGAAGGCTCTTCAAATATAGGTATGCACCTTTTTACTTTACATTCTAAAGTTCTTATTTTGGCTAGAAGGGCCGAGCTAGTTGTGTTCATTTATAAAGGCATGTGATACGTGATATTGTGGATGTTCGACTAAATGTTTTGCTGTAAAAACTGTCTACTTAAGCCATCCCTGAAGAAGTTTAATTTCTTTAGTCTTGTCATCAAATTTTAAAATTTTGCTGGTCTGATTGTTTGCTTCAAAGAATTTGGTCCTCTCTAGTTCACCCACTAAATCACTAAAATACTCCTCTTCAATAGCTTGCTAAATGTGTTTTGGAAATTAGCTAAAAGCTTCTAGAAAAGTGCAAATAGCAAAAAACCTTGGATTGCTTATACTTCATATTCTTGAATAAGCTTTGCAAATTGACCTTCGAACTTAAACTCAAGCTCAAGCTCAAGCTTGAGCAAAATATTCGAGTTGAGCTCAAGCTTGAATTTAAATGAGCTAACTAGTTGAGCTTGAGATCATATGATGCACTTCAAGCTCGACCTCAAGCTCATGAATTTCAGTTCATCAAGCTTAAGCTCGAGATTAAAATAGTCCACTCAAGCTTGAGCACAAGCTCTCAAAATGAGTTGAGCTCAACTTGAGCTTGACTTATTTACAGCCCTAGGTTTGCCAACTTGGCAATCTACTTGCATGTCAAATGTGAATATCAGTTGCACTTAGATTTAATTTGACTCTACGTTTTATCTCATGAAATGTCTTTCAAATTAATCCTAAATTAACCTCAAATGAACTTCTTCATTTGAATTTTCCTCCGAAATTAATAATCCTCACATTAATTAAATTAACCCTTTAATTTAATTAATTAACTTGACTTAACTCCCTAAGTCATCTAACTTAACTCTTTAAACCAGAAAGTGTCAACTTAACTCTTTAAGTTAACTTGACTAATTAATAGTAATATGGAACCAATTAAATTAATTTAATTGATCTAATTTAATTCCTTAAATTATTTTGTTTAATTTAACAATTAAATTAATCAAACTAAAATGACCAAAATATATTCAACTAATTTTCTCCACAAAAACGGTCAAGGTGAATTTTCTAACTCTTTAGAAAATTATTCCCATCAAATAGAACTTCCTTTAGGATTTTGTATGTGACCCATTAGGTTTTTCCATTCATAGGATATGGGCTCACAAGTCTTGTGATATATTGAATATTGTAATATTCACATTAGTTTAAACTCTTTTAAACTAATAACTCTTTCAATTAATCTCTATTAATTGAAAAGTATCCAATTTCCATGGTTGATGTCTAGCCTTAAACCCATGGAATCCAACTAATTGGTTGAAATGAATGTGCTCTTGATGAACCATTTTTGCTCGACGCTTACCACATAAATACGGTCCTTCCATCTCCAATCTCCCAAAAGAGGCATAAGCTAAGATATTTGTCAGCTCCTTAATAGCCTCAATAACTATGTTTCTATTCCTAATGTTCAATTCCTCTTTATGACCTCATATTTGAAAAAATCCTTTTCCAAATTGTCTTACTACCTTGGCCAAGGATTTCTTGGAATCAATCATTATAGAATATATAAGAGATGTACTCATCCTTCATAATGATGAAAAGATAAATCCCATCTTAAATCTCATAAACCTTAATGTCTAAGTAGCTCATTCTCAATCTCAACCTAGAAGACCCGTTACGTGATCAAGAAAGAGTCAAGGTATAATGACCTAAACATAAGGTTACCATAAATTCTCAGGTCAAGGGACTAATTATATATACTAGCGTAAGCTAGAGAACTTGCTAGTTCAACTATCTAGTAGATTCTCCAAACGGGCCTTTAGTGAACTTGTTCTCTAACAAACACCCATTAACATGTACCCATGTCTAATATGGATTGCTGAAGAAATGGAGCAACATCTAACTCTTTAGATTTGTGCATCGGTTGTGCAAGTCTATTGAAATCTTAAATGCCCCATCTCATATAATTCTATGACTTAGAATATTTAAAATTATGATAGTGTAAGACTTATTTCATGATTAACCTCCCAAAGTAAAACCAAGTCCTGTAGTTATATGTGATTTAGCGACTTCAACCAAATGTTAGTGAAGTAAAATATGCATAAGATGAAGATGATCATTTAATATGAATATCATTCAATCAAGATTACATCACAAGTGAAATAGTTTATATGCCAATCTAATTAGCTGTGAGGTACTATTCCATGAAAAGGGTAAACATCTAATGATTGCTTCCTTTTTCCATTCTAAAAGCCTAAAATTCAAGTAGAAAGGGAACAAAGAAGAAGAAAGATTCTTTTTCTAAGAGGAGACAAGCATTTAAAGCATTCGATAGAGTCAAGAAGATAATAGAGGTTAAAAGGATACAACTTGTTTCTATTGTGACAAATTAGGTCATTAGAGGCTCAAGTGCAAGAATGCCTTATAACCTTGGGAAAGGGTAAGTTGTTTATTGCAGTGTACCATGGGATAGATTCTTCCTCATGGGTATTTTTAATAACAAATGTGGTTCTCATCTTTGTAATTTGTTACAAAAAATGAAAAAAAGAATAAATTTTATTGAAGGGGACATGATCCTCTGCCTTGACAATGGAGCAAGAGTTGCAGCTAAAGTTGAAGGCACAAGTTAAGTTAAACTTAAGAGATTCTAAAACTTGCACTAAATGAAGTCAAGTGTAGCAAAAGGATCCAATAAATAAAGGAAAAAATAGCTAAACTAAACTTGGCTACACTTGAAACCAAAGATCTAATCATGCTACTAATTTAAAATTAGAAGAAGGATTACCTTGATTGCTCAAAAATCCAAGGTGGAGTGAAAGAACACCTGAACACTTCTAAGTTGTCTTTCTGCAGTGCGGCGGCAACTAGGCAACAATTGCCCAATCAAATCACCTCCAAAATTTCTAAAATTTGTATACAACCTCCTCAACACCTTGGGGAAGTTCTAGTAAAAATTCAACAAAAATTGAATCCAACAAGGTTTGGAAAAACTACTCCAAACTTTCTGCCCTTGCAGTGGATCTCCAAAAGCTAAGCTATCCAATTGTCTAGCCTCTAATGTGATGATCCACACACCATAGGAAAATTCAAATCACTCCTTAGTTAGCTAGAAAACTAAATAGAGAATAAAAGAATATGGTCAATTTTTAGGAAGTAGGATAAAGGATAATTATTATTATATATAATATTTATATAGGGTAGGGTGGCAGGGCAGAATGGAGTGGCGGTTTTAGGGCAAGTTAGGTAAATCCCATACTTCACCCCCAAATAATTCGAGTTATGGGAATTGTGCCCCATACTCTGTTAAGCCATTCCAAACCCATCCCATTTTGGATAGGTTGAGCTTGAGTTTGGGTTTTGACTTATCCCATTGCCATTCTACATGGGCTCACAACCTTTGTGATATTTAGAGTATCAAAATATTCACATTAGTTTAAACTCCATTAAACCAATAACTAAATTGAATTAATATCTATTAATTGAAAAGTACCCAAACTCCATGGTCAATATCCAACCTCAAGTCCATAAAGCCTAACTAATTGGCCAAAATGAATATGTTCTTGGAGAACCATTCTAGCTTTGTACCTTTCCATGCAAATACAGTCCTTTCGCATCATATCTCCGAAAAGAGGCTTAGGATAAGATATTTGTCAACTCCCTAATAACTTCGATAACTATATTTCTATTCCTAATGTTCGATTTCCCTTTATAATCTCATTTTTTGAAAAACTCCTTTTCAAATTATCATACTACGTTACACAGAGATTTCGGGGAATCAATCATTATAAAACATAAAGGAGATGCACTCATCTTTCACAATGATTTTGCCACTATTGACTTGCCACTATGGCTATATAGTGGATTCTCCAAGAAGGCCTTTAGTGAACTTGTTTTCTAACAAGCACCCACTAACATGCACCCATATCTTATATAAATTGCTCATGAAGTAGAGCAATATCCAACCTTTGAATTTATGCATTATTAGTACAAGTCTATCTAAATTTTAGATGTTTTGTCTTATAAAATTCTACGACTTGAAATATTTTAAGACCACAATTGTGTAAAACTTGTTCGGTAATCATCACTCAGTGCGTGATCAAGTCCCGTAGTCTTATGTGATCTAACGACTTTATGTGATCTAACGACTTCAACCAAATGCTAGTGAAATAAAATAAGCATAAGATTAAGATGGTCATTTATAATGAATATCATTTAATCAAGATTATATCCCAAGTAAAATAGTTTACACACTAATCTAATGGCTATGAGGTATTATTCCAACTCTAAATCCTTGTTACTATGTACCTTTATGCTATTGGTACAATGTATAATGAATTATGCATTTTAGATTCTCCACCATCACTAATGCATATTCAACAAAATGACAATAAAAAATTAGATAACCAAGAAAATGCCTATCTTTGGCATGTTAGACTTGGATATATTTTCAAGAATATGATGAAATAGTTAGAGGCCCTCGAATTACTAAATGCTAATGGATTAGAGGACTTACCTATTTGTGAGTCTTTTTAGAAGAAAAAATGACCAAAACTCCTTTTGTAAAACAAACAAAGCAATCCACTAGTCCTTTAGATTTGATCCATATAGACGTTTGTGGTCTACTAAAAATTAGTGCAAGAGAAGACTATTCTTATTTCATTATCTTTACCAATGATTTCACTCAATTTGGACATGTGTATCTTATGAAGTACAAGTTTGAAACTTTTGAAAATTTTAAAAAGTATAGGAATAAAGTAGAAAAGTAACTTGGACTTAGTATTAAAGCTCTTCAATTGGATTTAGGAGCAAAATACTTAAATATCAAATTCTTGAATTATCTAAGAGATTATAGGATTCTCTTATAATCGAATATACCCAGTACATCCCAACATAAAGGAGTAGCAGAAAAAAGAATCCATATATTGTTAGATATGGTACAATCCATATTGAGCATCACTAATATCCTTATCTTGTTTTAGGGATACGTCTTAAACACACCAATGAGGCTAATGTAGTACCTGTAAGTTAGTCCCAAAGACACCACATGAGATGTGGTATGACAAACACCTTCTTACTCTTATTTAAGAGTTTGGGGGTCTCCTACCAGTGTCAAAAGACTAGAAGAAGATAAGTTAGAGATATGAGATCCACTTTGTGCAAGTTTGTGGAATTCCTCAAAAGTGTCTTTGGGTTATTATGTCCATGATCCTTTGGAATAAAAGGTGTTTGTTTTGAAGAACATCACCATTTTAGAAAAGAAATTTCTATTAGATAGAAAAGACATTGTTGATGAGATTGATTAAGTTCAAGATGATCATTTTATTCCACAATTGATAGAAACAAAAGAGCATATATCCAAAGCCTAACACACAACATCCTAAAAGGTCAGACCGAATTAAGAAGCAACCTAAAAGGTTCAGATTTATTGATGAAATGGGCTAAATGGATAGTGATTCAAGAACTTATGAGGAAGCCATGTCAGACGTGGATTTAGGTCATATGAAATCTAAAATGGGCTTCATGTACTCCAACAAAGTGTGGGCTTTGGTAGAATCATTAAAGAGTATAGTACCCATTAGTTGCAAGTAGATCTATAAGTGTAAGCTTGAAGTTGATGGAGAGGTTACTACCTTTAAGGCTAGACTAGTGGCAAAAGGTTATACTCTAAGACTCGGTATTAACTTTGAGAAAACTCTTTCATTGACTGCTATACCTAAGTCCAAAAGGATAACGCTTGGCATAGCCGCTTACTACAACTATGAAATTTGGCAAATGGATGTAAAGACCTCCTTTATCAGTGGAAACATTGATAAAAAAATTTATATGGAGTAACTACAAAGCTTCACATCCAAAGAGAATGAGCAAAAGGTTTGCAAACTCCAAAGATCCTTTTGTGGACTTAAGCAAGCACCTCGAAGTTGAAATATACGTTTTGATAAGGTAATGAAATCATTTGGCTTTATCAAAAATATGTATGAATCTTGTGTGTACCAAAAGGCTAGTAGGAGTTTGATACAATTTATTGTACTTTATGTCAATGACATCCTTCTCATTAGAAATAAGAAAGAGATGTTAGAGTGAACTAAAGCATAGTTAAGTTCACAATTCTCTATGAAGAACTTGAGAAAGTATTCTTTGCATTGGGAATCTGAATTTATAGACATAGATCAAAGAGGATTTAGGGCTCTCCCAATCCAAGTACAACGATCAGATACTAAAGAAATTTAGTATGGGAGAATCCAAGAGAAGATACCTTTCAATAGGACATGGCATTTATTTCTCCAAGTCTATGGCCCACAAGACTAAAGAGAAGAAAAAGAGAATGTCCCACATACCTTATAGATCTGCCATTGGAAGTATAATGTATGCTATACAATGTACAAGATCGAATGTAGCTTATGTTCTAAATATTACGAGTCGCTGCCAATCTAATCCCGATACAAGTCTTTGGAAAGCTATAAAAACAATCCTAAAGTGCTTAAAAATAACTAAGAACTAGTTTTTAGTATAGGGCAATAAATAATTGAAACTTGAAGGATTTTCTAGTTTCTAGTTTCCAATCCGATGAAGTTGATCTCAAATCCACTTCTAGATTTATATTTTGCCTCAATAGTGATGCGATGAGTTGGAAGAGTTCCAAGAAAGATACCTCGACCAATTCTACTAGTAAGGAAAAATATTTTGCAATGTTGAACGCCATAAAGGAAGGTGTTTGAATAAAAAACTTCATCCAACCGTTAGATGTAGTGCTTAGCATTGCAAAGACCTGATTGTTGTCTTTTGTGACAATAAATAATCTATTGTGCAAACAATGGATCCAATATTTCATTTGTAATCCAAACATAAATTAGTGCATTACCACTTAATCAAGAAATCATTGAATGAGGCAACATTAGGGTTGATAAAGTTGTCTCAAAAGATAATATAGGACATCTACTAAAAAAAACCCTAAAAGTAAAAAGGTCTTTAAGGTATCTTGAGAAGATGGGCTTAAAGGCTATGGAGAATTAGCTTTAAAGCAAGTGGGAGATTATTGGAATAGTGCCCAAAATCAATTAGATTGGCATATATCACAACTCCTTTTGTGATACAAACTTGATTGGATGATATTTTATAAATGTCCATATTTATCTTATGCAATTTATGAAAATCTTCACATACATTTAGTTGCAGTCAAAGAATCTTAAGAGACAGCGCATTTAAGATTTAGATAGACTTGCATTAATGATACAAACTCTAAGGAGTTGGATATTTCCCTATTCCATGTGAAATCTATGTAAGATATGGATGCATATTAATGGGTGCTTGTTAGAGAACAAGTTCACTAAACACTCACCTAGAGAATCCACAAAATAAGATAGAGTGGCATGTCAATAGTGGAAAGTTCTCTAGCTTATGTAGTACATATAATTAGTCTTTTGACTTGAGGCTCCTCGATAACCCCGTATTTAGGTCCTTCTACTTTGATTTTACTCTGATCATGTAGCAGGTTACCTGGAACTTAGGTTGGGCACAAGTTACCTAAGTATGGAAGTTGGTGAGTTCTAAGATAGACTTCATTTTCGCTCATCTATGAAGAATGAGTAGTTGATCTCCTATGTATTAATGATGATCGATTCTATGAAATCCTTAGGCAAGGTGATATGGCAATTTGGAAAAGAAATTTTTCAAAGTTGAGGTCATAATAAAGAATCGAACATCAAGAATAAATACATAGTTGTCAAGGCTATTAGGAAACTAGTAAATATCTTACCCTATGTCTCTTTTGGGAGATAGAAAATGAAAGGACTGTATTTGCATGGAAATCGTAAGAGGTAAAGATTCACCCAAAATTAATTCATCCAATTGGTTGAGCTCTATAAGCTTGTGCTGGCATCAACTATGGAGATCTAGCACTCTTCAATTAATAGAGATTAATTGAAAGAGTGATTTGTTTAAAAGAGTTTAGACTAATTGAAATATTTGATATTCACTAAATCGCAAAGAGTAGTGAGCCCATAGCTAATTAATTAGTGAACTTAAAGGATCACACACAAAAGTTCAGAACATTCTAATTAGAATTAGAAAAATTATCTAAGGAGTTAGATAATTTAATTCATCAAGTTTGGAAGAGACCAAGTTGACTAATTAAGAGTTAGTTACAATGGCTTGATTAATTTAGAGTGTTAAATTACTCAAATAATTTAAGGAGTTAAATTAGATCGATTAAATTAAGGAGTTAATTTAATTAGAGTCATGTGACAATTTAATGAGTATAGCCAACTTAAAGAGATAAGTTGATTTAATTAAATTAAGGAGTTAATTTAATTAATGGAAGAATCTAATTTTGGAGGAAAAATCAAAATCGAAGAATCCATTTGAATATTAGGTGGCATTTTAATTTTCTAATTAAAATTAGATTTTAATTAGTGGAAATTAGAATTGCACTTGGCATGCAAATGGGCAAGGTGTGAGGAGCATGTGAGGGGTGCTTCTAGGTACACCTATCACACTCTATAAATAGCTCCTTCTCACACCATAATAGCTGGCCATCACCTTCATTTCCCTCCCAAAATTTTATCTCTTGTGTTGAGAAAAATAACTACCCCACTTAAATTCTCTCCAACCCCTTTCTCTCTGCAAACTGCCTCACACCCATCTCCGCTTTCCTCCTCCTTCTTCCTCATTCTAATTCTAGCAAAGGAGTGGGGATCTAGAGTGCGATAGGTTTGTGGATACCTTTGGAAGCACTACATTTGGAGTGCTGTTGTTGGTGAACAAGATATAGCACTTGAAGAGGAGTTTCAAGGAGATTTCACCTGTAGCTTTGGTGCTTTGGAGAATGAATTTGCTGTTGTTCTTTCACCATTTGAAGGAGCTTTTAAGGCCAAAAGTTTCTGCGCTTAATGGCTTTGGAGTGGACAGAAGCAAGTCCATCAAATTGGCATTGAAGATCTTCACTAATGAGCTTTTTATTGAAGGGTCTTCACCTTAATTTTGTAAAAATCATCCAAAGGTAATTTTCTTCTCCTTAAATCCTTAATTGTGGCATAATAAAGATCCTTGGGTGTGGTGATGTAAATTATATTTATGTCTTAACTTCATATGACGAATGGATCCTTGCATCACCACTACCTTCAGCATACACCTTACTCAATTTAGCTGATGAAAATTAATCAAATTAACAAACTTATTTTAACATTTTAAAATTTGAACTTTATGGTATATTTTTAATATGAAAATAAAATTTTTAAATTAAAAATAGGGAGCTCAATGATGTCGATAATTGAGTTTACAAAGGTGAAATGGTAAAAGAACTTAAAAAGACCCAATGGATCAAATTGATTTGTTGAATAAAAAGAGCAAAAAGAGCCCAAAATCAATTAAGCTAGTGAAGAAGGCAACATAACCTTAATGAATCTAAGCCCATCGAAAAAAAAACAACTTATAAATACTAAGCCTCAAAGAGAATAGAGGGACAACAAATCACTTGGAAGAAAATGCAAAACTTCACGAACCTTCCAGAATTAAAATCTTTCTACATGCATTCTATAGAACATCTTGTTGTCTATCAAAAAAGATCCTACCCATTTCCTTGCAGCATCACGATAATTTTTTATGCTCTCAACATTGTTTATCGTTTTTTTCATCTTTTCAAGTGTTATAGTTTTTATTGTTTTGTTTAATTTCTCTGAACTTTATTGAGTTAGTCTGGATTATAGAACAATATAAATGCCTCTTTTTTTACACTGTGACTTTACAGACACAACGATATTGTGATAAACATGAATCTTTGTTGTCTTTGTTAATATTAATAAATTGCTAGAAAATACGAAATCATATGTCATCTAGGTTTGACAAGAAAGATAGTTGATAGGGATTTCTTATCTCTTTCCTTCCTTTTTTTTTTTT
>JACGDI010005836.1:123003-193070 GCA_014898725.1 Jacaranda copaia
TTGATGTGATATAAGCATGATTTTGATCTGCAGTCCTTAGCAACTGACGGAGTACTGCATTTGAGTGCCTTTTAAGTTTCAGCCCATTAAAATGGTAAATATGCTCCCTAATTTCATTCCCAGTCGCAAATCATTGCTCTGATATTACCGAGTCAACAAAAAAAAACATTTGTGCTGCTTCAATGTCCAAGCGTTATTATCTGAAAGGAGATGCCAAGGAAAGGGAAATTGAGGGAAATGGATCGTTTGGTTGTTTTTTTCCATTCCCTTTTCAGTTTTCAGCATTTTCAACATATAAAAACTTAGCTGTTGACTTTTTATTTGAAAATAAAAATATATTTGAAGTATTGGGTCTGATAAACATAGACAAAAAAGAGTTATCAAGTTTCCGTTACATTTCATGTATGAAAAAATGCATTCCTCAACATATACGTATATTTTGATTATTTAGAGTAATGAATGAGTATTTTATGCCAAATTTAATTTGATTATCCTTATGTGGTTATAGAATGATAAGATTCAGGCAAATAATATCCAATCTTGCGACAAAGACAAACAAAAAAGTTTAGTTCAAAAGCAAATCATACAAACACAACTTGGAGATCCCAAAAGGAACACCAAAGAAATAAATTACTTACTTTTATATTACAATATTGTTATTGGTCGTCTCTCTTTATGTGCCTACAACATGAAGTTTGTTCGTTGAAGACAAATGTTTGGACATTAAAATTTTATTGTTACATGTATTATATGTACTTATTTATATCAACCATACTCCAATTATTAAATACGCACATCGAACATCAAGTGTGCGCCCGCCAAAGATGTTCAACTATGGAAGGTCATTGTCCTGGTCCTGTAGGAAGCATTCAATGATTGAAATCGGCCCAAACCATTAACCAAAATGAGGCGACTAAAATATGCTAATTCGATAACTGAAAACCACGGGCCATTTGCTTGCATGAATGGTCAATGTTCGAACGAAACGAACATGGGGATGACTCACCAGCAATGCAAACCAGGAGCAACAGTAAAATTAGTATTTCGACTGGAGTTTCTGGGCAGTTAGGCGTTCATAGATGATAAACTTCTCTACTTTCTGATGCTCTCCAATATAAGCTAATAGAACCCACGTGCCATTCAGTAGCATAGCCAGAGCCCAGATGAATACTTTATGCAATGCCACGAGGTGATTCATACTAATAGGCCCCAACAATCTGTCGCTTGAAGCATCCAGAAATATTTGTACATAGTGAAACCTGAGCCCGAGTCCCCACGATTAACTTTTTTTTCACTCAATACAAGCATACACCAAAGTTCAAAAACCTAATGCTATGTTCGGACCACAGATCCTACTGAAGAAAACACGAAAGAAAACGATTTCTTTTATTGAATTCAAAGAATAAGACCATAGACATGTTTATATAAATTTATTATGAGGAACTGCTAGTCCGTGTATCTATTCCATTCTTACTTTCACAACACTCAATTATATTCAGACATTGTTCACAATGCATGCTTATTTTGTCCTAAAATAAAATCTAATCTACTTGATCTTTCTAATCTTTTCCCCCTTCTCTCGAGTAAATCCTATATCCAAACAAAGCATCAACTTTGTTGCAGTCACTTATTATACACTTAATACAAGCCAGACGAAAGGAGTTCTAACACAAAAGATGGACAAATCATCAACTCTTACAGAATTATGACATAATAGAATATTACCATTTCAGTAATGCTGAAATCTAAGTAAAACTACCAAACAACATTAACCATCACACTAGTGAGGATAAAAGAGAATGTCAGATAAGAACATGCCACGCACAGAATATACAAGGCACTATGATAACCGAAAATAAAAGGTACAAATGATTTAATAGCTATCATTATCTTGAAGAAAACTTTAATACTCTGGCATCAACTATACAAGAGCTTATAAGACTTAGTTAAGCCATTTCTGCAATGTTGAGGACTAGAAGGAAAGAAACAAAAGACAGTTTGATTCCTGGAAAACAGATTTATACACTTACCATTCTACAAAAATTTTTCTATGCAGGTTGTTAATGTTGACTCTGGAACTGCACCAATGACTGCATCTTTCTTTTCCCCATTCTTAAATATTATAACCGTTGGAATGCTTTGAATTCCATATTGAGTAGCAATTGATGGGCTCTCATCGGTGTTGACCTTGTAGCATTTGAGCTTTCCAGCATACTGCTTAGCCAGTTTATCAATGACAGGGTGGATCATGCGGCATGGACCGCACCAAGGTGCCCAAAATTCAACCAGAACAGTTGAATCGGACTCAAGTACAAGAGACTGCCAAGTTGAATCAGTAACAGCAGGCACTGCATTTTTCAAGGAAACAATGAACCACTGTCACGTTTTATGTTATATCATTAACAAAATAAACATCATGAAATGCTTACAACAAAATTTAGATTCACAACACCTGTCTATGGAAATGTTTTAGCTCCAATGAATAACTTCGGTCAGTTAGACCGGAACTTTGAAAAACACGCACTGTACTCAAATGAATTACTATTTAGAGAGAGGAGGGCAGATGATCCAACATTTCATATACGTTACATCTATTAACAGCCACACCAAGCAAGAAGTTAACAAGGACCACCACCAGATAACTTTTCAATAATGGGAACTGCTAAACACTAGCCACACTTCTCCATATATTGATACAGCCTTACAGTTAATTAGCATAACCTAGGTGATGTAATTCACAAGCCATCC
Organism: Jacaranda copaia; assembly: GCA_014898725.1. Lineage (NCBI taxonomy): Eukaryota > Viridiplantae > Streptophyta > Magnoliopsida > Lamiales > Bignoniaceae > Jacaranda > Jacaranda copaia. The sequence goes on from JACGDI010005836.1 coordinate 125,752, forward strand.
CCTTCCACCCCAACCACTCTGCGCTGTAGTGCATGCCCAGTGAGTTTGAAACTGGAGCACCCACCTCAAGGCATACTAATGTTCATTAGCTAGCAATTCAGAATACATCAATTTCAGCTTTACTATCGACAACTCGAAGAGTGGATGAGAGGAGAGGTGCAGATGACAAGGGGAAGGTGGAGATGTTGGAAGGCTGCTTGCAAGTATTGGAGAAGATGCAGTGGGTAGATACAAATGGTAGGAACAACACGGATAAGGTATTAGTTCAATGGTATCAATGGCGATGGAATAAAATGAAAGATGGAAAAAGAAAATAAATATGGGAAAGTCATGCACCAGAAGAAAGACAACTGAAAAGATGGTGGGGAAATGAGTGAAAAATGGAAGTTGGTTGGTGGCAGAGAATTAAAGTGAGAAGGATTGTCACATATCACGGCATCAAGCCTATCAATTTCTTCCTAGCTCTTAAGATGGAAGGTATTAACATCCATGAATGATCTTCGATCCTGCGCACATGCAAAAAATTGAATGGCTTACTAAATGATGTACAATCCATACTTATGATATGACGGTTAATTCTAAATGTGAGTGCATTGGGCTCTAGCCCACTATAGTCAACCAAAAAGTGAGATGTAGGTGAGTACTTGGATGGGAGCAGGTTGAATCTTGCAACCAATCAACACACCTCAGGCTAGCTATGAAGGCCCTTAGCGAATGCACTAAGGCATTCCAACGCTCAAGTCAGCATAATTCAATCGAAATATGGAGCAACAGAGTAAGGGCAAAATTATAGTGAACATACTTAAGTATTTGCAATGGGATATTTATAATCTCCTGTGAGAGCTTAAAATGTCAATAATGCCCTTGATCACGCAATGAGGGCTTTTATATTTGTCTTAGGATCTTTAGGTTTCTCTCTACCTAAAAACCTTATCTAGATGGCACATCTCCCTTTCTCTTGGGATATGGAGGAGATTTTTGCATTTAATGCAAAGACATACTGATAGTATGGTGGAGACATGCTTTATAAATGCGGAGGCATGCCACCTTTTGGCATTTTAAATTTAGAAAAGTGGTTTAGTTGCATTTAATGCAACATGACCAATAGCAAGGTAACACTTCTTGTTTCTTTAATCGACTCCTTCTGGTCAACATGTTCTTCTATCTCCTCTAGTCGATATATTCCTCTAGCTATGAGTCTCTTAGCTATACTTTGATCGAATATGGGTCTGCTAAGACCCAAGGCCATTCTAGTCAAGAGCCTATAGATCATACTATTCCCACCACACTACGATCGAGTAAGGGGATGCGGATAATTTGCAACTCACTGCGTTATTAGGTCTAGTCAATTATTACTAAGCCTATTGGCCTAGTCAATTATTATTGGGCCCATTTGGCTTGATCCACTTCCTCATATCATGAATCACCTCCACTCTTGAGTACTGAATGAGCTCGTGAAAAGGAGTAGGGAGTAGCTAGTTTTAGAAAGTGCTACAACTATATGTCGACCTTACTTTTTAAAATCCGACCAAGATTTTAGTGCAGTAAATGTGGCAGTTGCATTGGGCAGTGGAATTTACTGACCGGCAGTTACGTATTACATAGCCCGAAACCAATCATTTTTGCCGGTTGATTTATCCCTTGGCTAGGGGCTATAAATAGTGTGCTGGATTTTTTTTATTTACTGCATTCTTGAGAGGTTGAGCTTCACACAAGTTACCGTTCCCAACAAGAGTCCCGAACCTTCTCTAATTCATAGTATCATAAGTTTTAGTCCCATTTTGCTTTAGTTCTTTGCCTTTTCGTTTTTTGCAACCTTTAAAATCATAGGCATGCTTAGAGCCTTTGGGGAGGGTAGTAGTAGGTTGGTTGATTCTAAAACAATACAATCGTAGTGGAGTCGACCAGAAGGGTAAATGATTCGACTAGCAAGACTAGCGAATCTTCTAGTGATGGGTCAAGTTCCTTTGAGAGGTCGAGTGAGACGAAGGTTGATGTTAGAGGGGAAGCTGGGCTATCTAAGGAGGCAAGTCGACCTCCAATTTCTCAGGGTAGGCTGTTTATAATTGACCGCTATAGCGACATAATTTCTGAGGTGGTAGTTTGTGATTTAGAGTAGGTTAGACACACATATCACATTCACCCTGAGTTCAAATTAATTGTATTTGAGCTAAAAGCAGTAGGATGCATCAACCCCCAAGAGGCTATTTAATAGTGTTTGAGTATGCCTTGAAGTGTGGGCTTAAGTTTCCCATCGTGCCTCCCGTAGTCGACCCGTTAACGGGTCTTCAAATGTGCATCACCCAACTGCTGCCAAACTGTTTTTCCAGTTGGTATAGTTTTGTCATCCTTATGGTTATACACGACCAACTACCCTCATTCGTAAACTTCAGCAATCTCTTTTACCTCCCCATGTCCCAAAAGTCGAACAGCACTAAGGAGTCAAGCTTTTACTACCTCACTGTCCGTTCTCATTGAAAAATGTTTGTGACCCCTTCCTCTTCTCATGGCCAAACCTAGAAAAAGAGTTAGTTTTTCATCTGCACCCTTAGTGCGGTCGATTTTAATATTCCAAGGGGGTGATTAAGGGGTCGGGTCGAGATGCTTGGGAATGAAATCCCAACTTGAAATAACACATTCATCCAAGATTTAGTCAAGTTTGAAGAGATAGAGGCATCAGTATACACAGTGAAGAGGAACTAGCTGTGAGCAGGCTTGTCGCCTACTTAGCTGGATATGCTAGCTAATGCTCGACTAGGTACACATATCTCTAGTTGCGTTGTTTTTGTTGATTTTTCTTTTTTATAGTTTCTAATCGATAAACTGTTTTTGTGTTTGTGTGCTTCTTCAGACCGAGCTGAAATTATGAATCAAACCTACCAACAAGCCATGGCCTGACGACAAAGGGCGTAGGAGTGTAGAGCAACAACAGCTTGATGACAGGTTGCCTCTCAAGGTGCTCCTTCACAGTGGGCATAGCAACCTACCCCTCCACCTACTTGACTAGCTGCAGTCGAGGTTGCTAGCTCGATGCCTCAACAAAAGAAAAGGGCTACAGATGATCAACCCACCCTTTCCAAAAGAACTAAAGCTGAAAAGGGGAAAGGGAAAACCATAGATGCGCAACTCTTCAAGTTGTTGCCCGAAGAGGAACTAACTCCTCTACCTTCTTCTCCAAACCCTCGATTTGGACTTGACATGGGGATCATGAGAATGGCAACAATAATGGGCATGGGGTCAATAGGTATAGCCTCTTTAAAGGTTCTTACTGCTGGTCTCTTCCTCTATGACGAAAAGAATATGTTAGAGCTCAAGGGAATCAATGCCTTGAAGGCATTTCCTACCATGCTAATATGGTAAATTTATGGTCAAGTACCTTTTAGATTCTGATAAACATCTTTTCAATAATCCATACTTGTTTCAAGTCAGGCAATGGGCTATAACTTTTACTGCAAGGCCGAGCTCGCCTTGGCAAACCACGAGGCACTCCAAAAGGAGCAACTTGACATTTCCAAGACTCAGATCAAGTCACTTGAGTCAAGATCTAGGAGTTGGAGAAGCAACTCGAGGACAAGGATGGAAAGCTGGTGGCTGCTGTAATGGAAAAGAGTCATTTAGATGGTCTGCTAACACAAGCGAGGTTGGAGGTGGAAGCAGCCACATTATCTGGTTGGGCACTTGGTATAATAGCACTTTACAATATGCTCGAGACAAGTTTTTCAAGACGTTGCCAAGCATTCAAAACGAAGTAGTGCAGTAATTTCTGCTAAGTCTAGCTTTTCAACAAGCTAGTGTCATTTTCGCAGATGACGACGCCAAAGAGGCCTTCTAGAAGGCCGTTAAGTAGCTAGAATTTTTGGGCCACCAATCTGACCGAAGGACAAGACCTAACTGAACATACTCCAAAATAAACGTCTCGAGGATTATAATAAAGTTGCCCCTAACAAGGAGGTCAAAGCTCCCATTCACCCGAGGGCAATCAAAGTGGGGAAAGAGTTTGATTTCGTTGGCGACTTCGCCTTCAACCTCAAAGATGGAAAAGTCAATGCTTCAACATATGTCCCCACCATCAGTCACACGTTCTTGATAGAGGAAACTGGTCTTTCTCAACCTACGGGAGCTCCCCACTCTAGAGTAGACCAAGAGGTCAAGGGTCCCCCAATGGTCGTGCCCGTTAACTTCGGCAACGAGCTCAACAGGGTCGTAGATGAGGTGGTGGCACTTGGTAAGCACTGCTCAAGGTGCTAAAGGGGAAGGAGTTGGATTGAGTTGAAGCTACTACTGTTTTTGCTTATGAATTTTCATTTTATTCGACTTGATCTACCTTGAGAGGAGTGAGGAACAATATGATGTAATATGATGAATACTTTAAATGTTTTGTATAACTTGGATGTTTCCTTCTTCTGTAATATCAATGTTTTTGGTTGCGCATCATTAGCTTGCCCTTATGCTACTTTTGCCTCCACTCATTAGGTCAATTTTAAATGAATTTATCTCATCGATCTAAGATTTCAAGTTAACACGCACAAAATAATTAGTTGGTTCAAAATCAAAATAATGGTCGGCTATAATATCAATTTTAAATGAATGAGTAAATTTATGAATTTATCTCTCGATCTGAGATTTTAAGTTAACATGCACATAATAATTAGTTGGTTTGAAATCAACTTTGCAGTCAACTATTAGGTCAACTTTAAATAACTTCATCATAATTAATGATTAAGCTAGAAGCCATGGTCAAACATAAGCCGACTTCATTAGTTTGAAACCAAGTTATCATGGAATCTTTGAGCCAAAATACATGTGTTTGTTGGTTGGTTTGAAATTAAGATAGTGGTCGATTATGAGGTCAACTTAAAACGATTTTCTCATTTATAAAATGATTAAGCTAGAAGCTTTGGTCGCACTTTAGTCAACTTTGATGGTTTGGAACCAAGATAATGGCCAACTATAGGGTTGACTTTAAATGATTTTCTCGTTTATGAAATGATTAGGCTAAAAGTAATGGTTGCAGTTGAAAGCAAGGAGTGGGTTGAATATAAATCTATTTGTTTGAAACCAAATTACTAATGCGTGTTTTTCAAGAAGACTGGATCTCACACATTATAGGACAATTGAATCGAAACTAGAGTCCCTTTATGCATAGAATTTTTTCAAGTTTACTACACTCCATGGTCGAGGAAGCTCATTTCCATTCATATCTACTAGTTGGCAAAAGTTATGCTTTGCCACTTTGACTATTGAGTAGGGGCCCTCCTATTTCAAATCGAGTTTTCCAACATTTTTTTAAACTTCGACCTTCATGAAAACAAGGCCTCCAATCTGAAAACTTATTGGTTGAACGCCTTTATTGTAATGCTTTGTCATGATTAACCCATAACTTTGCATTGTTGAGGATGCCTACTACCATAGTTCATCGATTGCTTCAAAGTCCAATTGCCTTTCAGCTTCATTCGTGCTCAAGTTGTAATGAATCCCTCGAGTTTTATGTTGTATCAATTTTACTGGGATTACTGTTTCTGACCCATGGACCAAACTGTAAAGGCCATACCCCATGGCAATTCTAAGAGTGGTTCGGTACGCCCATAGGACGCCTAGTAGGGCATCCACCTAGTTTTTTCACAAATCCTTCGAGTCGAGTCTTGATGTGGTCCAAGATCGTCCTATTTGTGAACTCGATTTGCCCGTTTGCCCGAGGGTTGCCAACCAATGTCAAGTGCTAACGAAATCCAAAGCTTTCACCAATCTTTCTTACTCTAAAATTAGGTGCCACTATCTGATATTAATATTTTTGGCGAGCCAAAATGACAACTGATGTTCTTCCACAAGAAGCTTCTAATTACCACATTAGTTATCTTCAAAATTGCCTCTACTTCAATCCATTTAGTAAAGTATTTAACCGCTGCTATCATACATTTCCTTTGGCCAGTGGCATTTGGGAATGAGCTAACAATGTCTATCCCCACTGGTCGAATGGCCACATAATCTTAATTGGTACCAAAGCCAAAGCAGGCCAGTGGGGAATGTTCGAATGCGCTTGGCAGAATGGGCACTTTATGGTGAAGTTGATCGCATCTTTGAGTAAAATTGGCCAAAAATATCTGTGCCTCATGACCTTGTAGGCCAGTGCTCACCCCCTGTAGTGGTTGCTAAAAGCTTGAATGGATTTCCAGCAAAACCTCAAAGGCCTGCTCTGATATCAAACACTTCAGTGAGGGTCCGAAAAGAGATCTCTTATATAGCTGACCATACTCGTTGAGAGCAAACTTTGCTTCTCAACCTCTTAACCTTTAAGCCTCTACCTTGTTGGACACTTTACCCTCCCTCAAGTAAGTTTTGATTTCATCTTGTTAGGTGGGAAATGATTCTTAGATCTCCCAAATTTGGTTCTGGTAGGGCAGCCAATGGTAGTGTTCTCAAAGACCAAGAAAATGATGGTTCTCTCTCTCGTACCCCTCATCGAATTGGCAAACTTGGATAAGGCATCTACTCTCATTCTCTGATTTGGGAACCTAACTGAGGGAGAATTTCTTAAAACACTGCTACACTTTCTTGACCTCAACGAGATATTTATTCATGGTGGATTCCCTTGCTTTAAAGTTCCCTTCAAATTGTTCTGCAACTAGTTGAGAGTCTGTAATAGCTGCTAACTGCCGACTCCCTATCAATGACCACCCTCATACCGGCTAAAAGGTCTTCTTATTCTGCTTCATTATTAGTGACAAGGTAGTTAGTTTAATAGCAAAGTCATACTCCTCAGCGCGAGGGGAGCATAGAGAAATACCTATCCCTCCTCCCATGGAGATCACTAAACCATGAAAATGTAGGTGGATCTAGTTCAACTTCTCTTAGAAGGTCAACGCGCTCAACTAAAAAGTTTGCCAACACTTGTGCTTTTATAGCTGCTCAAGGCTGAAAAGTGACATCAAACTCTCCCAACTCAATGGCCTACTTAGCCAATCTCCTCAACATGTCCAATTTTGATAGCACTTGTTTCAAGGGCTAGTTCATCAAGACAACAATAGAGTGGGACTAAAAATACGGTCTCAGCTTCCTAGATGCTATGACTAGAGCGAGGGCAAACCTTTCAATCTCAAGGTAATTGTTCTAAGCTTTGCAAAGCTTTGCCAATGTAATAGACCAACCTGTGTGTGCCGTGCTGTGTCAACACCAGAACGAAAATGACTGCTGCCTACAAGACCGCTAAGTAAATGCACAAGACTTCCCCAACAAGAAGCTTGGCAAGCATTGATGGAGTTGATAAATATTGCTTTAAGTTGACGAGGGCTTGGTCACACTCTTTTGTCCATTGGAATTTTCTCGCATTCCAGAGAATTTTGAAAAATGGCAAACTTTTATCTGCTAATCAGGCGAAGAACTGACCCAACGCTATGACCCCCGACCAATCTCTACACATCCCTAATCATTCTAGGCGGTGAGATACCCTGAATTGCCTATATTTTTTGTGAGTTTGCTTCTATATCTCTTTAGCTAACCATGTAATCCAAAAACTTTCCTCCTCTTACCCTAAATGTCCATTTTTTGATATTGGGAAGTGGATTGAGTCCAACCGGCCTAATAATAATCAACTAGACCCAAGAACACAGTGAGCCACAAGTTGTCCACATATCCTTAATTGACCATAGTGTGGTTAAGATAGTATGATCAACAGGCCCCGACCCGAAGGACCTTTGAATCCTAGGAGGCCCATATTCGACCAAAGCATAGCTAAGAGACTCACAACTAGAGGAACTTCTCGAGTCTCAACCAGGGGAGTTAGAGGAACATCCCGACCAGAGGAAGTCAATTAAAGAAATAAGAATTGTTTCCCTGCCACTAGTCATTATTGCATTAAACTCAACTCGACCACCACTCTGCCACATTAAACACATAGACAAGCAACATGTCTCTGCATTCATTAGGCATGCCTCCACCATACCACCAGCATGCCTCCACATTAAATGTGGAGATCTCCTCCATATCTCGAAAGAAGGGGGATTCACCACCCGAGTAAGGTTTTCAGGCAGAGAAAGACCTAAAGGTCCTTAGACAAAGAAAAAACCCACACTATTTGATCAAGGGCATCACAAACGTTTTAGTCTCTCACAAGAAACTATAAATACCCCATAACAACCCCTCACAAAGGTATATTCACTATAACTTTAGCTCTCACTCTATTGCTCCATATTCCAGTCGAATTATACTAACTTGAGCATTAGAATACCTTAGCCGAAGGCCTTCTCAACTAGCCTGACGTATGTTGATTGGTTGTAAGACTTGACCTACTCCCATCCAAGTACCCACCTACAGCTCACTTTCTAATCGATTACAATAAGCTCTTCTCACATTTAGAATTAACCATCATCACATACACTTAATTAATATTAATAGTAGTATTGATTATGTAGCGAAGGCGACCCAGCTCTCAAATGGTTTCCAATTTGCAGGATAGCACTCGTCTTTTTAGTGCTACTACTACCACTCCTATTCCCACTCTCACCTTATGTGATTTAGAGCATAATTGAGACACTCCTTCACTATAAAGGCAAAAGAATTTTTTGAAATAAACAGGTTCGACATTTGAGAATCATTCAATCAAAGTAAAATAGGCATTTTATGTCCATAGAATATCAACAACAAACAAAAGGAGAAAAGGTGCCTGAAGTGAAAATTTTAACATGAGGAAATTCCAATTAAGCATTTTCATTTGTAACATATTTACTTCACCTTGTGGAGAGGGAATATTGTTTGCTACTAAAGGATCTATTTCAACAATGAGAATCACATTGAAATGGATCATACACAAAATATATGTCAATCATTTCCACATTTATATTTATAGCTAGAGGTGTAAACGAGCCGAACCGAGTCGAGCTCAAATCTAGTGGGCTTAAGCTCGGCTTGTCTATTAATTCGTGATCTCAAGCTCAACTTGTTGGAATAGACAAAAACTCAACAAACCTTATCAAGCTTTATTGAACTTTACTTGATAAAGCTCGTCATATAGAAACAGAAAAACTTTGTTCATATAAGCTTGGATGAGTTCGAGCTCGAACTCACATACGTTTGGATGAGCTCTAACTCATTTACAATCAAAACAAAATCTATAATTATAAATTTTTTAAATAATTTTTTTATATATTTTCCTAAAAATAAAAAATCGAATTATTATTATTATTTTTTACTTAACTTGATAGATTTTATTATATAGGCTTAGAATAAAATTATATGTGTATATATATATAATAAAAAAGCTCGTTTAGGCTTGCGAGCTTTTCAAGCCGAATATTATTAACTTTGGCTAGGCTCGTTTGACTGACGAACTCGAGATCAGCTCGATTCTGGCTCGAAAATATCAAGCCTAAAAGTATGAACCATTCGCGAATCGTCTCATCTTATTTGTACCCCTATTTATAGCTAAAGGAACCACTAAGTTCACTGCTATGCCATCAGAAAAGTATTGTAAGCACCAGTTTTAAGTTAGCCTTGACTGCTTTGTTTAATATCTGAAACTTTTCCTAAGATACTACACAATGCATGGCCATCAACTCAGATTAAATGCTTTTTACTCAAAACATAAAGAAGACAAAAAAAGAGTTATAAAGTTGGGGTTAGTTGAGTAGATATAGACTAATGGTCAGTGAGGTTCTAGAACTTTATAGCCAGTTAAATCTACTTATGGACCATATGTACTGCTAACAAAGATTAAAAAATTTGAGCGCTTCGGAAATACGCCATATGCAATAAGAACACTATTTTTCAGCCTGACCTAAGAAAACAGCATAATTTTCAGTGCTTTGACAAGAGCAGGGTATGTCGCCAAGGAGTCCGAGTAAAAATGGGAGATATGGGGGGGCAAAGTATCAAAACTTCGAAGTGATATTCCATGCAATTCAAGCAGAGTTCGAATAACAATATAATTTAACTTAAACACGAGATTCATGCCTCTTTCAGTCACATCGCAGCTAGAAGTAACACCAAATCGAACACTTCCGTATAATCAGCGGGCTAGGAGAACACAACGCAGGATATACATTCGATAAACGGTACGAAACAGTATTTTTAATAGAACAGAGAAAAAAAGAAAAAAAATGGTAAATCAGAACCTTCGACAGCCGTTTCCTGTGCTTCGCAGACGATTCGACTACCACGGCGATCGAGTCTAGATCGGGAAGTCACAGCAGCGGATGAGCGTGGAGGCTGGATCTTAAGGCCTTTGAACTCCGAGAATCTCAAGGAGCTCCGGCGAACAACGGAAGATCCGGCAATCGAAGCCGATGGAAGAGCGGAGGCACGGGGGATAGTTAGGGTTTCCAGCACGGCAGCCATTAACGTAAGAATCGAAAAAGTAATATTCACACAGTATGTGTTTGGGCGGGGCGCTATTGTTGTTGTGGATTAATGGAAAGACAGTAGAGCGAGAGAGCGGGGGAGTTTTGTTTGGCTTTGAGGATTTTTTCCAGATGATTATTGGATTAGGGGTAAGCTGTTACATGGATGGATCACGTCACCCTCACATTTAACTCACGCCTAGCTCGCTGGACCACACTAACATAACTCTCACGTGTATATAGCGGTCGAATTCTAACTTAACAAATTATATATATATATATATATATATAAATTAGTGAAAAGTGCACCACACAAAATGTGATAACGTGCTCATTTCACTAATTAAATATATATAACTATATTATACATAATTTTTGATAATTTATTTTTTTGAAAGAATAATGACCTAATTCTCTATTTGAAAGGTACTTAAATTTTAATTTTATTTATTTCTATTTTATAATTTTATTTTATTATAAGCCTAGCCAATGGCAAGCTAAAATTTTTATGATATGTTACTGATTAAATAAGTACATATTGGTAAGCCACGGACATAATAGATAAGGTTGTTGATATGAGATAGCCTAAGAGGCTCATTTAGCCTAATAGATCTAGCATCAGTTTTGAACTGCCCAACAGGCCTAACACACTTAGCAACAACTGTCTAGTCGAGTGTGTTGTAACCGACTACACTCGATAGGAAGTTTCATTCATTCCAACATATTCTGCTTTCTCTGTAATCGACCAACCAGATTTGTTCAATTTATATATCGACCTAATAACTCATCCCGGTGTTGACTCAGATCCACGCCGTATTTATTACTCTAACAAGCAACAAGCCTCCGCATTAATGGCGCATGACAGCCGATACGGTTGTTGCCACCGCCTTTGGCAGGGATGCGCCTATCAGAAGTATTGTTCACCCTAGAAAATAGGAGATGAAGTCGCCTAGAATAGTACTGAGATCTGGAATAACCATCAATGCCCTGGCAAGGACTAGAGCCCAACAGTAATGCCAAATACGCTATAAGCTCTCTATATTCTGTTCGATTACTCTATTTCGATTAGAACTAACTTAAACATCGAAATGCCTTAGTCGATGGCACCTCAACTAGTTTAACGTGTATTGCTGTTGCAGATCTCAAACCTCAAGAAGAACATTAGCTGAATTATTCGACTTCCTTGGTCGAATCTACCCCAAACAGTATCCTTTTACTATAAACAACTTTCAACCTCATCATTTTTGGAGCCGTCTGTGGGAAACCTCTTGAGATTGCAACGAAAAAATAGTAAACACACGTAGAGCCACATCAGGAAGGGTAGAGAATTGGAGGTCCACATCTCTACCTTCCTCTCCAGCCCAGCGAAGCGCACACGCTCCAAGCCCTAGCGCCCTTCAAGAGCAAATGGTGACATTAACCATGCCCCAATTAATGCAGCTAATAAGTGAGCAAATTTTTGCTCAAATCTCAGCCCAGCTATCCGCCACACTAAATAGGCACACAATAGTACCCACCTCTGTTGCCAGTGCCACCCCTCAATCACTTTCTCCAGAAGATAAGTCTCCCTGAGACAGCCACGGCCACCAAGAAACCAAGCGATCGCCCACCCACCGTGAACCTAGCCCTAGACACCCTTAGAAGGAGATAACGCAACCAGAATTGCGGGAAGAGATTACAAACTCAGTGGATCACATTTGACCTAATTGAGCCCCACAACGCGATAGGGTCAAACGCTCTAGACATGACTACCGCGAAGACATGGGAGACTCGACGAACTTCACAGCTCGATCGATTCAAGCTCCGTAGTGCGATAGGGCTAAGCGTGCTAAGCTAAGCCTTAATTAGAACGCCATCCTGGTGGATCGAGAGGAATGAGAGAAAGTGTCCCATCAAGTCCAATAGTTGAATAGGTGCTTCGACAAGATCTCAAGGAGAAATACCGAAAGAGCATCTAACTCGAGGGTCCTTAGAGATCTCATCGGGAGAGAGAATTTTCTTTCATCATAGATATTATCGACAAGCACATTATTATCGATGCGAAGGTGCCAACTGGTCTACTAAGGTTTGATGGATCGATGGACCCCAATGAGCACCTAATGTAGTTTGAACACATGATGCAGCTACATAGACACAATGAGTACATCCATGCTAAAATATTGGTAACCATCTTCCAAGGTATAATACTCAACTAGTTTGTGAAACTTGAGCCATCATTAATTTATTCTTATGACCAGTTGTACGATAAATTTTTGCATTAATTTACCAGTAAGAGGAAGGCAAAACTCCCCTGTACCATTTCCATACCGTAAAGCAAAGCGATGGGGAGTCCCTCTCGAATTTCTTCACCAGATTCAACACGGAGGTTCTCAAGATAGATAACCCCAGGATTCAGTTCCTAATTGACGTACTGTTCCTAGGGTTCAGACATAAGGAGTGCGCCAATGCTTTGATGCATAAGCGTCCCAGGTCAATGGAGGAATTACTCGACTTGGCCGAGAGGTACATAACCCAAGAGGAGATGAACAGGCTCAAGTTTGAATCTTTCGAAGTTGATTAGTAGAAAAAAGAAAGAGATGATCAAAAACACAAAGAGAGAGATTGGTCTCTCATAAAGCGATTCCATGACCATACACCCCTGAACAGCCCAAGGAAAAAGTTCATATATGCCATCCAGCATGATAACCTCCTCAAGAAACCTATGAAGTTAACGGAGACTGAGGTAATGAAAAAATCTGAGAAATATTGCCACTTTCACAAGCAAAAAGGGCACATAATAGATAAATGCTTCAATCTCCATAATAAGACCGAGAGATTAATCAGACAGGGCCACCTCAAGAAGTATATAGTTGTGGACACTCAAGTTAAAGTGGTAAAATCGATCAGACTCCCTACAGAGAAAGGTTGATTAGCCTTAAAAGGGAGGAGAAAGGAAAGCAACCCACCCATGAGAACAGCTTGTCCATTCGTGGAGTGATTGATATAATTGCGGGAGGTCCCACTGTGGAGGACTCAAAATCTGCCCAAAGACAAACTCAGAGGATGCTCGAGTCTATTAAAGCCTCTCACGTCGAGATGACATTTTATCTTACGACAAGAATAGAGCCCATCTCATTCATTGATGGTGACTTGGCACACCTCGAGGACTGGCATATTGATCATAAAATAGACTGTCCAATGGAAGTCTCTGTTGAGATTGCAAACTTTGAAGTGTGCAAGATCTTGGTCGATAATGGTAGCTTGGCCAATATCATCTTTCTTTCTACCTTGAAAAGAATGAACATGAGGCAGCTAACATTTGAACTTGTGCACACACTACTGGTTGGATTTAGGGGATCAAAGATCATACCAGAAGGGTTAATCAACCTGTCAACATCATTTGGAGAGGCTCCTAGAAGAAAGACTTTAATGGTGAATTACCTTGTAGTTTATGCCCCATTCGCTTACAATGTCATCATAGATCGACCCACACTCAATGACTTTCACGCAATTGTGTCGACCTACCACTTGAAAGTTAAATTTTCAACCCCAGCAAGTACAGACAGACTTTTGTGCAACATGAAGGAGGCCTGGAGATGTTACAACATCTCAATCGAGTCATGCAAATAGAAGACTCGATCATAATTGAAGACCTCAAGAGATGCTCTCGTAGCAAAACCTGAGGACGTACAGACTGATAATAAGTAAAGTTGAAAGATACCATGGTGGAGCCTATCGGGGAATTTAAGACTATTGGACTTGAGTAGAGAAACCCCAATAAAATGACCTATATCGAAACTAACATGGGCCCCCATTTGGAGTGTCTTATGGTTGATTTCCTGAGAAAGAATATTGACGTCTTTGCATGGAAGACACTGACCTATAGGGAATCAACCTCAACATTATTGTGCACCACCTTAATATAGACTCCTCGTACAAACCAATCAAGCAGAAGACGGGGATATTCAATGCAGAGAGGACATGGATCATCGAAGAGAAGATTAGAAAACTCTTAGATGCTGGTTATATTGTAAAAATTCAATATCCCTCTTAGCTTTGTAATGTTGTACTAGTCCCAAAGAATGAGGGGTAATGGCGGATATGTAATGATTTTATTGATTTAAATAAAGCATGCCCTAAAGATTCTTACTCCTATCTCGGATAAATTTATTAGTTGATTTGACTACTAGTTATAAATTATTGAGCATAATGGATGCATTCCAAGGGTATCATCAGATTTTCATAGCTCCCGAGGACAAAGATAAAACCTCTTTTATTATTCTTGATGGGCTATATTGCTTCCTAGTTATACCTTTTAGATTGAAAAATGTCAGAGCAACTTATCAACGGCTCATCAATTTTATGTTCAAAGACCAAATTGGGAAATCAATGGAGGTTTACATCAACGACATGATTGTGAAAATAGAAAAAGCTCAAGATTACTTGCTCGACCTCAATCACACTTTTGTAATCTTAAGAGCCTTTGGTTTAAAGTTGAACCTAAATAAATATACGTTTGGGGTCCAATGAGGAAAATTTTTAGGCTACATAGTCAGCCAGAGAGGCATTGAAACCAATCCACAAAAAATCTAAGCAATCCTTGACATTACTTCTCCGAGAATAGTTTAAAATGTTTAGAGGTTGGTTGGAAAGATTATAGCCTTGGGGAGGTTCATTGTAAGATTGGCCAACAAGAGCTTACCCTTTTTCATAATTCTTAGAAATGCTAAGAAATAGAGCTTCCAATGGATCGCACAGTGTGGTTAGACTCTGATTGACCTGAAATAGTACTTAGCCTTACCCCCTATGTTGGCAAAACCTGAACTGGGAGAAGTACTCCAAGTGTATTTAGCGATCTCCGTAGCATTGATAAGCTTAGTATTGATCTCAACTCGAGATAGCACACATTGACTGGTATACTACTACAGCAAGTCACTCCACGAGCCGAAGCATAATTACTTGAAGATTGAGAAATTCGCCTTAGCATTAGTGACTACAGCTCGAAAATTGCAACCATACTTCCAATCTCACTTTATTATAGTGTCGACCAACCAACAGTTGAAGTAAAAGTACTGATGAAGCTGAACACATATGGAAGGTTGACCAAAATAGGCAATTGAATTGGGAGGATTCGATATTACTTTCTAGCCTCGAATAGCCATCAAAGCACAGATTCTGGCTGAATTTATTGCAAAGTGAGTCAACTTACCCGAAAAGAATCCCAAAGCTACTTTTGTTTGGATCATACTCATTGATAGATCATCAACCACATTTGGTGGAGAAATAGGGATTGCTCTCCACTCCCCAAATGCAGAAGAATATGATTTTGCAATAAAGTTAGATTATGCTATCACAAATAATGAAGTAGAATATGAGTCCCTTATCGTAGAGATGAGAATGGCGCTCGAGTGAGGGGTCGAACACCTAGTTGTAATTATAGACTCCCAGTTAGTAGCCGAGCAGGTCGACAGAAATTTCAAAGCTAAGGACATGACGATGAGCTGGTACTTGGCCGAAGTGAAGCAGTTGCAATAATCATTCAAACAGTTCACCCTTAGTTAGGTTCCTCGATCTGAGAACAAGTGGGCAGATGCTCTTTCAAAATTTGCCAGCTCTACCAGGGAGACGAGGGATAAGAAGATCATATTTTTGGTCTTCAATAAACCATCAATTGGGCCCCACGAGGAAAATTTGATAACAAGTATCGAAGGAGTAGTAGCTTCTTAGCAGGTCCCAATCAAACTATATCTAAGCCAAGTCATCATCCCTGAGATAGGAATAAGGCCCGATGCCTTCAAGATCAAGCTTCTAAATTTGCACTCGATGAGCATGGTCAGTTGTATAAGAGGTCATTCTCTGGACCTCCCTTGAGGTATTTAGACCGCGATCAGGATCTAGAGATATTACAAGATATTCATGCTGATATGTGTGGCAACCATTCTAGAGGAAGATCCCTGGCCCATAAAGTAATTAGGTACAGATACTTTTAGCCAACATTATTGAAAGAGTTGGTGGACTTTGCACGTAAATGTACTCTATATCAAGTCCACTCGAATTTGCCACACCAACCCGCAACGCCAATAGTTAGTGTCCAAATTGCCTAGCTATTTGATCAGTTGAGAATTAACATTTTGGGTTCATTGCCAAAATCAACAAGGCAGCAGAAATTCATAATTATCACGATTGAGAATTTCACCAAATGGGTCGAGACTGAAGCTGTCTTAAGATAATAGATGTAGCCATCAAAAGTTTCATATAAAAAAATATCATCTACTGTTTTGGCCTGCCCAAAGTTCTTATTTCAGATAATGGCACTCAATTTCAGAGCAAAAGCACTAGAATGATTCTCGACTATCTGAAAGCTAGAATACAGGATACTGGCTCGAGTTGGGTAGATGATCTATCTAATATGTTATGGGCATACAGGATAATTCCTTGAACAACCACTGGCCATACCCCTTACAGTCTAGTTTATGGGTTTGAAGCAGTCATCCCCTCAGAGCTAATTGAACACACGACTTAAGTCATCCATTTCTATCAACTAAGAAATACGTCGAAGAGAAAACTCAACTTTGAGACCATTGACAAGCATAGTTAAGAAGCCTATAATACTATGCAGCGTTATAGATCAAAGATGATCGAGAACTACAATAAAGGGGTCAAACTGCGCTATTTTAAGGTTGAAAATCTCAACCTTAAGAGAGTAGAAGTCTCCAAGAATGTGGGCAAGCTCGACCCCAAATGGGAAGGACCATACACTATCGTCAAAGTATCAAAACACGATACATATAGAGTGCAAGGAGAAGAACTCCCTCGCCTGTGGAATGCTGTCAACCTCAGGAAATTTTACATTTGAGATTATGCTATACTTACCTTTGAAATCTTTTGGCTTGAATAAAATTCTAATAGTATTGATACAATTTGGAGTCACTGTCATACTCAAACGACTTTATGCCGCTAAGTCCTAAGTCAACCTCATAGTCGACAAATAAGCAGCCTCTCTCTGCCACTCAAATGGCTACTTGCCGCCAAGTCCTAAGTCGACCCTATAGTTGATAAATAAGCAACCCCGCACTGCCACTCAGGCGACTTCATGCCGTCAAGTCCCAAGTCAACCCTGTAGTTGATGGATAAGCAGCCTTGCGCTACCATTAAAGTAGCTTCATGCTGCCAAGACCATAGTCGACTATGTAGTCAATGAAGTAGCAGCTCTAAGCAGCAAGGCAACTTTAGTGTTGAAGCTAATAAACTCGCATCGACTGTGTCGACCCTAAAGTTGGCAAAAAGCCATCATCACACAATTATCCTCCTAAATCCCATGGTTAACCTAATAGTTGACCAAGATGTATTAAAAAGCGACGACGTAGTTGAATGGCCATGCAACAGATAATGTTAATCCGAGTTGACACAGTCGACAACAATCTTATCCAATTTTCTCCATTATAATGGTGATAACCAGATGATTCATTAGGCATTCCCCATATTATTACAATAATTGAATTAGATGTGAAAAAGACTCAATAACTATCTTTAACACGACAAGATGGAAAGGAAAAACATTCTTTATTCATCGACTAATTGATTGTTATTACATCAAAAAAAAGAAAAGAAAAGCAAGCAACAAATAAGACAGACTGTAGAAAGGCCAATTTAGTTCTAGCTAGTCCCCACCTGCTCACCCTCAGGCCATTTAGAGTCCAGATTAGGTATTGTACATACAAGGGTTAAGACCACTTATTCATGCTCGCATCTTGAAAAGTAGGGATAAGGATGAGTTGTTCAACCACTTCACGGTGCATCCTAAAAAAATGATGATTGAAGGCCTCCCTTACTTCATTGGTCACCTTTGCATGGCCTTGAGCTCGACCAGAAGTGTAGCTCATTTGTAGGTCTAAATGGGCCTTTTTTATTATGGAGTCTATTCGACTTTGCTCCTCGATCACCTTAACCAATTGCTAATCTTTGGAGTTAAGCTGTTTTTGCAGATTGGCCACCTTTTTATTCAATTACTCGATCTGGAGTTGGGAGGACTCGAGCTGCACTTTAAGGGTTTTCATATCCCTCCCTCGTTGCAACTCTTCTCTATCCATTAGCGCCAGCTCAAATCAAAATATTGTAGCCCAGTTGTCTCACCTAGAACATAAGGATATTACTCCATAATCCTATAATGAAGGAAAAATTCAATGAGAAGTGATCGATCTAGTGCTTATCATGTTACAATGGTAAGACAATGCTCGAATAACCCCAACCTGACTGAGGTTCATCAGTTTCTGCTGGTCAAATACAAAAAGCCCTAACGAGAGCCACTTCAGAGCGTTACCGCCTGTCATTTCTCCCTAGATGATGGCGGTCGAATCAGTTACCTCCTAGCTTGGTCAGTGGCGAATCAAGGAGTAGGTAGCTAAGAGAGTTGGAATAATGCATGATTGCCAGACTTCCCGAACATGTCATAGCCTATAGCTGCTTTCTATTTTTTTTGTCCACTAAAATCTTTTTAGGAATCGGGCCCTCTACTTGACCATTTACCTTTTACCCCGACCTGCGAGGCTACTGGGAATAGGCTCTTCCCGACGAATAGACTAGGTTTTCACCACTTATTCAATTTGTGCGAGAGTAGGAGCTAACGTCGATCGTGTGGAACCTGCTAATTTTATGGAAGCTTCTTTCGATCGTGCAGCAGCCACTCGATAATGCTTCTCATTTCTTAGAGCTTGGGCTTGGGATTCAAATTGACTCCAGGCCATTACCTCTTCTTAATCTGTAGGCACAAACAAAATAAGCAAACATCATAAGCGAACAGAAAGATGGAGTAGCCATAATTAAAATGGTTGATGAGAATCTCTACCTAGTCAATCACCCTCAGGAAAGTCGAGTTGGGTCGGTGACATGCCTGCCAATACCAAACACCTTTCCTTATGCCCAAATCTAACTAAGTTCCTGATGAAAGTGTTGGGCCAACTAGGTGTCTGGTTCCTTGGTATCTCCATAGGCCCCCTCCACCAACTCCTTGGAATGGCAAGAACCCCCGAACCCCAAATATAGAAAAAGTGTTTTTTTCCAGTCTTGGCTATAAGAAGAAGTAGAGGATACTAAGAATATTTGGCGGGGTCGGGCAGTTAAGTAGTAGAAACCACATTCTTTCATACTACCCGACTTTCGCAACATGAGTAAATGAAATAAATTTGAAAAGTTGGTGAAGAAGGCGGGTTGATTATACAGGTGCATTAGCACGGTAAAACTATACAGTGTGGCGAAACAATTGGGAAGTAGCTAGGTTATGCAAACTTCTAGGTCGACTAGGAAGTCAACTATCGCTTGCGCTAGGGAAAACCTAAGCCCATATTTTAAACCTTCCTCAAACACTGTTATACACCCTCAAAAAGGTAAATGCATTCTGTCCTGAGCTCCTAGCACTAACAATTCATACTCTTTAGGGATATGGTACATTGCCCTAATTCATATCAGGTCAGTGGGAGTTATTTTGGATGTTATTTCTATATAATGATCTAGGATAAACAATCGATCCTAATTTGGAGGAACATCACTCAAGCCAGCATCCCCCTCAATAATAGCCCTCACATCGCTCGAGCTATTGGAACTGTTCGAACTCAAGCTATTACTCGTTGAACTACCTGACTCACTCTAGCGAGAGGTTTCAGATGTATTTCCACCCCTAGTATCCCCCTGAAAGGCCACACTCTCAGACCTAGTATCCTTACTATCAGGACTGGCAGACATTTTTTCACAAAAGGAAATGGAGAAAAAGAATAAATGGCCAGAGTAACTTACAGTGGATATCTGGCAAGCTCTAAGCATACAAAGTTTGGAGGACTTCAAAAGCAGAGATTCGACTAGGAATAGATTTAGTAAAAGTGTAATGAAGGCATATATCCCTATTATTTATATGTGTTTTATGCGGGAACCCAAGCGTTAGTTATAATTATACCTTGCCCTTGTACGCTTCATATTCTATGAAGTAACTAGTGCATTAAATACTGCAAAACTGCCACAAACCCTGGTTGACAATTCAAAAACCCTAGTTGATAATTCCAAAACCTTGGTCGATTTGGGAAAACCCCAATCAAATATAGATAACTGCCAAAAAACTGCTCAACTACTCCCTACTCCTGCTCATCCACAAGCTTGATGAAGATCACAAGTGGGAGGACTCATGATATTAGATAGCTCAAGAGGCCCATTTAGCCCAATAGGCCCAACACACTCAACAACAACTGTCTAGTTGAGTGTGTTGTAACCGATTGCACTCAATAGAAAACTTTATCCATTCCAGCATATTCTGCTTTCTCCGTAATCGACCAGCTAAACCTGTTTAATTTATATATCAACCTAATAACTCACCCCAGTGTTGACTCAAATCCATGCCATATTTATTACTTTGACAGGTAGCATGCCTCCGCATTAATGGCACGTGACAATCGATATAGTTGCTGCCACCAACTTTGCCACCACTTTTGGCAAAGAGGCACCTACCAGAGGTACTATTCACCCTGAAAAATAGGAGATGAAGCCACCAGAAACAGTATCAAGATCTGAAATGATCATCAATCCCCTGGCATGGACTACAGCCCAATACATGTGGTAAGGGCATCTTCGATAAATCACACACTGGGAGAAGACTATAAATACCTCATAGCCAATCACGCTCCAGGTAATGCCAAATATGCTATAAGCTCTCTATATTCTGTTCAATTACTCTATTTGGACTAGAACTAACTTGAGCGTTGGAGTGCCTTTGTCGGGGTCACCTTGGTTAGTTTAACGTGTATTGCTATTGCAGATCTCAGACCTCAAGAAGAACATCAACTAAATTATTCGACCTTCCTAGTTGAATCTACCCCAAACAGTACCCTTTCAATATAAATAACTTTCAACCTCATCAGTTTTGTTGAAGGTATCTAACTATTTTATGAGTAACTAACTAATTAAATATATATAACTATATTTTACATAATTTTTGATAATTTATTTTTTTAAAAGAAAAATGACCTAATTCTCTATTTAAAAGGTACTTAAATTTTAGTTTTATTTATTTCTATTTTATAATTTTATTTGATTATAAGCTTAGCCAATGGCAAGCTAAAATCTTTATGATATGTTACTGATAGAATAAATACATATTGGTAAGCCATAGTCATAAGAGACAAGGTTGTGTTGAAGGTATCTAACAATTTTATGACTAAAGTTGAACAAGGATTATGGGGCTTAGACCACAAAATAGATTGTTGTTTTGGCTATGTTGCCCTTGTTAGCTGGTTGGCATTTTTGGGCATTTTCTAGCTTGGATTATGATAATCTATCTTTGGGAGTCTAAATCCAGGTAAATTTTCTATAAGGGCCTAAAGGGTTAGTTTAGTATCATAGTAGTTCTTTATCTTCTTCATGGATTTTGCTTTTAAAATGGTATCAGAGCCATGGAATCAATATATATATTTATTTCTTGAAGTAACATATCATAATCAATTATGAATATTTTTAAAGGTAAAGATTCTATTAAAAATAGTAAAGTGGAGGAAATAGACCTCCTAATTAATTTAGATCTTCTTAATAAATGGACTACTCCTAAAGTAGATCCAAAACCAGTTTACCAATATGGTATTTTTGAAAAAATTGGCTTAAAGAAAATTGTTAAAACTACTGAGAAAACTTATCCTCTTAATAAAGATGAAATTATTTTGAAACTTTTTAAGAAATCAGATTTTGAAAAATTTCAACATGAATATAAATTTCTTCATATAGGTTTAGTACAAATTGCTTTTATACCTTTAACTTTAGAAAATCTTCTAGACAGTTTTATTACAATTTTGAGATATGCTAGAAATTTAAATTGGAAGCATTTAATTATGGGTATTAAACAATCTAGCTTGGTTTATGGCCCAGTTTATTTTGATGTATATCCAAATTTAAATTTATCTCTTTCTCATGTTAATATGTATCATACTTTTACATTAAATGTTAAACTTCATGGCTACAATTATATGCAGGGCACAGAAACAATCTATGTTATTTACCGCATATATTGTAAGCCTCTTTATATATTGAATCCAAAGTGTAAAATGTTAGTAAGCCTAATCAAGAAACAATTCTTATAGAATCAAACTTTTCTAAATCGAATATTACTGTCAGTAGACCCATAAATGGGAAGAAGTTATATTTCCTGAAAATTATATTATTGAACAAGCTGTTCCTCCACAACCTGTTATCAATAATAATATTGGAAGTATAATACAAACTTGATATGTTCATATTCAATTTAATACATTTAAGTCTTCGTATATATCTAATAGATCTAGACTTGTTTGATCTAATTCAATTTTTTCTTACATTTCTCCACTTGATTATATTGTGGAAACCTTTTCTAGAGCATCTACCTCTAGAATTAGAGAATTATCTGAAGAAGAAAATTCTAGAAAAGATAATTCTTTATTTACTAGATTTGGGAAGTTAAGAATTCCTAAAACTAATATAGTTCAAGAAGTTCAAGATAATAATAGTGAAGGATCCATAAATCCTACTTTATTTGAAATGGATTTTCATGTGGGTAATAACCAATTATAAAAATTAAAAAAAATTATGAATCTTAGAAAATATGATTCTAGTCTTGGATCTCAAGATAGAAAATTAACAAATCTTGAATTTAATGAAGAAAGTTGGGATCCTTTTAGAAAATGGTTTTTTGAAACATTTTCTACTACAGACAAATTATATTTTCAAAATGAATTTTACAATTTTGTTTCTAAAAAAGATCAATTAATACCTTTTGTTCCTTGGTTTCAAATAACTTATGTGAAAAATTATATTTCTGTTATTGAAAGAAATTATAATCTTTCAGATGGAACAATATTAAAGGATGTTTATACTCCTCAAGATCCTTTTCATATTGAAAAAGATGGACAAAAAATACAATTTTCTGCCTTTCAAAAATTATTTGAAAATGATACTTTTAATGATAACAACCCAACATATTAATTTTCTTTTAAAACAAGGAAATTATGCAAACCTTTATTTAAATATTTTAGGAGAAAATATTTACTATCTTCATAAAAGAGTAGAAGAAATAATAAATTCTATTACTAAATTAAGAGAATTTCATAAAAATATTCCTAAAGGAGGGCTAAATATATATACCTCAAAGGAAACTATTGCTACTCCTAATATACAGCCTCCTCCTGAAGTTCAAAATTTTAGATTAAGAAATATGTTTGAATTAGAGGAAATTATACAAAATCAATTTTCAAATATGAAGCTATCAACTCTTAATAAAAAATTTGAAGATAATATTATTTCAAATATTAAAAATGACACTTATAAACAAGAGATTCAAGATGAAGTTAATAAACTTTAAAAATATGCTGATAAATCAACTATGAGATTATATTGATTCAAGATGAAGTTAATAAACTTCAAAAATATGTTGATAAACCAACTATGAGATTATATTATTATCCTAGACCTTTCCCTCAAGATGTTCTTCATGAAAAACAAGAATATATTGTTAATAATAGTTATAATGGTCAAAACATCTATGAATGGAATATAAATGAATTTATTGAAAGGCAATTTTATAATTTGGTCCATATGTATAATACTATTTGTAAAACTTATAATAATTCTAATAAAGCTGTTGCTAATATGATTATTTCAGGTTTTAGTGGCCAACTTAAAAGTTGATGGGATAATTATTTAACTGAGCCTAATAGAACTAAGATTTTAAATACTATAAAATTTGAAAGAGCTAGCAATACTTCTGAAAATGCTATTTATACTCTTTTTGTTAATATTATAGAACATTTTACTGGTAGATGGTCTTATAATTTGGAAAATATTAGAATTTTATTAAATGGCCTTAAATGTCATACGCTCACCTTATTTAGGTGGTATAAAGATACTTTTCTTTTTAGAGTTATGAAACTTCCCGAATCTAATAGTATTCATTAGAAATCTAAATTTATAAATGGTCTTCCTTCTTTATTCTATGAAAGAGTTGAGAAAACTCTTAGAAATAATGAACCTTATATTGATTATATTAAATTTACTTATGAAAAATTAATAAGAACATGCATACAAGAGGGACATGCCCTTTGTAATGAAATTAAGTTAAACCAACAGATAAAAAAACATAATATTTCTTAAAAAAGGCAACTTGGCCAATTTTGTGGACAGTTTTGTATAGACCAACCTTCTACTAATAAACAGAAAAATAATATTTCTTTTGAAAAATCTTATTATAAAAAGAAGAAAAAACATTTTCATAAAAGGAAAAAAGATAAAGAAAATAAATCTTTTAAAAAGAATTATAAAAAGAAGCATAATGCATGTTGGAAATGTGGTTGCATAGATCATTATGCTGATAAATGTAAAGTTAAGAAAAAGATTAATAATCTTAATATTGATGAAAATCTTAAAGAATCTTTTTGTAAAATTATGCTTAATTCTTCTGATAGTGAGTTGGAAAAATCATCTTCTAATATAAAAAATGAAAATATTAATGAATGTGCTTCGATTGATATAGAAGGATCTGAATTGGAATGTGATTCTTGTAAAAAAGGAAAACCCTGTAATAAATAGGATTCTTGCTTAAAGCAAGAAGGTGATTCAGAAAAAGAAAAATTATATAATATACTTTTTCAATTTTCTAAGTTAAATGTTTTAACTCAGGATTGTCATTTAGAATTTTTAAAATTTATAAAAGATCCAGTCTTAAGATCAAAAATTATTGATCAAATAGAAAATACTTCTTTTTCTTCTTCTAATTTAGAAGTTTTAGAAAATAAATTTCATAATAACCAAGAACCATATACTATGGCAGAAGTTTATAATCTTTTGAAACATAGACAAAAGATTGAAACTCCTACTACTGTCCAGGATCTGGTTCAAGAAGTTAATAATTTTAAAAAAGAAATTTATGAAATAAAAAATTATAACAAAAATTTAGAAAATAGGTTGAGAAGAATTGAAATTTCTCAAGGAAAACAAATTGTTGTTTCTGAAGATATTCCTAGAATGAAAACTATTTTTGAAAATTTATCAAAAAACTTTAAAACTAATTTTCTTTCAACATTAGAAATAATAACATCTCAAAAATGGTTTATTAAAATAAAATTTGTAATTGATAATTGATTTTCACAAGAACTTACTACTCTTGTTGATAGTGGAGCAAATTTAAATTGTATTCAAGAAGGTTTAATACTTACTAAGTATTTTAAGAAAACATCTCATATTTTAAGATCTATTGGAGAAAAACTTGATATTAATTTTAAGTTCCCACGAGCTTTTGTTTGAAAAAATAAAACTTGTATTCCTACAAGTTTTCTCTTAGTAAAAAATATTTCTAACCAAGTTATACTTGGAACTCCTTGCTTAAAGAAAATTAATCCTTTAAAAAGTATTGATGAAAAGATTTTATAGGAACCTATAATAATAAATAAATATATTTTCAATTTATTACAAAACCATTTTCAAGAGTTCTTAATCAAACTGAAGATTTACTTAAAGCAAAAACTTTTCAAATAAATTTCTCAAAACAAGAAATTAATAGTCTTACAATTGAGGAAAGACTTCAAAATCCTAAACTCAAAGAAAAAATTTCTCTTTTAGAAAATCAGTTTTCTATACAAATTTGTAATGATCATCCAAATGCTTTTTGGAATAGGAAAAAATATATTGTTGATCTTCCTTATGAAGATAATTTTAATGAGAAAATTATTACTAAGGCAAGACCTTGTCAAATGAATTTCGAATATTTGGCTTTCTGTAAAAAAGAAATTGAACTATTTTACAGAAGGGTCTTAGTAGACTTACAAAATCTCCATGGTCTTGTACAACATTTTATCTTAATAAACGTGCTGAACAAGAAAAAGGAGTACCAAGATTAGTAATAAATTATAAACCTCTTAATAAGGTTTTAAAATGGATTAGATATCCTATACCTAACAAAAAAAATCTTCTTGATAGACTTTATGAAGCTAATACTTTTTCAAAATTTGATTTTGAAGTCAGGATATTGGCAAATTCAAATTAAAAAATTTGATAGATTCAAAATTGCTTTTGATGTTCTATTGGACAATATGAAATTGTTATACTTTTTGGTCTGAAGAATACACCTTCAGAATTTCAAAAAATTATGAATAATATTTTTAATCATCATAGTAATTTTATACTTGTTTATATTGATGGTGTTTTAGTATTTTCTAATGATATAGAAAATCATTTTAAACATCTTTATATTTCTAAACAAATTATTATTAATAATGGTCTTGTTATATCAAAACCAAAAATGCATTTATTTCAAACAAAAATTAGATTTCTTGGACATTTTATATAAAAAGAAAAAATAATTCCTATAAATAGAAATATTGAATTTGCATCAAAATTTTCTAATAAAATTACTGATAAAACTCAATTACAAAGATTTTTAGGGAGTCTTAATTATATTTCTCCTTATTATAAAGATCGTGCAAAAGATACTGCTATTTTATATGATAGATTTAAAAAGATTTCAAAACTTTGGACTGATAATCATACTAATATGATTATTCATAATAAAGAAAAGGTTAAACAGCTTCTTTGTTTAATGCTTTCTAATCCCTAATGGGAAAAAATTATAGAAACTAATGCATCTGAATTAGGATATGGTGGAATATTAAAATAAATAAATCCTATTAATAAAATAGAAAATCTTATAAGATTTTATTCTGAAAAATGGAATAATAGTCAGAAAAATTATGCTATTGTGGCAAAAGAAATTTTAGCCATTGTTAAATGTGTTCTTAAATTTCAAGATGATTTATATAATCAATTTCTTATAATAAAAATAGATTGTCAAGTTGCTAAATATATGTTTGATAAGGATTTTAAACATAATATTTCTAAGCAAATGTTAGCTAGATGGCATGCCTATTTAGCACTGTTTGATTTTAAAATTATTTATAAAAAATGAAGTGATAATAGTTTACCTAACTTCCTTACCCGTGAATTTTTGTAGGAACAATGAAATGATTCCTCATTATAATAGAGGAGGTGGAAACCACCATTCTTATAGAGGTGGAAAGAAAAATGTTATTGCACAACATGGAAAGCAGAAACTTATAGCTTCCTCTTTTACTCAATCATCATATAGATCAAGAAATATCTCAGATAAAGATGATCCAATTTATAAAGATCCTCTTTTTGTTGAATTTTTAAAATTCAAAGAAAATTAGAAATTTTCTAATAAAAATCCTGAAGAAAAAATAAAAGGATCTCAAAGACCTTATTACTCTAATATTACATCAAATGTAGCTTCCTCCAAAGATGAAGATTCTTTGACTATATTTGAATAGAAAAATTACAAGGACATTGTAATGTTCTTAGAACATAAGGATCTCAAATGAAAAAATGATCCTTGTATTATAGTCCAAAGATAATTTGATACAACATCATATACTGCAAATTCATATAAACAAAGATCTTTCTTTGAAAATATTTTGGTTTATACAGGATCATGAAAATTTTCACATTTTTATCCGAGTCCTAATGTAAAAACCTCATTCAATTTCAACAAAATAATTGTCAAAAAGCTTATAGCAATTGAAGAATATGGAATGTCCTCTCTTAGAGAGAAATGATATTTTCATAAGGAACTTAAAGTTCCAATAAAGTTTTATTATTGGGATTATATCCAGGCATTTGCCAAGGTTTTCTTATATGAAAATCAAAGAGAGAAACACTCTTGATTTATCAAGATTTGTCTAGAAGTTTTTAAGCATGATATACCAAATTAGTTTTTGAATTGGTGAAAATCATACGGTCCAGCTCAGAATACCCTTCCCGAGTAATTCAGAGGGACCTTTGATATGTGATCCAAATATTCAAGCAAGTTATTAGAAGTTGAGGAGAAGCATCAATTAATAGAAGGAATGGCTGCCATGTATTTTTTCATGGAATTTTCAATCCCATGGATATGGAAATGGATACCAGAAGTCGGCACTAATGAAGAAAATATTCCATGTTTGACAAGAATATTTCTCAACAAATTTTGGAATAAATTAATCTAAATGGATAATGAGACCAAAAATTAACATGGTCAAGAAATTTTGGATAATAGTTTCCAAAAAATTCAAATTTATAAAGAAAAAATGGAGCAAGACAAGAAGAATGAATCTTCCAACCTTTTTGAGAAAGCTTCAAAAACAATTTAGATGAGAAAAGAAAAATTGTCCAAACAAGAATTAATCTAGAAATATCTTGATATGGTTCAGAAAGAATTAATGGAAAATATTGATGATATCAATGAAAAAGCAGATGATAAATCATATGCATCAATGGCAACTTCCACTTCTACAAAATCAAAAGTTGGAGAAAATCAATTTGAATATTTAGGAGAAGCTCAGGACCCAAATGATGATACCCCACCAAATTCTCAAGAAATTGAAAGAATCTTTCAATCTCTCAAGAAGACAATTACCAAAGAGTAGAATAAAAATTTCTATTTTGTAATAGGACAAATAGTAATAGACTGTTTAAATTTACTATTCAAACTCCAAAAATTCGAAATTCGTAATAGTACTTTTACTTTTTACTATTTAGACTTCAAAATTTTGAAATTTGTAATAGTATTTTTCTGCTTTATAAAAGGCAGTTCTTTGCTTGGGAAAAAGCAAGCAAAAAATTATTCTTGCTTTCTTTCTTTCTTATTCTTCACCTACTTTCCTCCCTACCTTCCTACTTGTAAAATTTTTATCTTTCTTGAAAAAGGCCTCTGGCCAATTATCAATAAAGGTACTTAAATTATAGTATTATTTATTTTTATGTTATAATTTTATTTGATTATAAGCCTAGTCAATGGCAGGCTAAAATCTTTATGATATGTTACTAATAGAATAAGTACATATTGGTAAGCCATGGTCATATTAGACAAGGTTGTTGATGAGGTTGAAAGTTATGTATAGTAAAAAATGTGGTATTTAGGCTGATTTGATTAGGAAGGTCAAACAATCTAACAATGATATTTCTCGAGGTCTAAAATTTGCAAGGAACAACAAATGTTAAACTAGCTAAGGTGCTCTCAACGAAAGCACTTTAACGCTCAAGTTAGTTCCAGTTGAAATAAGGTAATCGAATAGAAGAATATGAGTGTATAGTGTATTTGGCATTACCTAAAGTGTGGCTGGCAGTGAGATATTTATAGCTTTCTACTGATGGATAATATGTTTAAGATACCTCTATCAACTGTAGAAGGCTCTTGTTCTTACCTGGGGGTTATTAGTCATATCCCACCCTAGTATTATTCTAGATGGTATCATCTCCTACTTTCCAGGATAAGCAGCACTCTGAGGGTGCGCCTTCATGCTAGAGTTGGTGGCAGAGACTATATCAGATGACACGTGCCATTAATGCAGAGGTAAACTACTTGTTAGAATATTTAATGCAGCAAGGATATGAGTCAGCACCGAAGTGAGCACTCGGGTCAACAGTCATCAAACAAATACAGTGATTGACTGGAGAGATGGTTGAATGGATCAAGTAACTTGAAGCTTCTCATTGAGTGTGGTCGAGAATTATCCATTCGACCAGGTGACTGTGGCCAAGTGATCCGGCCTAATTGGGTCTAGAACGACGCTGGGTTGTGCATGTTAAGTGGGCTTGGAGGTCCTCTCTGAGGTCGATAGCTTATTGAGTTAGGTTTATTGGACTGTCCCATGTCATGAGTCCTCCCACTCGCAGTCCTAATCGAGCTTGTCCATAAGAAAGAATAGGGAGTAGATGACTAAATTGCAGTTATGGTGGTTTTACAATGGTTATACGTATTTAACTAAGATTTTTAAATTCTCAACTAGGGTTTCTAATGGTTTTGTGCATTTAATGCACCAATTACATCATAGAATATGAAGTACTAAGAAGAAGCAATGTAATTATTACTGCCGCTTAGGTTCCCACATCCAAATTCCTATAAGTAGGGAAGATAGAGACATCCATTTTTCACTTTTGCTAAATTCGCTCTGGTCAAGTTCTTGCTTTCAAAGCTTTTTAAATCCTTAATGTACTTAGAGTTTTCAAGCTAATCGCTGTAAGTTCTTTTGCAAGCTTGTGCTTTTCTTTATTTTTCTTTGCAAAGATGTCTAGCGCTTTAGATAGTGAGAACACTAGGTCCAAGGGAGTACCATTCCAAGGGGAAATTGGGGTTGAAAGTGCATCTGAGAGCACATGTAAGAATAGTTTTGATAGCTTATCGAGCGATAGCTCGACTTCGAGTAGCTTGGGCACTGAGAGGGCTGCCTCTGGGGGCAAAGCTAGCCTTAGTGAGGTACTTACATCATGCGGTCAATTATTCACACCAGACCACCATAGTGAAATAGTCTCCAAAATCTCCTCCGCTGACTTAGTTCAAATTAGGGAGATGTACCATATTCCTGATGAGTATGAACTTTGGTGCCCGAGCTTTAGGGTAAGATACATTGATCTCCAAAGGGATGCATAACAATGTTTCATAAGGGATTTAGGTACGGCCTTAGATTTCCTTTAGAGCCAACTATAGTCAACCCTTGGTAGGCCTTGAGGTCTGTATAACCTAGCTCCTCCCCAATTGCTTTGCCATAATATACAGTTTTGCTATGCTAATGCACTTGTTCGATCAGCCAGCCTCCTTTGCCAACTTTTCAAATCTATTCCATTAGCCCTTTTCTCGAAAGTTGGTTAGTATAGAAGAGTTTGGCTTCTATTATCTGACGGTGCACCCACGTCGAAAGTTCTTGGTAGCCCCTTTCTCCTCGTATGGCTAGGAGTGAAAAAAATACTTTCTTTATGTTTGAGGGCCCAAAGAGTTTAATATTCCATGGGGATGGTGAAAAGGGCATGTGGAAATACTAGAGAACCAAATGCCCCGTTGGCCCAACATTTTTGTTCGAGACCTGGTTGATTGTAAATAGATGTAGGCCTCGATCCTAATGAGGAAAGATGTCTGGTGCTCACTAGCCTATCGCTAGTTGTGCTTAACTTGCCTACGGGCAACTGGCCAGGTAGTAATCTTTATTGATTGTGATAACTATAAATTTCTTTATTTTTACTCAATTTTGATGGCTTTTTATTATACTTTATTGACAAATTGAGAAGAGGTAATGGCCCGCAGTTGAGTAGAAGCTATAGCTAAAGCATAAAGGAATAAAGAGCACCATTGAGCGGCTACTCGATGAGAGGCCTTAGCAACAGAGCCAACCCCTTGACCTGCTCAATGACTGCCCCCGCCATGCCCCAAATCAAATAGGTGCCCAAGCTTTAACTCGCTTAACTAGAGAAGCGTGTTCAAAGCAGCCCCATAAGTCAAGATAAAAGATAAATGACCAAGCAAGGAGGCTTGGCACCTAACAAGACAACAGGCGATAAGGGGAAACAAAAGGCGGTGACAAGCTATGACTTGTTTGGCAAGCATGGTGATGAGGTGCTGTTTCAACTTCCTCAACTAGAATCACCCCATTTTAGACCTAACCCCACCATGGAGGTAACCAATTTGACCTCCATCCTACAATCAGGGATGACGCCCTCAAGTAGATAATAATTGGGCTTTTCTTAATGGACTAACAAAAACTCATGAACCTGAGTCAGGTTGATGCACTCAAGGCTCTAGCGTACCATTATAATCTGGTAAGTGTGAGGTTGATTGTTTCTCATCGAATTTTTTTTCAAAAAGTTATACTGTTCACTGATTCTCTGTGCTTCAGGTGGGCTAGTTGGGATATAACTTGTATTGCTGGTTGGACCTGGCTCTAGCGAATTGAGATGAGCTGCAAGGGGGAAAGGATACAGAGACCCTCAAGGTTCAGCTCGAGTTTTCCTAGCTTTGGGTTGACCAATTGATAAAGGAGGTGGCTGACCTCCAGGAGCAACTGAATTCTAAAGATCAATAGCTGGTGCAGGCGGTCGAGGAAAGGAGTCGAATGGACTCCTTGCTGAAAAAGGCTCACTTGGACATGTAGGTTAGCTACTCCTCTAGTCGAGCAGTTGGTCATGCAGGTGTGCTTGAGAAGGCTCAGAAGGCCTTCACTCGATAGTTCCCCATAATGCAGTAGGAGGAAGTGGAGTAATTTATATTGAGCTCGACCTTTCAGGATGTGAGCATAATTATGTTAATCGATGATGCTCATAATGCATTTCACAAAGCAGTAAGGCTATGACTTGTGGCTATTAAAGGAGTTATCCCTTTTGCCCATAGCACTCCTAGGAGGTCATCCGCCGCCCAACTCAAGCTAGTATCTTATATCCAGGCTTTCAAATGATTGAGGATCATTTTATTTGTCACATATGTCTGGCCATTCATTGAGGATTGCCGATTGAATTAAAGTGATGGGTGATTCCCAAGGCTTTGCACCAACGTTTGGTACTTCTACTCTAAAATTAAGTCCTATTATTTGAAATAAGGATCTTAGGTAGGCCAAAATGATAGATGATGTTTTTCCAGATGAAACTCTTGATGGCTGCATTTATTATCTTCGGAACAACTTTGACCATGACCTATTTGGTAAAATATTCAACCACCACGATTATAAGTTTTCATTAACTTGTTGACTTTGGCAGTGAGCTTAGAATATCGATCAACCACTAGTCAAATGGCCAAGAAATTTGAAAATTGACCATGGGCACGGCGGGCTGGTGCGGTAGGTTTGAATAAACTTGGTAGGATGTACATTTTCAAGTAAAGTCCATAGAGTCTTTCAATAATGTTGGCCAAAAGTATCCATACTTGATTATTTATGTGCAAAGGATCTTTTCCCAAAATAGTTCACACACATGCTTGCATAGATATCATGCAATACTTCAAGCGCTTGGTTGGGATCCAAGCACCTTAGAGGCGATCCAAAGATCGACCTCTTATACAGTTGGTCATGCTCATCGAGCACAAACTTGGCAATTTGCTTATGAAGGCACCGAGCCTCATTTTTGTCCTCGGGGATTGTGCTATAACTCATGTAGAATTTTATTGGATCTTGCCATCAAAGGACTGTCTCCTTAATGCTCCCTACTAGGTTTTCCATGAGTGGGCTGATCAATGGCCTATTAATGACCAAAAATATTATTATTCTATCTCTTGTGCCTCTGGTCGAGCTAGCAAATTTGGACAAGGCATCCACACATTTATTCTCAGATTGAGATACCTAACTAAGGGTGAACGTTTTGAATAATCGCTACAATTTTCTA
Organism: Jacaranda copaia; assembly: GCA_014898725.1. Taxonomy (NCBI): domain Eukaryota; kingdom Viridiplantae; phylum Streptophyta; class Magnoliopsida; order Lamiales; family Bignoniaceae; genus Jacaranda; species Jacaranda copaia. The sequence continues at coordinate 159,249 of JACGDI010005836.1, forward strand.
ACCTCGATCAGGTATCAGCTCATCATTGAATCCTTTGCCTCAAAATTTCCATCGACTTATTTTGCTACCAACTATGAGTCTATGATCACAACCAGGTGTTCAACCCTCAAACGAGTGGCATCCTTATCCTCGCGATGAGGGCCTCATATTCTGCCTCATTATTAGTAACGGCATAATTGGGTTTTATTGCAAAATCATACTCCTCTGCTATTGGGGAGAGCCACTCATTTTTCCCCTCCAAATGTGGTCGATGATCCATCGACGTGCAAAGTCCAAATGAGAGGGGCTTCATTGCTTTTCTCAAGCAAGTCGACTCATTCGGTGATGAAGTTTGCCAAAATATGTGCTTTAATGGCTGTTTTTAGCTGGAAGGTAATGTTAAATTCTATCAATTTGATGGCCCATTTAGTTAACTTTCCAAAGGTGTCTGGCTTTAACAATACTTGCTTCAACTGCTGGTTGGTTAGCATTATCATGGCATGAGACTGGAAGTATGGATGCAGTTTTTGAGCCGTAATGACTAGTGCTAAGGTAAATTTTTCAATCTCTAAATAGTTGTGCTCTGGTCTTTGGAGTAACTTACTACAATAGTAGACTAGTCAATGGCTTCTATCTCTGGTCGAGACCAAGATTGAGCTGATCAATACCTTTAAAATTGCTAAATATATCTGGGATAGCTCTCCTAGTTTGGGTTTTGCAAATATAGAGGGTAAGGACAAGTAATGCTTCAACTTGACTAGCGCCTCATCACATTGCTCATTCCACTAGAAACCCAATTTCTTAGCGTTTCTGAGAATTTTGAAGAAAGGTAAGCTTTTGTCTACCAATCTTGTGATGAATTTGCCCAAAGTAATAATTCTTTCAACCAATCAATGTACATCTTAGACTGTTTAAGGAGGAGTGATGTCGAGAACGGCCTGAATTTTCTACAGATTGGCCTTAATGCCTCGTTGACAAACCATGTAACCTAGAAATTCACCTCCTCGAACCCCAAAAGTACACTTGCTCAGATTTAGCTTTAGACCAAATGCTCTTAAAATTACAAAAGAGTGATTGAGGTCAAGCAAATGGTCTTGCACCTTTTTCGTCTTTACAATCATGTCATAGATGTACACCTCCATCGACTTGCCTATTTTATTCTTAAACATAAAATTGACCAGCTATTGGTAAGTTACTCTAATATTTTTTAGTCTAAAAGGGCATGACCAAAAAGCTATAGACCCTATTGAGAACAACAAAAGAAGTTTTATCTTTATCCTCGGGGGCCATGAATATTTTGATGATAGCTTTGGAATGCATCCATCATATTCAATAACTCACAACCAACAGTAGAGTCTTCTAGTAAATCTATTTGAGGTAGGGGGTAAGGATCCTTAGGATATGCTTTATTTAAATCTATAAAATCGTTACACATACGTTATAATCATTCATTTTTTAGGATGAGTAAAACATTACAAAACTAAGAAAGATATTAAATTTCTACAATATAACCTATATCTAGGAGTTTTTGACTTTCTCCTTGATGATCTAGGTCTTCTCGGTGTTAAATGTTCTCATCTTCTATCTAATTGGTTTGTATGAGGGGTCGACATTAAGGTAGTGCACAATCACATTAGGGTCAATTTCCTAAATGTCATATGTTTTTCAGGTAAAGATGTCAATGTTTCTCCTCAAGAAATCAACCATAAGACATTCCAAGTGGGGGCCCATATTTGTCCCAATTCGGGTTGTCTTGTTGAGGTTTCCTTATTTAAGCACAATGATTTTAAATTCCCTAATGGGCTCCACTCGAGTACCTTTTAGCTTTCTCTTCTTATGAGCTTGGACCTCATCAAGTTCCACTACAGAGGTATCTATCAAAGTCTTCAGTTATGGTCAAGTCTTCTGCTTGCTTGACTCAATTAAAATATTGTTACACCTCCAAGCCTCCTTGATGTTACACAGCAATTCCTCTATGCTAGCTGGGGTCAAAAATTTAATCTTCATATGGGAGGTCGACAAAATGGTGCAAAAATTATTGAGGGTTGATTGACCAATTATAACATTATAAGTGAATGGGGCATTGACCATCAGATAGTTCACCATCAAAGTTTATTTTTGGGACGTCTCCCCAAATGACGTGGATAGATTAATAGACCCTTTCAGAATGATTTTTGACCCTCGAATCCAGACCAGAGGGGTACGCATAAGTTTAAACTTTAGTTGCCCCAAGTTCATTCTTTTCAAGGTGGAGAGAAAGATGATATTGGCGAAGCTGCCATTATCAATCAGGACCTTTCTCACTTCAAAGTTAGCTATCTCAACAGAGACTAACATGAGATAATAAATTTTGTGGTTGATATTCTTTTCCTCAAGGTGGGCCAAGTTGCTATCAATGAAAAAAATAAGCTCTGTGCTCATCGATAGATGGAATGACATTTTGACAAGTAAGGCTTTGGTTAACTCCAACCTTTTCTGAGTTTGCCTCTTCACTGATTTTGAGTCCCCCTTAGTGAGACATCTTGTAATCATGTCAATTACTCCTCAAATGGACGGGCAATCTTTGTGGGTAGGTTTTTTTTCTTTACCCACTTCAGCCTGCGTCTCCATGGCCACATACTTTTTGAGATGGCCCTATCTGATGAGCCTCTTGATTTCATCCTAGAGATTGAAGTATTCATCTATGTCATGCCCTTATTTATGAAAGTAGCAGTACTTCTTCAATTTTTTCATCGCTTCAGTCTCCGTTAGCTTTCTTAGTTTTTTGAAGAGATTGTCATTCTGAATGGCAAATAGAACCTCTATCCTCAAAATATTTAGCAGGGTGTAGTCGTGGAAGCGCTTTATTGGAGATTGACCTTTCTCTTTGTGTTTCTAGTCGTCTCTCTCCTTTTTCTTTATATCAATCTCAAAGGATATGAACTTAAGCTTGTTCATCTCCTCTTGGGTCATATACCTCTCCACCAAATTGAGTAGCTCCTCCATCGACCTTGGGTGCTCTCGCACCAAAGTATTGATGCATTCTTTATGCTAGAGCCCTAAGAATAGCACATCGATCAAAAACTCGATCCCAGGGTTGTTTATTTTTAAGACCTTCATGTTGAACCTGGTGAAGAAGTCACAAAGAGACTCTCTTTCATTCTACTTGACAGTATCAAGGTGAATGTGGAAGAGTTTTGCCTTTCTGTGACTGGAAAATTAGTGCAAGAATTTATCACAAAGCTAATCATAAGAGTATATCGATAAAGGCTCCAGCTTCACAAACTAATCGAGTGTTATACCTTGGAAAGTGGTCACTAATATCTTGGTATAGATATACTCATTGTGCCCGTGCAGCTGCATCATATGCTCGAAATACATTAAGTGATCATTGGGGTCTATTAAGTCGTCGTATCTTGGCAGTTTGATTGGGACCTTGGCATCGACAGCAATGCACTCATCAATAATCTCCTAGATGAAAAAGGAGCCTCTTTCTCGATGAGACCTCTGGGGGCCATCTGGGATGGGCATCCTGTCTGTATTTCTCCTTGAGATCTCGTTGAGGCGTCTGTTTAATTATTGAACTTGGTAAGAAATTTCTTCCCACTTCTCCTGATCAGCTTGGTGGTATTCCAATCAAAATAAGGTTTCATACACTCAGCCCTATTCTGTTGTAGGGCTCGAATAGGTTAGGATGCGTAGTTTACAGATTCTTCCATTTCTTCATGGTGGTCGCATCTAGAACATTCGACCCTATCACACTGCAGGGATTAATTAGGACGAATGTGGTGGCCTATAGAGTCAACAATTTCCCCCCTTAGCTTAGATCATTCCATCTCTCCTTAAGGGCATTTAGGGATAGCTTCTTGTTTGGCTGGTGGCCATCTAGATTCCTAGTGACTGTAATTGTCCTGAGGGGACCTTTTTTCTAGCGAAGGCAGTTTTTGAGTGTCACTACCAGCTGGGGCTGGCATGGTGGTGTGCCTGTTTAATGCAACAAAAAGTTGAACGAAGATCTATTCACTTATCAGCTTCATTAGTTGTGGTATGGTCAATATTACAACTTACTCCTACAGGGCATTAGGGCTTGGAGTGAGTGAACCTTAATGGGGCTAAAGGGAAGGTGGAGATGCGAACCTCCTGTTATCTACTCTCTCAAATGCAGCTCTACTTGTATTCACCATTTTTTAGTTGCAATCTTAGGGTTCCCACAGACGATGCCAAAATGATGAGGTTGAAAGTCGTGTATAATAAAAAAGGTAATGTTTGGGTTGATTTAACCAGAGAGATCGAATGATTCAATAGTGATATTTCTCAAAGTTTAAGATCTGCAAGGAACAACAGATGTTAAACTAGTCAAGGTACCTCCAACGAAGGTACTCCGACATTTAAGTTAGTTTTGATCAAAATAAGGTAATCAAATAGAAGAATAGGAGCGTATAGTGTATTTGGCATTACTTGGAGTGTGGCTAGTAGTGAGGTATTTATAGCTTTCTCCTGGTGGATGATATGTCTAAGATGCCCCTATCAAATATAGAGGACTCTTATCTTTGTCTAGAGGTCATTGGTCATATCCCACTGTAGTACTATTCTAGATGACATCATTTTTTGCTTTCCAAGATGAGCAATACTCTGAGGGTGCGCCTTTCTGCCAAAGTTGGTGATAGGGTTGGTGGCCGAGACTATACCAGGTGGCATGTGTTATTAATGCAGAGGCATGCTGTTTGTCAGAGCATTTAATGCGGTAAAAATATGAGTCAGTGTCGGAGTGGGCACTCCGATCAACAATCATCAAATAGATAGGGTGATCAACTAGAGAGATAGTTGAATAGACCAAGTAGCTTGAAGCTTCTCGTTGAGTGTGGTTGAGAACAATCTATTCAACCAGGCGACTGTGGTCTAGTAATCTGGTCTAGTTGGGTCCAGAAGTGACGCTGGGCTTTGCATGTTAAGTAGGCCTGGGGGCCCTTTTTGAGGTCGATAGCTTGTTGGGTTTGGCTAGTTGGGCTATCCCATATTAGCTGTGTTGAAGGTGTCTAACTATTTTATGAGTAAAGCTGAACAAGGGTTCTGGGGCTTAGACCACAAAATAGATTGTTGTATTGGCTGTGTTGCCCTTGTTAGCCGATTGGCAATTTTGGGCATTTTCTAGCCTGGATTACAATAATCTATCCTTGGGAGTCTAAATCCAGGTAAATTTCCTATAAGGGCCTAAAGGGTCAATTTAGTATCATAGTAGTTCTTTATCTCCTTTATGGATCTATAACTATATTATACACAAATTTTGATAATTTATTTTTTTTAAAAGAATAATGACCTAATTCTCTATCTAATCAAAGTCTATTTTTAAATACATCGATTATGTAAAATTCTTAATTTTAAAAGGATTATATTGAAATGATTTCTTAGATAATTAAAAGAAAGATAGAGTAAATGAAAGTTTTATTTAATTTGATGATTTTTCAATATAACTTACTAATATAAAATAAATATATAGAAATGTTAATAAATTAAGGACAACAACATAAATAAAATTAATAAAAGAGAATATAAAAAATCACTTAAAAAAAGTGAAAATATTACTTCAGAAATAACCATAAGAAATAACTTAGGAATAAATGATTAACCACAAAGTTTTAAACTAATAGTATGAAAGTAGAAGTGGCTATTAAAGTAATGCAATTGAAATTCTAAAACTTGAAGCAATCAATTCAATAGAAGAAGCTAGAAATTGTGTAGCAAAAATATATAAAAGAATAACTGTCAAGTTTAATAATACACAAATTTAAATAAGTTCGTTGTTAATTTGCCTTCATATCCAATGTTTTCTTCATTTGCTAATAGTTTAATTACAAAATTACAAATGGTGAGCCATAAAATTATATGCCCAAAAATAGCAATATAAAAGATTATACATTTTTTCTTTTATTGGGAGTGGTTGTTAATAATATCCTCATTAGATAGTCTTTGCTTTGCTTGCAAACTTGTGTTCGGATGATCTGATAGTCACATCTCAGCAAAAATATTATATAGGAATTCCTAATAAATAATTTAACTATTAGTTTCTACTACAATAAGATTATTTTATAAGTATATATACGAATAGTTTCTTTCAAATATTACATAATATAATTAGATTATTATAAAAGAACAATTCAATTTAAATTAATAATTGAATTATCTACACATCATTTCCTTACAATCCTATACCAATTATTATGAATTACATATATACATACACCAATCATCCATCTATAAATATTATATATATTATATAAATATAATTTCTCCTTATAGACCCAATAAAAAAAATAATTTGATATCTACAATAAAATTTATCTATCATAAAACATTCCAAACAAACAATTTCTTTTATAAACTATTTCTCATATTTTCTCAAAACAAAAACAAATACTTGGTACATTCCCCAATACAATTTTCAAAACATGTTCTTGCAATTTTTTTTTTCAAAAAATGCCCAAAATATAACTAAACAAAGCCTTCAGTTTCACATAAAAATATCTCCTCGATCTGTGGAATAATCAAATTGTAAGCCTCAAACTTGAACACAAGAATAAGATGTTAGCCCAAAGCACCTACAATTCAAAAAATCATCCAATATACTAAAATAATAGTTTAACATATTCATTGTTATTTCAGTACCATCAAAATTAATCAAAAAAATAATAGAATAAGATTTCTCATATTATTCAATCTATCTCTACTAACTTGCACAACTACAACCAAAAACTAACCAAATGAAATCATTAGTAACGAATGCTAGCTGATTGAAAGCTCAAAAACAATACATCTCCATGAACTTAAAATATATATATATATATATATATATATTTAGAGACACATTTTTACGCATGTTTAATGAATAATTCATTCCAATGCTTGATACTATCTTCCAAGAGATTCCTTGACAATGAATTGACATTTTAAAAATCTTAAAATAGTATATATATATATATATGACATCTTCTAATATTTTAATAATATAAAAGTCAAGAATATCAACAAATTTCTCATAAACTAATACTTGAAGATCCTATAAACCAACTTCATTAAATTTCGCTTAATGTGATATAAAATAATATTAAAGGCAAAATAAGTTATCATATATAATACCAAGGAATTATAAATGTCCTTATTAACCAAAAACACATTTTAATAATCATATCCATCTCAAGAACTAAACCTTATCCCTTTTCCCCAACATACTTCCTTATATAGTGTTAATCTGCACTCTTCCCTGCTAAACCCTTTGCACAGTTATTGCTTTCTTTGAAATATATTTTACCTATTTATCCAAAGGTTAATCAAGATAAAATCCGTAAGCCTACTTTTACTTTACACTTTACTCCCTCACTTGATTTTTTAAACACTAAACTCACTACGTTTTCACAAACTTTAGGAATCACTCTTCATATCTTTGAAAAAGACTTAAATACTTTTGTACCTAGCCAAAACAATAAAAAAAACACTTAGAAAATGGGAGGTTTTTTTCTCCCCACTCAAACAAATGATAATTTTTCTTCAATAGGCAAGCATTTTTTTTTTTTTGGAAAACCATCTTCTCCTCTACCAAACGAAGGGCATAAAAACCATATTCTCCTTTACCAAACAAAAAGGTGCAAAGAGACGAGAGAATGGAAAATGAAATCGATGCGACAAGAAAAAAGAAAAAGGTACTTCTCTACAACTCTACGAAGATGGAACAATCAAGGAGCAAAGAATCGAAGGAAAAGAACAAAGGACACAAAGGTTTGTTTTCTGCTTCTTATTTTGTGGATTTTGCTTTCTTTCAAAGGTTCATGATTTTTCAATTTTACAAGTTCTGTAGGTAGATTTTCTCATCTTTCATTGTTTGAACTTGATTTTTAGTTGTTAAAAACTTGAACCCATTTGTTATATATAAATATGATTTTTTTTGTCAAATATTTGAAAATATCTTATTTGTACTTGAAAGGCATGAAAGTTATACTTCACTTTCTTAGGGTTTATATTTCTTATACATGAAATTATACGTTGAAATTATTTGAAAGTGATAGTATATAATATGTTTATATAAAGTACATTTTACAAGCAACTGTAATTCAAAATATTCTACCTTTCAGTACACATTATCTGAAAGTGGTAGTATATAATCTATTTATATAAAGTACATTTTACAAGCAATTGTAATACAAAATATTCAATTTTTCAGAACACATTTTCTTAAAGTGGGTACTATATAATCTGTTTATGTAAAGTACATTTTACAAGGAATTGAAATACAAAATATTCAACCTTTGAGTACACATTACTATAAGTGGTAGTATATAATCTGTTTACGTGGAGTACATTTTACAAGAAATTGTAGGACCAAACATTCAATTTTTCAGTACACATTATTATAAGTCAGAGTATATAATATGTTTATGTAAAGTACATTTTACAAGTAATTGTAGTACAAAATATTCAATCTTTCAATACACATTACTATAAGTGGTAGTACATAATCTTTTTATGTAAATTATATTTTACAAACAATTGTAGCACAAAATATTCAACATTTTAGTACATATTACTATAAGTGATAGTACATTATTTGTTTATATAAAGTACATTTTATAAGCAATTGTAGCACAAAATATTCAATCTTTTAGTACACATTACTATAAGTGGTAGTATATAATATATTTATATAAAGTACATTTTATAAGGAATTGTAAAATGTGAAATCCAAGATGGGACCGAAACATATGGCACGCATCAGTTTAAGTAATTAAAATGCTTGGGTTTGAATTATGTTGACATTAGAGATTAATTCGGACTATTTTATTGATAATGGATGTTAAGTAAAAATTATGTACATCAAGTGTATAAGTGGAATTAAAAGAGTGTAGATGCAATTGATTTGACGTATAAAAGTTGTAACGAGGTAAAGTACAAAATACTGAAAATCAAGTACATAAATCAAGCAAACGAAGTACAGGTGTTGTTATTTCAAAGTACACTTTGTGCAAATAAAGAATTACTTCTATTAAAGTTGTAGTAAAGTTAAGCATAATATGCTAAAAATCAAGTACATAAATAAAACAAATCAAGTATATATGAGGTTATTTTGAAAATATACTTCGTATATTTATAAGTTAGTCTATAATAGTTTTAGTGAGGTTCAGTATAATATCTAGGAAATTGGATACAAATACTAAACAAACGAAGTATATATTGGATTATTTTGAAGTACACATTGTGCAATTGAAGAGTTAGTTTAATTAAAGTTGTAGCAAGGTGAAGTATAATATTCGAGAAATTAAGTACATGAATCTAACGAAGGATTTATATATAGGATTGTCTTGGAATACACTTGGTGAAATTGAAGAACTATTTTTTACTAGTTGTATTGAGGTTAAGTACAATTACGTGGAAAAATAAATACAAGGATCGAACAAACAAAGTATAGATAATTTATTTTGAAGTACACTTTGTGCAATAGAAAAATTAGTTCTATTAAAGTTATAGCGAGGTAAAGTACAATAGGCCAGAAATCAAGTATAAAGATTGAACAGATGAAGTATAGAGAGGGTTATTTTAAAGCATACTTTATATAATTGAAGAATTTGTTCTATTTAAAGTTTTAATGAGGTTAAGCACAATATTTTTTAAACTATTACACCAAGTGCTCTAAGTATTTGCACAGATGATAGGTGGGATATGATTGTCATATGCTATTTGTGTTTACAACTTTAAATACATAATAAGGATATTTTACACTATCGCAAATGATCACGTAATTTGTTAAATGCTAGTAGTCATCTCTTAACTGCTTTAACATGTTTGTATCTATACCTTACTAATGTAGCATGCATTTTTAGAATTTTGATTGTATATTTTCAAGAAAATATGAAACGAAAGTCATATTTCATTAAAGTAGTGAGGTGAAGTACAATATAGGAGAAATCAAGTATATAAATTGAACAAACAAAATGTATATACAATTATTTTGAAGTACACTTTGTGCAATTAAAAAATTAATCTATAATAGTTGTAATGAGGTTAAGTACAAATATGCAAAAATCAAGTATAATGATCGAACAAACAAAGTATAAATTTTTGAAGTAAACTTTGTGCAATTAAATAATTATTTCCATTAAAATTGCAGTGAGGTGAAGTAGAATATATCGGAAATCAAGTACAAAGATTGAACAAATAAAGTATATGGGGTTGTTTTGAAGTATACTTTGTGCAATTAAAAAATTAGTTTCATTAAAGTTGTAGTGAGGTGAAGTACAATATGCAGGAAATCAGGTATATAAATTGAGTATATATATAATTATTTTGAAATACACTTTGTGCAATTAAAAAATTAATCTATAATAGTTGTAGTAAAGTTAAATACAAATATGCAAAAATCAAATACATTGATCAAACAAACAAAGTATAGGTATGGTTATTTTGAAGTATACTTTGTGCAATTGAAAAAGTATTTCCATTAAAATTGCAGCGAGGTGAAGTACAATATATTTGAAATCAAGTACAAAGACTAAACAAATAAAGTATACATGGGTTTGTTTTGAAGTATACATTGTGTAATTGAAGAATTAGTTCTATTAAAGTTTTAGTGAGGCAGAGTACAATATATAGAAAATCAAGTATATAAATTGAACAAACAAAGTATATATATGGTTTATTTTGAAACACACTTTGTGCAATTAAAGTGCAAATCTATAATAGTTGTAGTATGAGGTTAAGTACAAATATACTAAAAATCAAGTATAATAATTGAATAAACAAAGTATAGATAGAGTTATTTTGAAGTATACATTGTGCAATTGAAGAATTATTTCTATTAAAAAAATGAAGTACAATATATTGAAAATCAAGTACAAAGACTGAACAAATAAAGAATATATTGGATTGTTTTGAAATATATTTTATGCAATTGAAAAATTAGTTTCATTAAAGTTGTAGCAAGGTGGAGTACAATACTTGGGCAATCAAGTATATAAATTGAACAAACAACGTACATATATGGTTATTTTGAAGTACACTTTGTGTAATTAAAAAATTAATCTATAATAGTTGTAGTGGGGTTAAATACAAATGTGCGAAAAATTATGTGCAATAATCAAATAAACAAAGTATAGATAGGGTTATTTAGAAGTACACTTTGTGCAATTGAAGAATTATTTCTATTAAAATTTTAGTGATGATAAGTATAATTTATCAAAAATCAAGTACAAGATTGAACAAATAATGTATATATTGGGGTTGTTTTGAAGTATACTTTGCGCAATTAAAAAATTAGTTCCATTAAGATTGTAGCAAGGTGAAGTATAATATGTGAAAAATCAAGTACATAAATCAAATAAACAAAGCAAATATAGGATTATTTTCAAGTACAAATCTCCTATAGTAAAGTACTAAAATATAAATATCTTACACAACAATCTGTTTAGGCAACTGCTAGTACATTTTTAGTGAAAATCAAGTACATAATTATCTTAATAAAGTACATATATCTAGATATCAAGTATAAATCTTCCTTGATGAAGTTCTAAAATACAGATACCTCACAAAATTTGTTCGGGAACTGCTAGTACATTTTAGTGGAAATCAAGTACATAATTACCTTAATGAAGTACATATGTCCTGAAATTAAGTATAAATCTTCCCTAGTGAAGTAATGAAATACAGATATATCAAAAAATCTGTACAAGCAACAATTAATACATTTTCAATGAAAATTAAGTACATAATTGCCCTAATGAAATGTATATGTCTTGAAATCAAATATAAATCTCTCCAAGTGAAATACTAAAATACTTATTAGTGTTTGCAAATATAATATCATAAACAGAATATGTTCACATAAGATATTTGAAAATATGTAGTGAAAAGAAGTTGTCCACAAAGTAATCCACAAATACATTACAATTCTAATACAAATGATACCGTCCAATTTGTCGCCTTCTTTGTACCCACATCTTCAACAAGCACTCCTTTTGCTGATTAAGAAACAAAACAAGATGGAGAGAATGACCAGGTAATAACCTGAGAAAATAACCTAAAAGTGATGAAAAGGAATTGAGAAGGCAGAAATGCGGTGGTCGTGCCACCGAGCTCCTCACTCGCACCACAAAACTCAATTTTCTTTTGCAAATTTATTTTTCTATTTTCGGTAATAAAAGTTAAGGTAGGGTTTAGTGTTTAGGAATGGAGATAAAGGGCGTTTGGTTGTGTGGATAGAGAAGAAGTAAAGAAAATGAGTGGAAATATTATACTTAAGGATATTTTTGTCAAATCAAGTGGGTAGGGAGTGATTTCCAAAATTTTAACAAAAGTAGGGAGCTCATTCTATAAAAATTCAAGTGGGGATTGAACATGAATTTGGAGAGTGCTTTTGGTACTTTCTAGTAAGTGCCCCTTCACCCAATGACAACCATTGCCAAAATTTCTTTGCCACTACCACAATAACAACAAAAATTAACTTCACTTTGAACTTTTGACTAACAATTGCTGAACTTTTTCTTTTTCTTTTTTCTCTTTTTTGGCAACCACCCATCCAAGCTCCAACAACCTTTGTTATCAAGATATTAAGAAGAAAAAATGGGTTATCAATGCACATTTTGGCAGAAATATAAAACTTTGTGATTTTTTCAACAAAGAGGGAATGTTTAAAATGAACTTTTAAACAAAATAATTCTTTTTAGACTTTTTATGCCACTAACAAATGACTTTACTCTTTTGGAGAACATGTCAGTAGAGTAATTTATTAATGTTATTTTATTTTCTTTGCCTCTTATTATTAATAATTTTTATAACAGAACACTTTTATGGCCAAAATCATTAGTCATGCTTATATTATTGATGTAATTTGGAAAGTGATATGTGCATTTAACAACTTAAAAGTAAATGGACTACCAACACAAACTTATATATATTAGTAGTAGAAAAATTTATTCATCATCATGTATAGAAGAATAAATATTAGTGACATTCTATTTTTTTTTCTTTAAAACTAGTAATTTTGATTAGTACTTACTGGTAGGGAAAAGTTTCTTTTGTTTCCTATGGTGCCATCCTCCGATTGCACATATTTATTTTCTTGTTGGCTATTTTTAATAATAACCAAATCATATAATACTCTGGAGGTATGGATCACTTATTGAGCCCAATCATTGACCACATAATAAAGGACATCCACTGGCTAATGAAAAAAAGATGAAGATAAGTACTAAGAACACATCTACAACAATGAACCAATAAATTTGACAATAAAATCAAGTACATAAATAGAACAAACCAAGTATAAATGAGGTTATTTTAAAATACATTTTGTATATTTATTAGTTAGTTTATAATAGTTGTAGTGAGATGCAGTATAATATAAGGGAAAGTAAGTACAAATACTACAGAAATGAAGTATATATTGGATTATTTTGAAGTATACATTGTGTAATTAAAGAATTAATTTCATTAAAGTTGTAGCGAGGTGAAGTATAATATTCAAGAAATCAAGTATATGAATCTAACAAATGAAGTATATATAAGGTTGTTTTGAAGTACACTTAGTGCAATTGAAGAACTAATTTATAATAGTTGTAGTGAAGTTAAGTACAAATATGTGGAAAATCAAATACAAGGATCACACAAAGTATAGATGGGTTTATTTGAAGTACATTTTGTGCAATTGAAGAACTAATTTATAATAGTTGTAGTGAGGTTAAGTACAAATATGTGGAAAATCAAATACAAGGATCATACAAAAAAAGTATAGATGGGTTTATTTGAAGTACATTTTGTGCAATAGAATAATTAGTTTCATTAATGTTATAGCAAGGTGAAGTATAATATGCCGAAAATCAAGTATAAAGATCGAACAGACGAAGTATATATAGGGTTATTTTGAAGTATACTTTATATAATTGAAGAATTAGTTCTATTTAAAGTTTTAATAAGGTTAAATGAAATACTTTTTAGACTATTACACCAATTATTCTTTGTACGGGTGATAGGAGGGATATGATTGTCATATGCTAATTGTGTTTACAACTTTGAATGCATAAGAATATTTTACACTATTGCGAATGATCACTTAATTTGTTGAATGCTAGTTGTCACCTCTTAACTACTTTAACATGTTTGTATCTATATCTTACTAATATTGCACTCATTTTTAGAATTTTAGTTGTTTATTCTCAAGAAATATATGAAACGAAACTCATATTCCATTAAAGTAGCAAGGTGAAGTATAATATGCGGGAAATCAATTAAATAAATTGAGCAAACAAAGTATATATATAGCTATTTTGAAGTATACTTTGTGCAATTAAAGAACTAATCCATAATAGTTGCAATGAGATTAAGTACAAATATGTAGAAATCAAGCACAATGATTAAACAAATAAAGTATAGATAAAGTTATTTTGAAGTACACTTTGTGCAATTGAAGAATTATTTCCATTAAAATTGCAATGTGGTGAAGTGCAATATATCAGAAATCAAGTATAAAGATTGAACAAATAAAGTATATAGGGCTATTTTGAAGTATACTTTGTACAATTAAAAAATTAGTTCCATTAAACTTGCAACGAGGTGGAGTACAACATGTAGGAATCAAGTATATAAATTGAACAAATAAAGTATACATGGGGCTGCTTTGAAGTATACTTTGTACAATTAAAAAATTAGTTCCATTAAAGTTGCAATGAGGTGGAGTACAATACGCAGGAATCAAGTATATAAATTGAACAAACAAATTATATATATGGTTATTTTGAAATATACTTTGTTCAATTAAATAACTAATCTATAATAGTTATAGTGAAGTTAAGTATAAATATGTTCTCATAAAAAACAGAAGTTAAGTATGAATATGCGAAAAATCAAGTACAATGATTGAACAAATAAAGTATAGATAGGGTTACCTTGAAACTTTGTGGAATTGAAGAATTATTTTTATTAAAATTGTAGTAAGGTGAAGTACAATGTATCAAAAATCAAGTACAAAGATTGAACAAAAAAAGTATATATGAGGTTGTTTTGAAGTATACTATATGCAATTGAAGAATTAGTTCCATTAAAGCTGCAGTGAGGTAGAGTACATTATATGGGAAATCAAGTAGATAAATTGAACAAACAAAGTATATATATATGGTTATTTTAACATTCACTTGGCGCAATTAAAGAACTAATCTATACTATTTGTAGTTAGGTTAAGTTCAAATATGCCAAAAAAAAAATAATCAAGTATAATGATCAAACAAATGAAGTATAGGTAGGATTATTTTGAAGTATACATTGTGCAATTGAAGAATTATTTCCGTGAAAATTGTAGCAAGGTGAAGCACAATATGTCGAAAATCAAGTATAAAGATTTAACAAATAAAGTATATGTTGGATTGTTTTGAAATATACTTTATGCAATTAAAGAATTAGTTTCATTAAAGTTGTAGCGAAATATAGTATAATATGCGGGAAATCAAGTATATAAATTGAATAAGCAAAATATATATATGGCTATTTTGAAGTACATTTTGTGCAATTGAAGAACTAATTTATAATAGTTGTAGTAAGGTTAAATATAAACATGCAAAAAATCAAGTACAATAATCGAACAAATAAAATACAGATAGGGTTTAGAAATACATTTTGTGTAATTGAAAAATTATTTTTATTAAAATTGTAGTGAAGTGAAGTATAATATATTGAAAATCAAGTACAAAGATTGAACAAACAATGTATATATGGGGTTGTTTTTAAGTAAACTTTGTGCAAATAAAAAATTAGTTCCATTAAAATTGTAGCTATCCAGGGAACTGCAAGTATATTTTTAGTGGAAAAAAAGTACATAATTGCCCTAATGAAGTACATATATCTGGGAATCAAGTATAAATCTCCCTGAATGAAGATCTAAAATACAAATATCACACAATCTGTTTAGGGAACTACTAGTACATTTTTAGTAGAAATTAAGTACATAATTGCCCTAATGAAGTACATATATCTTGAAATTAAATATCAATCTCCCCCAATGAAGTACTAAAATACAGATATATAACACAATTTGTACAATTAATTGCTAATACATCTTTAATGGAAATCAAGTACATAATTGCCCTAATGAAATATATAAATCTTTCTCAATGAAATACTAAAATACATATTAGTATTTGCAAATATAATATCATAAACAGAATATGTTCACATAATATATTAGAAAATACATAGTGAAAAACACTTGTCCACAAAGTAATCCACAAATACATTACAATTCCAATACAAATGATATAGTCCAAAGTTCTTCAAAATTCGTCGCCTTCTTCATACCCACATATCTAGCAAACACTCTTTTTGCTAATTAAGAAAAAATATACAAGATGGAGAGAATGACCTAGTAATAAACTATAAAAATAAACTGAGAAAATAACATGAAAATAATGAAGAGGAACTAAGAAGGTGGAAATGTGATGGTCATGTTGGTGGTGGTTGCGCTGTTAAGCTCCTTGTTCACACTATAGATCTTAGTCTACTTCTGCAACTTTTTTTTTTTTAATTTCTGGTAATGAAAGATAAAGGTAGGGTTTAGTGTTTGAGAATGGGGATAAAGGGTGTTTGGTTGTGTGGATATAGAAGAAGTAAACAAAATGAATGAAAAATATTATACTTAAAAGTATTTTGCCAAGTCAAGTGGGTAGAGAGTGATCTCTAAAATTTTAACTAAAGTAGGGAGCTCATTCTATAAAAATTCAAGTGGGGAATGAACATGAATTTGGAAAGTGCTTTTGGTACTTTATAATAAGTGCCCCTTTACTCAATGGCCATGATTGCCACAATTTCTTCACCATCGCCAAAATAACAACAAAAATTTAACTTCACTTTGAATTTTCGTCTAATCATTTCTGAACCTTTTCTTTTTTTTTTCTTTTTTTTTCTTTTTCAACCACCCATTCAAGCTCTAGCAGACTTTGTTTTCAAGATATTAAAAATAAAAAATGGGATATCAATGCACAATTGGGTAGGAATTTGTTAGAATAGTGCCCCGCAAGCCAATTAGATTAGCTGTGTAAACTATTCCACTCATGAAACAATCTTGATTGATTGATATTCCTTATATGGCCATCTTCATCTTATACTCTATATTACTTCACTGGAATTTGAATGAAGCCCTTAGATCACTCATGACTATGGGACTTGGTTTGGTGACTATAGGATAAGTCTTACACGGTTGTGATATTAAATCTTCCAAGTTATGAGATTTTATAAGATAAGGCATCTAAGATTCAAATAGACTTGTACTAACAATACATAAATCCCAAAGTTAGACATCCCACTATTCCATGAGTGACTATATGAGATACGGGTGCATGTTGGTGAGTGCCTGTTAGGGAACAAGACATTGAAAACCTACTTGGAGAATCCACTACATAGCCATAGTGGCATGTCAATAGTGGTTAATTCTCCCACTTATGCTATTGCATATTATTAGCCTTCTAACCTGAGGACCCATGGTAACCTTACATTCTGTCCTCATGCTTTAACTCTTCCTTGGTCACCTAGTGGGCCGTTTGGGTTGAGATTGGGCATGAGTTACTTGACATAAAGGTTTGTGAGATCTAATATGGAATTCGACTCCTCATCTTTGTGAAGGGTGAGCACATCTCCTATGTATTTTATAATTATCGATTTTAAGAAATTCTTGCACAAGGTGGTGTGATAATTTGGAAAAGGGATTTTTCAAAGATGATATCACACAATGGAATTGAACATTGAGAATAGAAATATAGTATTGAGGCTATTAGGGAGCCGACAAATATCTTGCCCTAGGCCTTTTTTGGGATATAAGAGACGAAAGGATTATATTTGCATGGTACGTGTAGAATGGTCTTCCAAAAGCATACATTTCAGTCAATTAATTGGGCTCCATGGGCTTGAGGTTGGACATCGACCATGGCGATTGTGTACTCTTTAATTAATGAGATTAATTGAATTGATTCGATTAGTTTAAAAGTGTTTTAAACAAAAATGAATCTAAGATATTTAAAAGTCACAAAGAGTTGTAAGCCTATTTCCAATGAATGGTAAAATCTATTTTGGCTTGATTAATTTCCAAATTGATGGAGGAATTCTCTAAGTGTTAGAATATTCCCTTGTAGTGGACTTATTTTGAGGTGATATATTTGAAGATCAATTTTGGCTTGATTAATTTAAGGAGTTAAATTAGACCAATAATTAAAGAGTTAAATGTTTGGTGCCATTTGATCTCCAATTGATCAAAGTTAACTTAAAGAATTAAGTTAACAAAATTAAGTTTATGATTTATGTCAAAAGTTAATTAATTAAATTAAAGCGTTTAATTTAATTAATCAGAAGAAGAAAAATTTGGATGGAAAAATTCAAAGGAAGAGTTCATTTGAGTTGGCATTTTAATTAATTTAAAATTAGATTCCAAATTAAATTGAAATGCACATGACATTCAAATATGATTTAAAATTTAAACTTGCAACCTTAGCAAGCAAGTGGCCCCCCTCCCTTAAGGAAGGTGTGACGCCAAGTTGGCACCACACCATCCTCCCTCTATATATAGATATAGAGATGAGGGAATTCAGCTATTCACACTGTTTGGGAATATTAGAATCTTTCACGTTTCTCTCCAAAAACTCACTTTCTCCAAGCTGTAACACCCCTAAAATTTTATTTATTTATTTATAATTTATGATTTTATCATTATTTGAAAATTTTATGAATTTTGCATTTTTTAATTATTTTAAAATTTTTGTGGGTCAAATTATAATTTTTGTACACTTAATTGTGTCCACTTTTGAATAAGTTGGGGCTAATTGCAATTTTTTGAAAAAATTGGGGTGAATTGTATAATTTAAAATTTTATAAAAAAAAGAAGTAAAAAATCAGATTTGAGAGATCGGACACCACATTTCTTTCCTTTTTCTTCTTCCTTCCTTTCTTCTTCCTTTTCTCTTGTTTTTTTTTCTTCTTCTTCACCAAGACTTCGTCACGATCTTCGACCCATTTTTGGTATTTTTTTCTTCCACTCCAACCAACCAAATTCTTCCCCTCACCACAACCAACACTTCCCACACCTTAGAACCACCAATCGGGTGGCGGAACGATGGCAAACGGAGGAGGACCGAGGCGTGCATGTTATGGGGTTGTCGGGTTTCTTCTTTTTTGATGACGATTCTCTATTCTAAAGGTAGGGTTAGGAAGATCTTGATGAGAGGATCACGGTGGTACCTTTGTATGGCAATTCCGACGACAACAAGGCGGTGATCAGAGCTGGTTGGAGACAAGGAGAAAGTGGCTGTTTTTGACCTATTCCGGTGTATACACTGCTCGGAATTGAAAATAGAAGGTGGTGTTAGAATCCTTGCGATGAGAGGAACAATTTAGTGGTAACGTTTCACTTTTCAGCGGCGGCGGTCTGACGGTGGCAAGGGGATAATCTTCTCGTCTCAATGCGATGATCATCCTGATGCTTTCGATTTCTGGTTTCGACCTTTTGTTAATGAGATCGGATATTTTATGTGATTATTACATGTTATATATATGTGCATGCATGTTTGTAGTTGTTAGTTTTGTTCGGGTCGAGCTTTTGAGTTGAGATAGGTATTTTGATGATTATTTTTCTATGTGAGGAATAGGGTTTTGAAAAATATGATTTTTGGACTCGTATGTTGGTTAATAATAAGTTGAAAATAAAATTTGATATCAGGAATCATTATAAGTTAAATACTGTTCGAATGGGATTTTGACTAAAAGTTTATGCGTAAATATTGATTTTGAAGAATTTTGTAAAACCCAAGTGATAGATGAGGCCTTAGAATGCTTGATGCATTTTTATAAGGTTATTGGGATTGAACAAGAATTTTGATTTGTAGCATATTTTCTTGATTAGGTGTCGATGAGCTAGGCATTGATGAATAGTAAAATTGATTTTGATTGTTGCTATTTGGGACTACAAGAGGTGAGGGTTCTCCCATCCTAAGTTATTGCTTTGTTTACTTACTCCTAAATTATTGGAAACCCTAGGAGGTTCTGCCACTTTGGCCTCGAATATTTCTATTTGTTCCTGTGATAAGCCCCTGTGTGGGTTTCTATTTTTGTATGTATTATGATTGTTTGAAATCTGATATGTTATCTGTTATTTGTTATCTGATTTGTACACCCTTGTGAGGTTTATTTGTTGAGTTTGATTCTAATTCCTGTTTGTTCTGGGGCCCAAAATTTTCAATTGTTATTTATCTCACACTTTTTCCTATCTATTTATTATCTGGTTGTCTGTTATCCATTCGTACAACTATCTGTTACTGTTTGTGATTGTTATTTAGGAGTGACGGGATGTTAATCCTTGCTGTGTGCATGAGATAAGCGGTAAGCCCGAAACTCTTATATTAAGTGATGGGACGTTAATTCTTACTGCGTGTATGGGATAAGTGGTAGGCCCAAAACTCTTAGATTAAGCAACGAGATGTTAATCCTTGCCGTGTGCATGGGATAAGCGGTAAGCCTTAAGCTTATGATAAGGTAAATTTGATAAGTCCGTTATGCTCTAACTTATATTCTGATTGTTTGTAGCCTGCCATGGAGCATCAAGGGTAGTTAAGTTTCTTGGTCTAGATCGGGTAGTTGTCTAGGTTGAACAAGCTGTTTGTATTTTCTCCCAATTATGATCAGTTGAGACGCTCTATACCTCCCGAGCAGGATTGGTTGAGATGATCCCGGGCTGTTCGAGCCAACCAATACAACCTCGAGCTAGTACCTACTAGAAATCCTAAATTTGATATGGTTTGTTCTTCAGAATTGTTATTTGTTTGTCTATTGGTCTTGCTACTATTTGTTCTGTTTGCTCTTGATCTGTTCTATACTGAAAATTGAGTGATGATCTTTTAGGTTGATTCATCCACAACAGGTCCTTATTGTTCCTTATTAAATATACCTCACTAAATCCTTTGGACTTATCACCCGTTTTATTTTAATTTTTCTCAGACAGGATTGAATGATAAGCTTGGACTTCTAGTTAGGTTGGCAAATATGATTTTGCACTAGAATAGCCATCTGTATGGCTTATGGGTATACTTTGGCACATTTTGTAAACCCAAGAGATGTTGTGATATGTTAGGTTTGAAATTAACATCTATAGGGTGTACCTATATTATGTTAAACATTTTGGAAATGTTGATGGTAAGTACTTGGAACTTTTATGTATGTCATAGAATTTTCTATAAGTTATTAGGTTGAATTGTGTTGCTAACTCTGATGCTTTTGTTGAGGTTGTTTAAGTTTGAAATCTGCTGCTTTTTCTGATGAGTTTGAAAATTTTTGAGGGCTAATTGTTTATCTTTGAATGGCACCTCAGCTAGGGGTTATCTCAATACAGGGCGCTACAGGTGGTATCAAAGCCTGGGTTTGTCGATGACCTAGGCGTTTGGGTATCTTTGAGAAATGTGACTGATCTTTTGTTTGAGTTAGTTTGAATAAGAATTTTAGGTATATTTCGTATTAGGAAGTTCTTCTGTGGTTTTAGGAATTTAAGATGCAATTGTTTGGGTGATGTTAGTAAGATGAGTTTGAGTACTAAGGGATGTCTATGGGATCTTGTTGTATATTGTTGGATGATTAGACTTGCTTGTTTATGCATTTAGTTTGATCTTATCTAACACTTCTCTTTCTTTTATTTTTAGAAGTTCAGGGTAGTTAGTAGAAGTGATGGCATTACAAGGAAGCTCTAGTACTCTTATTCCACCTAGGACTAGGACTAGACGTCGCGGAAGACCACTTGGTTGATGGGTGAATGACCGATGGTCTCCAAGATAAGGGATGCCTACTTACCCACAAGCCATGCAAGAAGAAGTGGGTTCGCAAATCCCTTCAGTAGGCCATCTAGTGGATCCTATGTACCAGAGGGAACCGGCATTTAGGCCGTATGCTCAACACTCGGGTAGTGGAGCTAGGGGCGTTAATGAGATGGCTGATGACTGGGTATTAGAACGATTTCTTCACTTCAAACCCCTAAAGTTCTTAGGAGACCCTGATAATAGAAAAGCTGAAGAATGGATTGAGGATTTGGAGAATATTTTTGAGACCCTTCGCTACTCAGATGATCAGAAGGTTTGGTTTGCTACATTCCTTTTAGGAGGTTCCACCTGAAGTTGGTGGAAAATGATTAACCAAAGGTGGACAGCTGAAGGAACACCTCGGACCTAGGAGAATTTCACACAAGAATTTACGAATAAGTATGTACCAGAGGTGGTGAAACAAGCTAAAGAAAGAGAGTTCATGGACCTTGTTCAGGGGGCACAGACTGTTAGTCAATATGAGGCTACTTTTAGCCGACTAATACAATATGCTCCCTACATACAAAATGATGAAGGTCGACAGGCTAGACGATTTGTATAGGGATTATGGCCAGAATTGAGAAGGGGTTTGGCCATTTGTGATCTAATGAGCTTCAACCAAGCAATGAGTAAGGCACTGCAACTTAAGTTGAAATTGCATGAGATCAGAAAAATTGAGGATAGAAGTCAAAAAGAAAAGATGCACCTCGATGGATAGGGTAGTGTTGAAAGAAAGCAACCAAAGCCTCAGGTGGGAAGCACTGCCCAACAAACCCTTCATTCTATTGAGAAGGTAAATGTGACTCAAGCGAGAACAACCAAGTAATGTGAATTCTGTGGGGGATTTGGCCACGATGAGACTAGCTATTGGAAAAATTAGGGCAGATGTGTAAGTTGCGGTATCGATAAGCACTTTGCAAAAAACTGCCCCAAACGGAGAGGCTCCACCCCTGCAAACAAAGAAAAATATTTGGCAAAAGCCAGAGGGAGGCTGAATATACGAGCTCGTGCCTATGCTCTGATCGGAGAAAAAGTACCAGATCCCAATGAAATGACAAAAGGTATGGTATTTCAAATCCATGTTGATGCTTTATATGATCTTGGGGTCTGCATTCCTTCATACATGTTGCATTCTTAAAATTAATGCGCAACCCAAGATTTGGATTTATTACACATCTGTTCGTCGAATTAGTATTCAGATGAGAGATTCTGGGGACTAGATTCTTTTGAGAGGGAAAGAGTGTAGTACCCCTAAAATTTTATTTATTTTATTTATAATTTATGAATTTATCATTATTTGAAAATTTTATGAATTTCACATTTTTTAATTATTTTAAAAGTTTTATGGGTCAAATTATAATTTTTGTAGAATTAATTGTGTCCACTTTTAAATAAGTTGGGGCTAATTGCAATTTTCTGAAAAAATTGGGGTGAATTGTATAATTTAAAATTTTATAAAAAAAAAGAAGTAAAAAAATCAGATTTGA
Source organism: Jacaranda copaia (assembly GCA_014898725.1). Taxonomy (NCBI): domain Eukaryota; kingdom Viridiplantae; phylum Streptophyta; class Magnoliopsida; order Lamiales; family Bignoniaceae; genus Jacaranda; species Jacaranda copaia. Next base: position 182,542 of record JACGDI010005836.1, read on the forward strand.
GAGATCAGAACCACTTTTCTTTCCTCTTTCGTCTTCCTTCCTTTCTTCTTCCTTTTCTCTTTTTTTTTTCTTCTTCTTCATCAAAACTTCATCACCATCTCCAACCCATTTCTAGTGGTTTGTTCTTCCACTCCAACTAACCAAATTCTTTCCCTCACAACAACCAACACTTCCCACACCTTAGACCCACCAATCGGGCGGCAGAACAACGGTGAACGGAGAAGGACCGAGGCATGTATGTTACGGAGTTGCTGGGTTTCTTCTTTTTTGATGACAATTCTCCATTCTGAGAGTAGGGTTAGGAAGATCTTGATGAGAGGATTGCGGCAGTACCTTTGCATGGCAATTCTGACGATGGCAAGGCGGTGATCAGAGCTCATCGGAGAAAAGGAGAAAGTAACGGTTTTTGGCCCATTTCAATGTGTACACTGCTCAGAATTGAAAACAAAAGGTGGTGTTGGAATCCTCACGATGAGAGGAACAATTTGGTGGTAAAGCTTTACTTTTTGATGGCGGCGGATGGTGGCTGGTAGCAGTGGTCCGGCGGTGGCAAGGGGATAGTTTTCTCATCTCAATGCGATAATCGTCTTGATGTTTTTGATTTGTGGTTTTGAGCTTTTGTTAGTGAGATTGGATATTTTATGTGATTATTACATGTTATATATATATGCATGCATGTTTGTAGTTGTTAGTTTTGTCTGGGTCGAGCCTTTGAGTTGAGATAGGTATTTTGATGATTATTTTCTATATGAGGAATAGGGTTATGACAAATATGATTTTTGGACTCGTATGTTGGTTAATAATAAGTTGAAAATAAAATTTAATATCGGGAATTATTATAAGTTAAATAGTATTGGAATAGGATTTTGACTAAGGGTTTATGCATAAATATTGATTTTGAAGAATTTTGTAGAACCCTAGTGATAGATGAGGCCTTAGAATGCTTGATGCATTTTTATAAGGTTATTAGGATTGAACAAGAATTTTGATTTGTAGCATATTTTCTTGATTAAGTGTCGACAAGCTAGACACCGATGAATAGTAGAATTGATTTTGACTGTTGCTGTTTGGGACTACAAGAGGTGAGGGTTCTCCCATCTTGAGTTATTGCTTTGTTTACTTACTCCTAAATTATTGGAAACCCTATGAGGTTTTGCCACTTTTGCCTCAAATATTTCTATTTGTTCTGTGATAAGTCCCTGTGTGGGTTTTCTGTTTCCGTACATATTCTGATTGTTTGAAATCTAATTTATTATCTATTATTTGTTATCTAATTTGTACACTTCTGTGAGGGTTATCTGTTGAGTTTGATTCTGATTCCTGTCTATTCTAGCACCCAACATTTTTCATTGTTATTTGTCTCACACTTTTTCCTATCTATTTGTTATCTAGTTGTCTATTTTCCATCCGTTTAGCTATCTATTACTGTTTGTGATTGTTATTTGGGAGTGACGAGACGTTAATCCTTGCTGTGTGCATGAGATAAGCGGTAAGCCCGAAACTCTTATATTAAGTGATGGGACGTTAATTCTTACTGCGTGTATGGGATAAGTGGTAGGCCCAAAACTCTTAGATTAAGCAACGAGATGTTAATCCTTGCCGTGTGCATGGGATAAGCGGTAGGCCTTAAGCTTATGATAAGGTAAATTTGATAAGTCCGTTATGCTCTGACTTATATTCTGATTGTTTGTAGCCTGCCATGGAGCATCAAGGGTGGTTAAGTTTCTTGGTCTAGATCGGGTAGTTGTCCAGGTCGAATGACCTGTCATTATTTCCTCCTAACTGTGATCGATTGAGATACTCTATACCTCTCGAGCAAGATTAGTTGAGATGATCCCGAGTCGTTCGAGCCAACCAATATAACCTCGAGCTAGTACCTACTAGAAATCCTAAATTTGATATGGTTTGTTCTTCAAAATTGTTATTTGTCTGTCTATTGGTCTTGCTACTATTTGTTCTGTTTGCTCTTGATCTGTTCTATACTAAAAATTGAGTGATGATATGTTGGGTTAATTCGTCCACAACAGGTACTTATTGTTTCTTATTAAATATACCTCACTAAGTCCTTTCGACTTTTCACCCATTTTATCTTAATGTTCTTACACAGGATTGAAAAATAAGCTTGGACTTTCAGTTGGGTCGGCAAATATGATTTTGTACTAAAATAGCCGTGTGTGTGGCTTATGGGTATACTTTGGCACATTTTGTAAACCCAAGAGATGTTGTGATATGTTAGGTTCGAAATTAACTTCTGCTGGGTGTATATATATTATATTAAACATTTCAAAAATGTTGATGGTAAGTACTTGGAACTTTTATGTATGTCATAGTATTTTGTATAAGTTGATTAGGTTAAATTGTGTTGCTAACTCTGATGCTTTTGTTGAGGTCGTTTCCGTTTGAAATCTGCTGCTCTTTCTGATGAGTTTGAAAAATTTAATGGCTAATTGTTTATTATAGATTTTGAATTAAGACTGAATTGAATGGCAACTCAGCTAGAGGTTATCCCGATAGGGGCGCTACACAAGCATTGCATCATGTGTTGAAGCTTTGCTGTCTATGCTTCTCCAACCTCAAAATTAGCCTCCACCATAGTTTTCCCCCCTCTTTCTCTAGTTAAAAGTGAGGAGAAATTGGAAGTTCAATTGGTGTGTAGATCATTACAATAGAGGCAAAACATTTGGTTTGCTTGCCTTGGAGATCTACTATACAAAGCAGCGATTTTGGCAAATTTTTATGAGGAGATCCAGATTGATTTTGCTCTAGATTTTTTACAAAATCTTCATCATTAAGTGGAGAAGATTCAAATTTAATTTTGTAAATTTTGGAGATCTCGAAGCCAGGCAAAAGTTGCTATTTCTCTGTTGTGCTTGTTTCTGGCAAATTCTGGACTCGTGAAGTGTTCACAACTTTCTCCTTGGAAATTAGCTATTCAAGGTAATCCTCTTACCAAATCTAAATATATAGCATGTTTAGATCCTTGGTAGCTTGAGTAGCCTAATTAATTTTAGCTTTTGAAGTTTTAATTATTGGATCTTAATGCTATTCTTGTGTTCAAGTGGTATCGGAGCCTAATTCGTGTTATGATTTGGATTTTTGATTGATTGACTCATGTGATGAATTGATCAAAATTACCAAATACTTGACTCATATGATGGATTGGAGTGTTTGGCTAATGTTGTGTATGGCTCCTTGATTGTTGAATTGAATGCATGCTAATATGTGTTTTAAGTGTTAATTCATATGATTAGTATGTTTTAATTCATAGGTATTAATGTTGAATGTTGATTTGGCATTAATTATTGTTATATATTAATATAGCATGTTGATGATTGATCAAAGGAGTTTTGGTTATTTTTGTATCCAAAAAGATTTCCCATATCGAAAGCCAAAAAGGAAAGTGTAATTCAGTATCATCTTTGAATAGTAATGCTCAATCACTTGGCGGAAGGATTTTTTCATCGTCTTTATTGTGACACGATCCATCTCGATAGTGATTTTAGTGGTCGTGGAAGCTTTGGGTTTAGGTAAGGATTGGGGAGGAGTTTTGGCTATGGCTTATGTGACAAATTACACATCTTCTACCCCTGCCAAAAATTTGTACCAAAGAAGATAACCATACAACGCCATTTTGTGCAAGATAAGAAAATGCAAAATGACATCATTATGTATAAGGAAAATGAGGGGAAAAAAAGGTGGGAAGCAAGCAAATATGTTCAAGAAACAACGTCATTTTATAAAAGCAAGTGGGAATTAAAAAAAATGAAAAATAAGAGAAGGCAAAACTTGCTTTCAGAAACCAATTGCCTACTATTTTTTCCTTCTAGCCATATGGGCAGGCCCCACCATAAACCCACTGACTAAAAATCAAACCAACAAACAACTCATATAGAACAAGGTACAAACCCACATAACAAAAGGGCCCATTCGAAAAAAAAATCAAAAAACCCCAATTTCTTCTAAACATTTGAGAGCACCCACCACTAAAATCCACTAAAAACAAAACAACATACAAACTTAACTGCCCAAAGTACAAATCCCCATGGCGGCAACCCAACAAAATAGTGTCGTTTTACACAAGTAGATAGAGAAAAAAATTAGGAACAAAGCTCACATGCTAATACATTATTCACATGCGTATCTATGTATATATAAGATAGTAAAATATATCAAATACATAAGAGTTAAGCCCTCATGCTTCGCAAGTCTTTGGGCCAAACAGATAATATTTACTAGCAAATTTGACACAATATGTGTGCTAAAATTTTTATAATATAAAAATAAATAAAATATTCAATTAGTCATTTTAGTACATTTATTTTAAACTTTAAGATAAATAAAAAATAATATTAATAAAATAATGGAAGAAAGAAAAAATAAAAGTAAATAATATAATAGGAAAAAAACCTTAAAGAGAGGAACAAAAATATAAAAAAAGAAAAATTACATTGTCATTATCTTTTGAAGTGGGTTAGTTTTGTCAACTTATAAAATAACATACCACTAAGTCTCTCACACTTTATATAGTATAGATTTTTAAGATAAATAAAAAGAAAAAAAATAAGATGAATAAAATAATGGAACAAAAAAAAAATAATAGAAAAAATAACTTAGAGGGAAGAGTGAAAATAAAAGAGAACTACTTTATCATTATCTTTTGAAGTGGGGTTAGTTTTATGACTTTATAAAATAACATACTACCAAGGCCCTTACATTTATATATAGTCTAGATTTTAAAAATAAATTAATAGTTGTAGTACATCATCCCTGCATGCATAAAATAATCATGGTTTATTTTAAGAACTTGTGTGGATGGCAGGAAATTGTAAGATTGTTAATGAAATAAAGGACTACAAATCATTTCTAGTTATATTTATGATAAATAACAATTTAGTGTTGCACTCTGAAAACTGTCATTTTGTGCATGTAAGAGCTCTTTTCTTTTTATATAGTATAATAAAAAAAAACTAATATGAATAAAATAATAGAAGAAAAAAATAAAAAAATAAATAATAAATAGGAAAAAAGAACTTTAGAGTGAGGAAAGAAAATAAAAGAAAACTACCTTGTCATTATGTTTTAAACTAGTGTTAGTTTTATCAACTTATAAATCACATATCACTAATACCCTCACACTTCATATATAGTATAGATTTTTAGGATAAATAAAACATAAAAATAAGATGAATAAAATAATGAAAGAAAAAAATAAAAAAATAAATAATATAATACGAAAAACACTTAGAGATAGGAACAAAAAAGAATACCTTGTCATTATCTTTTGAAGAGGGGTTAGTTTTGTCAACTTATAAAATGGCATACCACTAAGGCCCTCTCACTTTATATGTAGTATAGATAGTGATGCTACTAAGTTTGTTGTTTGGTAGAAAATACAAAATATTTTTTTCAGTTTAAGTGATAAATAAATCTTACATAATAGTAATTTTAGGTTGTAAAACAAGAAAGTTATTTCACTTTTAGTCCAACAATTAGAAAGTAGAATATTATACAGGACAAGAGGATGTTGAATTTAATTGATTAAATATTAAAAAAAAGTTCAACGTAACATGTATATGTAATTAGGATATACAAGTTTGGTAGTAACTAGTAAATGAAAATGGGAAGCATAAAATTAGGTTAGCTAAAGTGGAATATTAATTTAGTTTTTCCCTTGATGTCTATGATAGTGTTAAAAGTATTGTCAAATATATTATGCTCTATGTGCATGACATCCAAATTATGCCTTGAATAGATTAGTCTTCCAATAAGGTAGTTCCCAAAATATACTCTGTTTGGTCCAATTATGCTGCACACCATACCCTGGAATTCTGAGAGTAGTAGCACATTTAGTAACCTTGAGCAAATCGCATACCAAAACCATAATTGCTCGCCATTCAACAAGGGAGGAGGATGATCTTTCTCAACTCATTTCTTTAAGAAATTGCTAGTGTTTCTCCTAAATTGGTGATCATTATCTAAGAACTATCGATGGTAGTCAAACCAATAATTCTTTCGACCATTTTTTGAGTGAATGCTTTTGAGTGTCCCATTGTCAATTTTGGTAGGTTGGGTGGGTTTGAGTTGGGTTGAGGTAAGGGTATAACATAAAAATACCAAATTTGAACCCAACTTAATTTGATGAAACTCAACCCTAACCTAACCCACAAAAAATTGAGTTGGGTTCGGATTAACCTGATTTTCAATCAGGCCACCCAACAACCTAATAAATTTGACCTAACCCAACATTATCTATATATTTTATTTTTCATATTTATAAATTTCAAAATTATAATTGAGTAGAAATTTGATCTATCAATAAAATATTTAATTTTATATAATCATTAAGGTCTAAGAAAGTAAGAAACACAATATCCATAATTACTCCAAATACAAAAAATTAATAAACCATTATTCAATAAATAGTTTTGATGACAACCATCAATGCAGAATTACCTACTAAACAGTAAAAATTAAATTAAAGTTCAAAGACAAAAACAACAAATTGAAGTCCAAAGACAATTTTGATGACAACGATCAAATCCAAAATCTTCTTTGTACCAATAGCTAGTTTCCTCCATTAATCATAGCCCATAACTCTATAAAGAAATCTTCTTTTAATGTGTATTGGACATTTTAATATTTTTGAAATTTTAGATATAAAATTTTTCTTGGTGTAGATTACTAGATATACATTTTTTAAATTTAGATTTTATTTTTAATTAGCCAATTATTTTCACATTGGGTCAAGTTAGGTTGGGTTTATTGAATTATTGGGCACCCACTTATTATTTTCCAATTTAGCAAATTGACCCGAAATCAATACAACCTTATTCTTTTTTCGTAGGTCAGTTTCGGGTTCAACCCAATTTGACCTAAACCCAAAAGTATCAAGCCCAAATCTGATATTTTTCAGATGGGTCATGGTTGGGTCATTAGGTTATGTTTGATTTTGACACCCTTAATCTATATAGTATGAGCAAGTTAATCTACCTACTGTCATCTACTAAGATAATATACCATAAGTTGAAAAACTATTTATTATCCACAACAAAGCAACTCTCATGATAAAATTTTACTTTATGCTAGCATTTTAAGTGAGAACACCTGGCATCCAAAGCTCTTTCAATTCATCAATTAAAGGCTGTAGATAGACATCTATCATGGATTTTGGGTTTTTTGGCCTGGGAATAATGGCGATGTCATACGCATGTCAGCAGGGAAATTATATGGTGCACAGTGATAGGCCAACAAGAATATGGTGATGCAGATTTAGTGAAAGGTGTGAATCCATCAGCATGCAAACCAAGCCTCACATTTCTAGGTCACTTGAAAAGTCAAGATGTGTTAGACCGAACTGTTTTTGAGCATTCCTATCTAATGGATGACACATGACACCATCTGCTCGACAGTTCTAGTGATGCCACGTCATGTGAGGTGTTGAACTCATTTATGCATATAGCCCTTGCAACCTAAGAATCAAACGCAAGTATTGCATTCTTCTCACTGGCGTATCTTGGAGCTCCATATTACCCCTTATTTGTTCCCAAGATTTATACCTAAGAGCTCCCACAAAACTTGCATTAATTATCATTTGCATTTCCTTTATATGCATCTATTCAAACAATAATCAATTTTTTTGGTCACCAAGCTTAGCCTGCTAACTAGTTTTCGTGCCTCATAGTAATTAATAGGTATAGTACTTTCTTGTGGTGTGGCCTTTGACATTAGTTGTAGAACATCATCAATGGCATTATGAGATAGTAGTAACTCTTAATGCTAAGCATTCTCACAGCAATGGATAAAGGAGAGTGCATTTCACACCCATCCCATAATAGCTAATTGTACTCAAATATAATAAGGTTATAAAACCTTTGAGCATCTTCATTGGCTTCTTCACTACTGTCATATTGAAATGGTGCACCTACATACCCACAATTAACCTTGGTTTCATCATATACCATTTATGTATATCTATGCAACTCATCATCAGGAGATACTAATCTTGTTGAGCACTAGTTGATGTACCATAATCAATTGTATAAATATATGTTTGCATGTAAGGACTTAACTTCCCCTGATCAGTCTAGTAATAGCAATTTTCCCAAAACCCTACTCTATAAAAGTACATCTTATTTTAACTTGATCGGGTTTTAACAATCAGCATTTCATTTCACGTCATTTGCAAGGCACATAATGTTCCCATCTCTCACCAATTGGGGCAAGCTATGTGCATGATTAATAAATTCTTCAATTCCATCCATAAACTCCTGCTTAATTCCAGCACAACCAGGATACAACCTATTGCACATCTAACTCTATGTGGAGGAACACTATCCATCTACATAATTAGAAAAATTATGTTATTGATATTAATAGAGTGTTAATGTATGACAAATTAATTGCCCATTTTTTCATCATTTTAATTAGGGTTTATTTTGATTATTATAATTAAAGGATTAATTCGTTCATCCTATATTATAACTGAAAACTAAAGATTTAAATACATCATTATTAATCATATATATATCTATGCATATTCATAAAGACAATTATCATAGAACACGGTAAAAAAAATCATTCAATATCACGACACCTTATTACTCCATACATGTACATGCAAGCAAAAAATAATCTGATAGCAACAAATGGGAAGGCTTCACCCCTGCCCCTAAAGTCTATTCTCCAACCTAAACCACCAATTTTGAATTTTGAACTTAGCACATAAATACATAAAATTTATATCAGAGTAATCCACACACATAAGAGAAAAGCATGCTTACTTTATCAAAATATGCAGAATATAAACACTTGAGTGAAACGAACATACAAAAGTGTTGGCAAAAACTAAACTGCCTATAAATTACATTAATTAAAAATAATTATAAATTAATACAATGAAAACTTTCTAAGTATAAAAAATTAATAAGACATAGTTACATCATGCTTTCTAAATGATGTACAATAATTAATAAGGATAATTTAACTAACATGTGATAACTAATATCAAACATCTAAACCCTAATTTATTTAACAAACATTAAATTAAACAATTAAATAAAGCCCTAAATTATGAACATCTAAAACCCTAAATACATATTAATGAATTAAAACAACATAAACAAATGCAAACCCTAAGTTATTATCTAATATCTATAGAAATTGTAACTTTAAACCATAATGTATATGTCTATCATTTTCATTATTTATAAATACATACACATAAAATACCAACAAAATAAATCCACAAACCAAAATCTTCACATAATTTAAATTAAAAACATATATAATTTTCAAACACTATAAATGCATATATATTTACAATATACTCATATACATAGATATACACATACATTTACAGACACACATATATAAATACACTCACATACATATATATAAAATAAACATAATTAAACTAAACAATTAATCGATGGCAGCAATGGCGATGGTGCAGTGGTAGCACAGCGGTAGGTTGATGGTTGGCGTTGTTGAAGAAGAAAAAGGAAAAGAAAAATGGGGAAAGCGAAAGAAAGAAAAGAAGTGGAAGTGAAAAGAAAAAAAAAGAGTCAGCTGACTAAAAAGTTCAAATTTCTGATAGAATTGTGTCAACCAATTTCCTCAGTAAATAAAGTATTTAATATTAAATTAAAAAAAGTTTTCTTTTATATTTTTTGACGAAAATTTTGTTACGAAATTTATCAAAAAATATTTTCAATGGATTTGTCCAACTAATACTCCATTGGAAGGTTTGATGCCTTCTCCACATACTTCGTTTGATTTACAGTGAATTTTTGACAGAACGGACATTTCCAACGTCCATCCATTTTGTCGGAAATCCGATGCAAATTCGTCAAAAATTTTCAACAGAAATTTTTCGTCGATAATTTCCATCAAGAAAATAGTTATTCCCCCCAGGTAGTTTCACTTGCATGCATGCTATAATGCATAACATTATGTAAACTACTCTAATTGAGATATTTATACTTGTGTGTATATATGCCAAAGGGAAATGCATACTCATCAAACTCTATCCAAATTCATAATTTTAGTAAAACCTCATCATACTATTATTGGTTCATTTTTGGCTTTTCATGGGGTATAAATCGTCTACAGGCTTGTCATCATTCACTAATGCAACAACTTCCATCATATTCATAACAATCATTTCTTCTAGCTTTTTATTCTCTATGCAAATTGTAGTGGTTTAAAAAAGTCCCTTAAACTTATTTTGATCTAAATTTTTTCATGTAATAGTTATCAATTTGATATTTTTTTAACTCAATGTATTTATCAAGGAAAAAAAATTAATCTAAATTTGTATTATTTTTTATTTATTGAATTTTATGTATTGTATGATGAGTAAATTATTGATGTGTTGATATTATGGTGAAATGTAGGTTCTTCCTCTCAACAAAAGGATAAAAAAGAATAGAGTAACTTATATGTATCATAGCAGTCAATGGTTAATTGTATAAATTAATTAAATAATTTTACTTTGGAGAGCTAGTGAAGGCATGTGTGCGCGCGCGCGC
>JACGDI010005836.1:193641-238607 GCA_014898725.1 Jacaranda copaia
TATATATATATATATATAGAACACATGTAATTTGTCTTTAACTGTCTTCCCAATAATTTGTAATTAAATATTGAAAATTGTGGCTTTCAAATTTGCAGAAGTGCTTGCTCATAGAATTTACTCGAGCGACTAAGAAAATAACTTCTATTTATCGTTAATGATAATATTTGTAATGTTACGAGGTGGTGGATGCACTATTGTTACTTGATTGTCCACTTTAATACTAAAGTAAATGGTGAATCAAGGATCCAATAAGCATAATGGAAAATTAGAATTTTCATCACATGAAAGTAACTTGAATCACCATCTATCAAGGATCTATTTTATGCTAAAATAATAGATTTAAAGGAAGAACAAATACGATAAAAGATTCTTCCAAAAATAAAGATTAGTGAAGCTGAATGACACTTCAATTAGATCACTAGAACTTTTCCTTCTTTGGCCAACGTTTGCCCACCCTTTTCCCCAAATTCCAATAGTAAAATGGCTTCCAAAATGCTCCAAATAGCGTCTAAAAATAGGTGCAAACATTGCTCCAAAAAACCACCAAAAATTTCAATAAATTATTCTCTAACCACCTTCGAACACAAGACCACACCTTTTCTCGAATGTAGGAGAAAATATCCTTTTCTGATTTCCCTACTATTGATGCTAAACCAAGGTATTTGTCATGCTTCTCCACTATTCGAATGCCATTGAATAGAAGTTTGATCTCTTGAAGGTTATTTAGGCTAAAAACAACCAAGGACATCTCCCAATTAACCTGTTGGCCTGAAGCTTTTCATAAATCTAGAGAATATATCCTAGCTTATTTGCAGTTTGTGTAGTTGCCCGACAGAAAACTAATGTATCATCTACAAATAAGAGATGTGATATCCTTGGTGCATTGTAGCATATAGCAATTCTCTTAATGAAATTCTCCTTTTCTTTTCTATGAATTAAGGAACTCAAAGTCTTTGTGCAAGATAGAAAAAGGTATAGGGATAAAGGATCCCCATACCTCAAATCCTTTATTCAATTGTAAAAATCAAACTAATTCCCATTCATAATAATGGAATAAGAAACCTTCTCAACATAATTCATTATAAACTCCACAAGTTTATTTGCAAAATCTAATTCCAATAAGATTTTTCAAAGGAATACCTGCTCACTTTATCATAGGCTTTGCTCATATCCAATTTAGGTGTCATATATCCAACCTTTCTAATTTTTCTCCTCTTCAAATAATAGTTAATCTCAAATGCCTCCATACATCTAGATAGTAGGACAAAAATCGATTGAGTATCTAATCTAATCGTATCCATAGTCAGCTTTGGTCTATTAGCAAGAGTTTTTGATGCAATCTTGTATATGTCATTATATAGACTTATTAGCAGAAACAGGGTAATGAACTCCAGCTATCTTATCTTTTAATTAGAACAATATGAGTATAGTTGATCTTTAAATCAAGTACTCCTTCATTCAAGAATTTGAGCACAAAATGAATAACATCTGAACCAACTCTTTACTAGGACCTTTGATGAAAGATAACTAGCATCTTATTTTAGGTATCATTTAAGACAACGCTTGCTTAACTTCTTCAGTTGTCATCCGAGGAGTATCTAGAATGAAATAAACCTTTGAAATAATTGATAACTAGATCTTCAATCTCAATCTTAGATTCATACCAATTCCTATCTTCCTTTCTCAAGCCTGAAGTAAAATTACTTTTAAATCTAGTAGTTGATTATGAATGGAAAAAATTTGTATTATGGTCTCTTTCTTTCATTAGATGAACTTTTGCATGTGGTCTCCACATTGTGGCCTCATCATCTAGTAGATCTTCAAGTTCATGTCTAAGCTTCACTAATTGACACTTATATTATTCAGAAATCTATGCCCTTGACAAGGTATCCAATTCTTTACATAGTGCCTTTATTTTTCTTTTCATTGAATATGGCCTATCTTGTTTCCATTTTAAGAGTCCAACTCAACAACTTTTGGTTGCTTCTCCAAAATCAGCAAATCCTTCCTCGTATCATGCTAATAACTATGATTGTTCAATTCTTTTTGCACATTCAAGCTTTTTAATCCATCAAGCCTCAAATCTAAATTTGCTTTTCCATCTTCTGTTTATAATTGGAGCTTTAACATTGAAATCAAGAAGAATTGGGACATAATTTGAATTCCTATTCCTCAAGTGGGGAACTTGGTGATGCAACAATTTAGAAATCTAGTCAATTGAAGCATAGGCTTTGTTATGTCTCTCTCTAACCATGAATAGTTGTCGTTTATTTCACCAAGTGAAAAGAAAACCACTAAAGCCCAGATCAAGGATATCCACTTCCATAAGACTTTCCCAAAAGATTTAGCTAGACTATAAAAAATGCCAACCTATCCCTATTTTTCTAAGAGGCATACTACTTCAATGAAATCACCAATACACACCTAGGGTAATGTGTTTTAATCTTTTAGTTGTCTTAATATACTCCAAGTTTTGGGTCATTTGATGTCATCAATTTAACCATAGAATCTAGTAAATTGAAATACATCATTTACCAACAACTATGATATTAATAGGAGAGTTAGAAAAACTATTTAATGTATCTCTAGGTTTTTCTGCCATAATAGAGTCAATCCTCTTGAATGCCCACATAAATCAACACAAACTCCATGCATATGTAATTTACTCTTAATCTTCTCCATTGTTAACAAATGTACCTTGGTTTCTAAGAGAAAGACCAACAAGGGATGGTATCTGTGAATAAGCTTGCCCAATTCTCAAACTGTCCAAGAGTTCCCCATTCCCTGATAATTCCAACTTAGGCCTATATGGTGACTAGGGGAACTGTAAAGTAGTCTCTGCCATTAATGTAATTGTGTCTCTTTCATTTTGATTTTCAGGAATAGCCCTTTTAAAAAGGTAATTACCTTCAAGTTATTCTGCTAAAGTACTTGTCCTTTTTGAGTTCTTTCACACCATATAAACTCGATGCCTATCAGCCAGTCCTTGAGTTGATCTACTTCTCTTCTTTTTTAGCTCACTAAATTAGTTTCCAAATTTACTCCTAGAGGAACTTCGACCAAATTTTTAGTTGAGTGTTTTGCATTTTGAGTTGAGTATTCTATTCTATCAAGGAAAAGAGGCTTTGAGGGATTGTTTGATTGATTTTGACATTCAACCAATGATATTAGGGTGTAAGTTAGGTATCTAAGTAGGTTAATTGGGAGACTATGCTCAACTCTAATTTTATTATGGGTTACATTTACTGGCTTAATTAATACGAATGAGGGATGAGCAATTTCCTCCATGGGTTTGAGAATTGGGCCAGCTTGCTCATTGGAATTAAATTGGGCACACCAACTAATCGTTGGTGTACCCCTTAATAGGCCTGCTTAATACTTTTTTTTGTAGGATCTAAGGTATACCCTTGTTCTTGCAAAGAAGATTGTTGAGTATCAAGCAAATCATGCACTGAATCTAAGGTTCCCTTGTGTCACAAGGCACTCCTTAGGAATATGTACAACAGCGCACTGTGCAGCTAGTAGCTAGCCGCTTGGTAGCTACGTTCGCCAAAAACTCTGTATCCAAAAACTAACAAGAGCCCAACCACTACCAAGCACAGTAACTGACAACCCACAAGAGCCCAACAATCGTCAAGCTCAATAGCCGTCAACTGACTAGCGCCCAACCACCGTCAAGCTCGATAACTATCAGCAAATAGAAAGCTTTTAGGAGGCACAATCAATTGGAAAGAAAGCGGGCATTCATTAATGAAAATAGCATTACAATATTTACAATTGCCAAAACAACGCTAGATATTGATAGGGACTCCAACAAAGTACAATACATCTCAACTTCGACTACTTATTTCCTCTATAATAGGCTAAAAAAAATTTTTGTTGTCATAACACTAGAAATTGAAAAGCTAAAAATTACAACAAAAACGACAACATCCTGCCTACATATTTACAAGAAGGAAAATAAAAGAAAATGGCCTACACCTAGGACACAATAGATGAACTCCTTGGAGTGTAAATTCGTTGTGCAGGTTGGTTGAGGGGCCGCTGGGGGACCCAGATGCCCTGTAGACAGTCAAGGGGCCTGGCGGTGAGGGTGACACTTGACACCTTGTCACTACTGAATATCCTCTCTCTTCTTGTTGTACAAAAGTTAAGAAAGATGGCTTCACCTTTATTAATCAACAATACATTGGCTCTATGATGACACTTGATTAAATTGCTAGTTTTTTTCCAAATGGTTTAGAGTTAACAATCTCAGTGACATAAAAGCTATTGAAAAATCATCCTGAGTATCAATTTAATTTGCTCTTAGCCAATATGTTAATGTCTCACATCAGTGAAATAAATAAGTTGTGGTCTCTATAGATGATATTGGGCAATCCTCACCTCTTGAGCTAACTTTTGGGATTGAGTTAAGCCCAAGGTTTATTCTTTAACATGGCATCAGAGTTACTCATTCTTGATGTTGGGTTACCCAATATTGTTGGGCCACCTATTTCATGTTTTTCCACGCTTCATAATGTTCATTCCTGGGTGTACACGGGGTGCGTTAGTATCCTACATCGGTGAAAGAAATAATTGTGTTTCTTATTTATTCTAGATTTTTCACCTATTCTAACACAATGACCATATTGAAAATGTATGTTCAACTAAAAATTATCCTCATATTAATGTTCATAATCTCGAATGACATGACCTAACCAACCACAATTATAGTAGAAATTTGGAAGTTGTTGGTACTTGAAAGTAATTGTAGCAGAATGATTATTCCCCCTGGTAATTTTCAAGACGTGATAGAGTGGTTTTGTAATATTTGGCCAAAATAGAATTCAAAAATTCTCACCTCTGCTTCTATTTGAATGGTCCATGTCCACATCCTACAATTCCCTAATTCTGTTCCCAATCAACATAGCAATTTCTAGAGTTATTTTGTGAATAGGCAATCCTCTAACTTGAATCTAAAAATTACAGTAATCTAGATTCACCGTGTCTACATCTTGAGGTTTTTTCAACTCACCAAAAATAATAAGGCACTTGTCAAAACTCCAGTGACACCGTTGCATAACCTTATCCTTATCTCTAACATGATTGAATCCAAATAGCATCCTTGATTTTCCAATTGTTTAATCTTTACTCCTTTCATGGGTTTAGAATGCTGATAAATGTTCTATGAAAGGCTTCGGAATTGTATGGCTTTGACGTTAATAATCTACCAACTAACATTAGATCAGTATTGATAGACTCCTCGTTCCATTATGCTTTAGAACAACTAAAGTTTCACTTTCTCCTTCAATCAAGGTTACGCTTTCAAAGGATTTTATTAGTTCCATATCCATGGAGGAAAATCACACTTGAGATGAGAAAATATTGAACAAAACTGTAAAGAAAATGGGAAGATAACCAGCCGCCAAATTAAAGATGGCAATTAGGTGAGTTTGACAGGACTTGGGACCCGCCTCGCATGGAATTTGAGAGACTTGAACCCGCTCTGCCCTCGATTGGCCCGAATCTGGCGGGTTGGACCCGCCTAACCCTTTTTTTTTCTTTTTCATCACTTGAGTGTACAAATTTTGCAACTTTCAAACCCAACATTAAGTATTAATAATATTTTATTTCAAGTTTAACACAATTTCTTCCATTTTACATTATAAATAATGCATTGACTTATTAGATTGATACATAAATATTACCATGAACCAATATATAATATACTTTCTATTAACATATATAAATTGAAATTATTTCAGCAAAAAGATGAAAAAGATAGCTAGATAATCAAAATTTTGCAACTTACAAGAATATATAAATTTTGCAATTCACAAAATAGAAACATGCAAAATTTATAAATTGATTATATATATGTTTTTAATATAATTACTATGTAGATCCACCTAAACCCATAACCTATCCCGTACTCAAACAGGTCTTTAAAATCAAAACCTGAAACCCGTTCCATTCGTGGCGAATCTCCGATTTACCCAAAGCCATTACCATCTCTACACCAAATTGATGGAACTAACCTCTCGAATAGAGAGACTCAAACTCAAACAAAGAGACCTTTCGAAATTAAATACACGAATTAGTTTTGGCCGATTAGTACTTTGACGTTGTTCATAATTTGTTACTTCTTTATTATTCCACATGAAACATATCAAGTTTGATTTAGTCAGTTAGTAGAAAAAATTAAGTAATGGACCTTAGCTTTAACACTTTTAAGGTCCTGTTTGTAATTCCACCTCAGTGTAGTATCATCTGCCTCATTTTGCCACATGCTCTTGGTCAAAATTCAAACTTCTAGCCTTCCTCGACCGACCACTCCATTTCCCTCTATATTTATATACAGACAGACAGGCACACTTTGTACGGTCCCACTGCACTACAGTTTAACACAAATTCAACATTCTATTTTTTCCCACATAGTCAAAACTCACGTTCAGCCCTTTCCCTTTTTTGTCTGTCTTTCGCAAGAGTGCGTGATTCCTGTGGAGGAGAATGCGCAGAATCACTGCAAAAAGAAGCAGCAGCAGCAGCATCTGATCATGGAAATGCCAATGGGAAGCGGCCCTTCATCTAATTCTAGGCGAAAGGCTCTAATGCCCCTGCCCAACCCCACCACTCATGGAATTGAAAACTATAACACAGCTGGGCAGCATCAGAAGCAGCAGGGCCATGGAGCCGAAGAAGTGAAGCTAGCTGCCTTAGCAATCGCCTTCAACATACGGCTGAGATCCGCCGACATGCCCTTCGACATGCAAGAACGTGCCCTCCGCCACACACGTGCCCTCCTCGACTCCACCGACCACCTTCGCCAAAACCCCACCCTACTCGCCCGCTCCCTCAAAAAGGTAATTTGTAATATTCCATTACCCCCTCCGGTAACTACTATATAAATACATAAATGTATAGTCCCCCGTTTTTTTGAAATTTTTGTAGGATATTCATAGTTTTAATATTTAATTTTTAATTGTTTGGTGGGGACTGGTGATGGATATGGTTGTTAGGAATTTGACTGGGTGTATGGGCCGGCGTGGCACTGCGTGGCGGGGAAGAGTTTCGGATCGTTCGTGACTCACTCTCCCGGTGGGTTCCTCTATTTCTCAGTTGATTCACTTTCCTTATTACTTTTCAAGACGGAGGTTCATGTCATAACCAAACCGCCCCCTCGCCCTTGATTGATTGATTCAACTTTCTCTCAAGTATAAAGAGAAAAGGCTGTTTTTCCCAGACAAGAAATTAGAAGAGAAGAAATATCAGTAGAACAACATTAGACATTAATTAATTGCGGTCCGATCTGTATCTTTCTTCATGAGGATGAGAAGATCCTTTCTGGGTTTCTTCTTAATTGTTTTCTTTTCACTTTTAACAAGCTCATAGAATTTTGAGCTATATTACTTCGGTAAATGAAATTTGGTGGTTTCATTTCTTGAGAAAAAAGAAGAAAACAAGGATTAGCAGAAGTTACTTGTGGCCGGCAACTTAATTCAAATGTTAATCTGGGAAATTAATATTGAATGAAGAGAAGTATCAGAAAAGTGGAAAAAGGAGCGGAGAGGCTTTCCTCTTCTTCTTTTTATTTCCGTTTGGTGGCTGTACGGAAATATGAGGTTTTACTACATTCAGGCTGTAAATGAATATTCGAAAATTCATTTACTATTCGCATTCTTTTATATAAAATTTATCTGCATTCGTTTAAAGCGAATATTTTCATATTTGATTAGTAGATATTCAATTATAAATGAATACGGATATGATAAATACATATTCGATTCATTTAATATTCGATCCGAATACATATTTATTAAATAATATATTATTTATATTTTAATAAAAATATCATAATTCATATATGTATATATATAAAAATTATAATTGAAGAATTGGGAAGAAAAAAGAATAAATTTAAAAAGTTATTGTAATATAGAGAAAAAAATGAAGAATAAAGTTAATCAATGCAATTATTATTGATTGATTTTATAATTAATATATTTAAATATTATTATTATTAAGCACTAATAATTAATTATAAAGTCAATTATTAATTAAAAATTATACTATTTATTTAATTATTTTTTTAATGAAATTATATAGTTTTTTTTATTAATTAAAATATGTATTTGTTATAAATTCATAGATTTATATATTTGGATATTTGTAAATAAATATTTAAATAATTATCATCGAATATAGATATAAAAAATAATTGAATACGGATGAATTTAATAAAATATGAATAAATCTAAATAATTATAATCGGATACGAATATATCTGAATTCGATCGATATCCGATGGATATAAATTCGGATATTATTTTTTAATATCCATCAAATCCATATTCGTATTCAAATATTCAAAAAGTTAAATGAATACGAATATGAAAACAGTGCATTTGATCTGTTTAATATACGTTTACACCCTTAACCATAGCAAAGGTCATGACTATGAGGATGATTCATTCATATTAACTAAAATTGTGAAAAAAAAAAAGTGGGCCCAAGCTGGGCCACTTCTTACCAATTAGTTCGTAATGTGTAAATAGATATTAAACGGATCGGATATACTATTTTTATATTCATATTTGTTTAACTTTTCGAATATTGAAATACAAATACGAATATGACGGGTATTAAAAAATGATATTCGAATTCATATATGTCGGATATCGATTGAATTCGGATATATCCTTATCTGATTATAATTATTCAAATTTATTCATATTTTATTAAATTTATTCATATTCGAATTACTTTTTTTATATTCAATAATAATTATTTAAATATTTATTTATAAATATTCAAATACGTAAATCTGTAAACTTTTAATAAATACATATTTTAATTAATAGAAGAAATTATATAATTTCATTAAAAGAAAATAATCAAACAAATAGAATAATTTCTAATTAATAATTGACTTTATAATTGATTATTAGTACTTATTAATAATAATAATGGCATTTAAGTATACTAATTATAAAGTCAACCAAGAATAATTGGGTTGATTAACTTTAGTCTTCAATTTTTGTTCTCTATATTATAATATTTTTTTAAATTTATTCTTTTTCTTTTCAATTCTTCAATTATAATTTATATATGTATATATATGATTATGAGATTTTTATTAAAAAATATAAATAATATATTATTTAATAAAAATTTATTTGAAGTAGATACTAAACGGATCGAATATACATTTATTATATTAGTGTTCATTTATAATCGGACATCTATTAATCGAATACATGTAATATCCACTTTAAACGAATACAGATAAATTTTGTATAAACGAATATAAATGTGAACGATAAATGAATTTTCAAATATTCATTTATAATCCTACCGGTTGGACTTTAAAGAAAACAAATTTTATGACCCAACCCACCCTGCACAAGAGTTCAATTTTGAATCGAATGGCAGGATTCAGGAAGGCTATCGACCCATCGAAGTTGGGAAGTAGTAGAGCTGATTGACACCACTCACAAGTACAGCATATCTTTTCCTCAGCGAAGTATTTTTGCTACTCGCTTGCACGCAACTCTTTAATAACATCAATATTCCTTGCCCGGGGCAATCGGGCCTCTGGCTTGGCCGCTGAAGTATTCTTCAACCCCAATCAACCCTCTAGGTCCAGGGCCTAGGCCTAGCTGGGAAGTCAAAACTTTTTTTATGTCAAGAAGCCGTGTCTAGTTCGCCCGGCTGATCCCCTCATTATTGTTAGATTGCTGAGGCTAGTAATTTTCACCTCTCATTCCCCTTAATTCAAGGATCATGATTCCATCGACCACATTACATTTAATTCAACCAAAATTATCACTTAATACTTGAACATGTGTTTTGTTTGTAGAAATGAAAATTCTCTATCAAATTATTATTCATTCGTCCCATATATACTCACTCGTTCTTCAACAAAAGAATAAAAATTTCTACTTGCAATTTATCTTCAGGTATCAAACCCAATTCAGATCAGTGTTCATCAAACCTTCAACTCATTAAATACTTAAAGAGAAAACCCAACTACTTGAGCCAACAAATCCACACGGACTGTAGGGGGCCCTTATTTGGTCCTCTTCCACTCTGTCCTTTGCTCAAATTGAAGGCCTACTAAAGTACTGGCTTTACAGTTTACAATCAGATTCAAATGAATTACATATAACAAATATACATAACATTAATTTATATTTGGAACCAAAATTTGCTTCCCAAGTCTTCAACAGAGCTCTGCAAAAAAGAGTGAACCATTTATTCAGAAAACAATACAGGGGAAAATAAAAAAGATGCAACTCAACACCATTCTGCCTCTATATACCAGCAAATAGAAATCCCTTGCTAATATGGATGCATATTATACAGCTAATGCAGGTTCCTTTCACGCATGTAATGCTCTATTTTGTCTACATCTTCTGGGACATCAACACCATGGCACTCATGATCTACTTTTATGACCTGCACAGCAAAAATATTTGTTTGTTTGATACACGGACTTCTTTTTTATTCACAAAAAGTAGCATAATATTTTCCATCTTTTAGGGGCTTCCCCAAATTTGCACATTCATGTGTCCACAAGAGTTGTCACAGAATTATTCCATAAATTATTTAGAAAGAGCAGCCATGAAATCAAATGTGCAAAAGATAACCATAATGAGCATCAAACCCTGCTAATGGCGGCATTAGTAATAAGGTCCTATAACCACTCCTTGCAGATAAACAGTGGGATTTGCCTGCCAAACTGGCAGGTGATTAAGCAGTGCAAAAATATGCTGTCCAAACGTTTGATGGCATCTTAGCCAAGTGTTAGCTCATCACACACATGTAAATAAGAAATCAACAAGGAAAAGGAATGAAAGGAAAAGGGATTAGCAAAAGGAGCATAGGCAGAAATTCTTATTGGCACCTTCATCTTGTATCCATTTTCAAGGACCTTCAGTTGTTCAAGATCTTCTTCAAGTTGAAGTGGTGTTGGCGGCAGCTCTGGATATATCTTGAGAAACATTGCATCATAGCTCTGTGGAGATATTGGAAATGTAGCATTAGAGCCTGATGCAGAATTTGATGGCAAGGAGCATGGATGGTGTGAGCAATGCAACAATGTCATACCTGGATTCCCAGATGAAGTAAATATGGAAATTGCAGGTTGACCTTTCCAGACCTACATTGATTAGAGTTAATTTAATTTCCACATTTGATCATGTAGCCCGTTAGATGCAGTTCTGCACAAACAGGATATAACTAGAGAAGAACTAACTTGTTATATGGTATAAGTCCTCGTGAGAAATAAATTGCATAGCCATGGTTATCTGCCACACATTTGACACGATTTGGATCAAATGCATCTTCAGGTTTCAAAGAAGTAACTGCAGTGCTGAAGACTGCATCTGGAGCAGCCTGCATGAGCCACAGTTTCGATATGAGTTGCAGTCAGTGATCATGATCCGATGTGGTCAGGCACAAGGAAAAAGTTACTTTTCCCAATTTTAAATGTTTTCTCAACTTGACAATTTATCTTTAAGCTTACAGTTAAAAAATACGCGGAAAGGAAAATTCACCAATCACAATGCAAATTGGTATATTATCCAAGAGAAGGATCTAAATTAGTAAAGGTTCAAATGCATGCTTCATTCTAATCACTTTACGAATGTGTCAAGGTTTGGAGTTCTCATGAATATGGCCAGTTCCAAAACAGCATTGACTACGGCCAGTTAGACACCAACAATTATAGCTCCATATCAACTTCTTATTAGCACATCATTTTACCTCTTAGTACATTACTAATCATATTAGATCCTTCTCCAATATATTTTTGGGTAAATACCCCCATCCCAACTTGTTCGCCAGATTTTCATATTACATTGACTAGTAAGACAACACCCAGTAAAATTTTTTAGATTGGGCTTCATATTTTAAATTCTTCCTTGTTTGACATGTCCAGTAGTTGTTTACTAGTTGCATCCTTAACAAATTGGTGACACCATAAGATAAACTTAAGGCTTCAGAAAGATGAGCCATTAGAAACATTAAGAATTTAAATTTTATTTTCAGAAACAATTTCATATATGAAAAGTCAATAGGCAGTCACATACACCCAACACAAACATAAATCCACCAGATGAATTCAACTTAACTCCAATGATCAAACGGAGAAACTAGCATACAGCACCCAATACCTGTGGCCCTTTATCATACTTGTTTGCAATAAGCTAATCCTCAAAATTACCCCATATGTTTCTCATAATCAAGGGTAAATCGTGAGCGAAGCTACTTTACCTGCAGGGCTTTGACAATGCCATCTATTATTTCAGGTTCTATGAGCGGTTCATCACCCTGAATATTGACAACAACATCATATTGCTTTCCAAGCTTTTGAAGTGCTTCATTACAGCGCTCAGTGCCTATAAAAATCCAAAAAAAACTAAAAATACAAAATTCTGTCTACAGAACCTTATGTGATTTGGAGCACAGAAGGTGCAACCACTTATACCATTTCGGCATGATTCTGATGTCATTACCACATCGGCACCAAATCCTCTACAGCATTCAGCAATCTTATCATCATCTGTTGCCACAACTGCATTAGTAATAGATCACGAAATCAGCAACCTCTCGAACTAAATTCTGACGTAAAAATAGATTTCTACAATAAAACATGCAAGGAGATGAGGTGGAGCTATACCAACATGATCCAATGACGTAGCCATTTTTGCTCTTTCCCATGTTCTCTGTAATCAACCATCCAAAGGGGGCGCAGTCATTAATTTTCTCAATTTACTCTTCTTAACTTCTTCTTTTTGACATGTAAATTGAGTCAAAAAATAAGAGGCATCTAGGCATATCAAACCTACATAAATATAAATAACTCCCAACAACCCATTAGAGAGTTAAGGAACTACAAGAAAAATGCAATGAATTGAGACCATCAAGTCTCGCTAGCTTTCTCTTTCTAGGCTAAGAGCTTACTTTTTAGTACAAATGGGAGGCAGAAATGGAAGGAATTAATGAAAATAGCAGTACGATATTTCTCTTAGTCTACTATAAGCCTCCTTTGCCCAAACTCTTAGATTATGACTTCGCAATTCATATAGAAACAAAATAGTAGAATTAAAATCGAAAAGGGAAAGGCCGAAAATTACCTGGATCATTGGCTTGCCGAGGATGTGAACGAGTGGTTTGCCTTCGAACCGGGAGGAAGCAAAGCGCGCGGGTATAATTCCGACGACCCGGCTCCGGAACTTGCCTGATCGGCGATAATACAAGTAGGCGTGCGCACCAAGAGCCACGACGGCGACCGCCCCAACCGCCAGGCTGTGAAGAATCCACAACTTGGTGGAGCTAGAGCTTGAAGACGATGAGGAAGGCGAGGGATTGCAGAAAGGCATTTGGCCAGGAGAATCAAAGACGGAAAGAAGATGCCACCCAGGTTTGGTGCGCTTGGGCAGAAAAGCTTGTTTATTGAGCCAAGTCACCAACCCGTTTTGACCTACCAACAGTTTAAATTGCCCTCACTAGCTAGTCATTAGTGACCGGGGATTGTCCATTACCAGACATTTTCATTTTGAGCTGATATTAATATATATTTATTTAATCGAGATGTGTCTGAATATATTAATTCAACTTTCATAATAGTATGCAGAAAATTTCATTAATAATTTACAAAATTATTTTTATCCTCATTCCTCTTAAACTCTTATCCTCACTCCCTTACTAAAAAGACAGCTGCATAAAATAATACAACTTTAAATTTAACTCAAACAAAAAATAAAAATTACATTTACAAAATCCACACAGTTTATATGATGTACATAAACTCAAATTCTTCAAAAATATACTTAGGAAATTATACTTCTTATGAAAGAATTTTGGATATTAGTAAATAATTAAAACTTTTATATTCATTCTAATAAATTAGTATACGTTTTACTTCCAATTGTAAATAGTATTACTAATATTACCTATAACTTTTAAATTTTTAAAAATAACATAACTATTTTACATCAATTTTTTACATATTTTTTCTTCTGTTGTTATAAATCTTAAAAAAAAATTCAAATAACTAAAAAGAATAAATATTTAAAATTATTGTATAAAATTACAAAATTTTATATTCTAAATTAATGTGAGTATATGATATATATTTACATAATAGGAAAAAGGCCACCGTGCAAGGCACGGTGCTACGCCCGTTTTACTAAATGACTGATTTCATTTTTATTAATGGCATTTTTTGAAATTTTAAACATGCAAAGAAAAATATAATATGATAATTTTTTATATACAATTTGTTCCTGGACGTGCAATCCTGTTAAATTATTTAATAATTTTTTTTAAAATTTATTGTAATAACTTTTTATGAGATATATAAAATTATCATTAAAAGAAAACAAAATATCTGTGCAAATATTATAGGATTGTAGCTCAAAAATATACATTAGTAACTTATTTAAATCATAAATGTCATACTTGTCTTGTATTGGAATCATACTTATAGTCATAAAAAACTTTAAAAAAATAGTTATGCTTGCTAATGATCTAATTCTTTGAGTGTGGCTAATTATTCAAAGTTAAAAACTTTATTTTTGAATTGAATTTGGTTCATATTGAAAAACATATAGTCAACACCCATTTGGGTATTAATACATATGTAATTTAAATAACATTGTAATAATGTAAGACTACTAATAAAAGAGTAGCATTGTAAAGTAAACTCTAGAAAAGTAGACAATGTAGAAGACTTTATGAAATGAAGTATAAAGTAAATAGAAAAATAGAAGATAGAATTTTACATAATAAAAAATAAATAGAATTGTGAGACCATTATCAAATACCAAAAATCAAATAAACCAACTCTCCTTTCAATTTTTTTTAAGCCAAGAGTAGACTTGTATATTAATCATCCAAAACAACTACATCTGGTGGTAATGTTTTGGAAATTATATGAATACACAAATTTAATCTCCCATAAAAAGAAAAGGAGATAACACATTAAATTACACTAACATCAAAGAAGATTCTATCAATAATTTTCAATAAAAAGAAGGAAAAGAAAATAATAACAACAACAACAACAACAACAACAACAACAACAAGAGGAGGAGGAGGAAGAAGAAAAAAGAGCCAAATCGATTGAGTTTTCCTAAGTAAAAATGAATGTGCTTCAGAAATGTTCAAATAAGGTGTAAGTTAATTATTGTGCAATCCATACATGATTATCTGTATATAGTACAAAGTAGGCTTTTCATGAAGGAAAGCCACTAGGTTAAAACACTCCTCCAACCAACTTTAGGGTTTAACTATTTTTAATATTTAACTTTTAGGAATAGAAGACAAGGACATGGCAGTAGATAATTTGGTTATACAAATTTCGTTTCTCAATAAAAGAAAATACTAATGACCCTATGCTTGCTGAAGTATACAATCTTTGGTTGATGATGAAGTTACATTTATCCAGTCTCTTTTCCTCCAAAATAAACCTCACAATGAGGAAAGCAATCTGTACAAATTACAATGGCCATCTAATAAAACAGCGTCTAGAAGCTTTAATTCGTTATTTGTAGTGTTGCTCTCCTTGGAAAGTAATCTTGGGACATTTGTCTGGCTATTGTGATAGATGTACAAGTATTAGCATAATCTTGGCTATCCGCCTTCTTTTTCTTATTTGGTTTACTTTATTAAAGTGTGTAATATTGTTAAATGCATCATGAAGCATTCATGTTATGCTAGTATTTTGGTTGGTATTATTTGTAAAATCACTTTCATGTACAGAAAGGTAGAAAATTTGGAATTGCTAACTTTGTCCATGGTACAGATGGATTGGGAAATCCAATTGAGCAGTCTGCTGTAGACTTTCTTATCTAGCAAGCTAGTCTTTAGTCTTTACCTGGGGAATGTCATTGTGTTGGCTTTGGGGTCCTCCAATGAATGTTGCATAGGGTAGCATCTTACTCTTTTGTAATTAGTTTCAAGTTGCTTTTTGGATTATTGTCTAATGAGATTTATCAATTGATGCAGATGGAGGCCATAGATCAACAATCAAATCTTCCATTTATAAAAATTATTGGGCAAATTGTCCTTCATGGAATCTTGCAGGCTGCAGCCGAAGCAAATGTGAGCAGCTTAAATGATTTTTGCTTGCATGTCTATTTGTCGAGCACTCTACCATTATTTTGCTTGATCTTCCCTTGTTTGGTTGTTTAATGTTTTTTCTTTTCTTTTTGGAGATTTTGATGCAGCAGATGATGTATTCATAAGTGGGGCTGATATTCTAGCTATAAGAATAAACATGACCTATCAATTTTTTTTAACTAGTGTTCCTGTTTCTGTGTGGAAGTAAGTATTTTATAATTAAACTAATAAAACGTTTGAACCTTCTAATCATCTTATGCTTATGTTTATGCTAGCAATGGCTAGGAGGTAATGACCACATTATTAGCTAATGAAAACATATTAAATTCCTATTAATGTGTGTAATGAAAAATGGACAGCAACCTTCATGCTTAGTAAACTGAGTGCTAAAACATTGCATCAAAAAACCAAAAAGCTAATTCCTAATCAGCAACTACATATCTACTATAAATACAAGATCAACAAAGCATCAGAAAAGAATTGTTCATTGTTCTCTTGTGTGGCGTACATAAACCATTTTCAACTCTAATTCAACTTGACCAAAATTTAGCAAAAAATCAACTGCACTGATACACAAAACAACCATGAGTATTGATTCTGGGGTGTTTAAAGTAAAACAATTTATCTATTTGCAGCAAGTTACA
The DNA here is from genome assembly GCA_014898725.1 of Jacaranda copaia. Classification (NCBI taxonomy): domain Eukaryota; kingdom Viridiplantae; phylum Streptophyta; class Magnoliopsida; order Lamiales; family Bignoniaceae; genus Jacaranda; species Jacaranda copaia. Next base: position 210,399 of record JACGDI010005836.1, read on the forward strand.
CTTAGTCACAAATTCAAGAAACCATCTACTCTTTCCCTGTCAGTTATACTAATATTAAAACATTTTTGTGTATTCAGAATTTCTAATCAATTTAATACAACAAAAATCTAAATGAAGCATATGTACTACATCCAACTAGCAACTCAATGCATTATAAGCTCTCTAAAGCAACAAAAGTAATTTCCACAGATCAACGTAGAATTGAAACCATATCTAGTTATCTTATTCCTAAAATACAATTTTCCAAATTGTGAATCATCACACCAATAAGCCAAAAAAAATCCCAGCTATTAAAATTCTATCCAAAAAATTTCTAATCAAAGCATTCCAATATAGGAATTAGTAATATAGATTAAAAGAAGCAGTAAGAAATCTCAAAAATTACCACAAGTATATCTAACCTTTGTATTCAGTACTATGCATGTAGCTGTGAAGGAAAATGAAAACCTTCCAAAAAAACAATTACATCATCTCAAAAAGCTCCACGTATTATGCTCAGTAGAAAAATAACATTAAAAGCAACCTTCATGCACAGCAAAAAAATCCTACAATTGATATATTCACATTTTCAATAGACACGTGCACCAACAATTGAAGAGCAAATGAAATTCTTGATAGGAAACCACACAAAACTCATATCCTATACTCATCTATAACCACTATTCCATACAACCAGACAACACCATATGCAATAATTCAATCCTCCAAGGAATAATTGCAACACTAACTTCACAGCACTCTTCAACAAGTTACGATCAAGGACAAAGTGAGTACAAATAAATTTGTCATGCTGCACAAAATGCACCTTGTTCTAAAGCAATTGCAACGAAAAAACACACTATCATTGCATTGCTCACTATATCTATATTCACAATTAATCACAATTTGGAGCCTAGCATAAAAAATCCTATCTTCTATATGAAGAAACCCCAAGAATCCCACCCAACTAAAACAGTCGCACAGAAACAAACACATTACATCAAATAAAGATAGAGTCAAAGATGGATAAAATTTCAAATTAGGATCTATATTGGTCTCTTTAGGCACTATGCAACCAATAAATACCACCATGAGCGTGATTCCTTGCAATTTCTCTTCTAGATTGTAAAACAGAATGGAAGCTCCCATTTTTTTCCTCGTCTACAGCAAATAGAAATCCACTAATCAATAATAGGAATAATTTATCCAAAAGCACATAGATTCTTGCAGTAAATGCAAGCACATAGGATGTCTCTACCCTATTCGACAACCTCTACATTACTCCACTTTCCCTAGTTATCATGCTAACCTAAAACCTAGCCCACTGTCAAAAACACTCATAACTCATTTGATTTTCCTACCCCTCCTTAAGTTAAAAAATGATCCAAAAAATCCTAAGCTTTAGCTTATGAGCAAAAGGCTAACCCTAATTAAGGAAATACCTCAACAATGTTGCCAACCAAGTAAGGGAGCTACTCGTTCAACTTGATTTTTTCTTTATTCTCTTTTATCTTTTCTTTGAATGAATCTGACTCCAAGTTTGTTCTCTACAACCCTTCTTATCAAAAGGGGAGAAAAAGGAAAAGAGAACTCATTAATACAACCGCAGAAAACTTAAGCTTGAACTCTTTATTTTTGTTGCTTTTTTTTGGCAGAAAAAGTCGCTTGCATTAGAAACAAAATGAAGACAAGTATTCAATCCAATTTAGGATAAACAGACCAGTTTACAATAAAAGTGAATTTAACAAAGCATGTATCCAACAAACCAAACAAAATTTAAACTTCTAATCTACAATGAGACATCCTAACAAAAGAGTTTACTCCTCAAGCTCAGGCTTTGACTTCTGCTGGAATAGGGCCTCGCAAGCCAATAAGATTAGCATGTAAACTATTTCACTTGTGATACAATCTTGATTGAATGACATTTCTTATAAATGACCAGTTGTATCTTATACTTTTATTACTTTTCTGGCATATGGTTGAAGCCTCTAAATCACACAAGAATTATGGGACTTGGTCACATACTAGGTGGTGATCATGGAGTAAGTCTTATATGATTGTGATCTTAAATATCCCAAATCATAGAATCTTATAAGACAGGGCATCTAAGATTTGGAGAGACTTGTACTAATGATGCATAATCTAAGGATTGGATGTTTCTCCATTCCATGAGAAAATCATATGTGATATGGGTGCATGTTAGTGGGTGCTTATTAAAGAACAAAGTATTGGAGACCAGCCCGAAGAATCTACTAGATAGCTGCAGTGGCTAATTCTCCAACTTATGCTAGTACATATAATTAGTCCTTTGACTTGAGGATCCATTGTAACCTTATGTTTAGGTCCTCTTACTTTGGCTCCACTTTGGTCACTTAGTGAGTATTTTGGTGGTGATTGAACATGAGCTACTTAGACATAAAGGTTTATAAGATCCAAAATGGAATTCGACTCTTCATCTTTGTGAAGGGCGATTGCATCTCTTATATGTTCCATGATGATAGATTTCTATGAGTCCTAGGCTAAGATAGTGTGATAATTTACAAAAAGGATTTTCCAAAGATGAGGTCACAAGCTAGAATCGAACATTAAGAATAGATATATAGTATTGAGGCTATTAGGGAGTCAACAAATATCTTACCTCATGCCTCTTTTTGGAGATAGGAGATTAAAGAATTGTATTTGCATGGTATGTATAGAGCTAGAATGGTCCACCAAAAGCTTAATTCTGCCAATTATTAGGCTCTATGGGCTTAAGGTTGGACATCAACCATGAAGATTGAGTACTCTTCAATTAATAGAAATTAATTGAATTGAGTCAGTTAGTTGGAAAGGGGTTTAAACTAACATGAATATGTGACATTCTAAAGTCACAAAGGTTGTAAGTTCATATTCAATGAGTAGTAGAACCTAATGAATCACACACAAAAGCCAATTGGTAATCCTAAATATTGAGGGAAATTTTCTAAATGTTAGAAGAATTATTAGATGGCCAAAAATTGAGAGAATTGATTGACATAATTTTTAGTCATCTCGGTTTGATCAATTTAATTGTTAAATTGATCTAATTAATTTAAGGAGTTAAATTAAGACCAATTAAATTAAGTGTTAATTTAATTTGGTGCCTCATGACTATCAATTGGTCATGTTAACTTAAGGTATTAAGTTAACAAAATCTAGTTTAAAGAGTTAAGCTAGTTGACTTAAAGGTTAGGTCAAAGTTCAATTAAATTAAAGTGTTTAATTTAATCAAAATAAAGAATTGATTTTGGAGGGAGCATTCAAATGAAATTTTTATTTGGAGTGGAATTAGAATTTATTTGGTAGACATTTCATAAGATGAAATGTAGATTTCTAATGAAATTCAAATTTACATTAATTAACATGCAACTTGCAAGATGCTTGCAAGTTGGCATGCTTAGGTGGTGCCCCCACCTTGAGGAAGGTGTGATGCCAAGTGATGCCACCTTGGCATCACACCATCTTCCTTCTATATATAGATATATAAAGGGGGATGGCCAAGGCTAATATATTTATACATTTTGTGTATCTAAAAGTTAGATCCAAAATTCCCTCCAAAAATAATTCTCTCATGTGTTGAGGCTTCACTGTCTTCTTCACCTCCCTCACCATTTTTGGCCTTCAACCAAGCTCTCTTTCTCCTTATTTTTTCCAGCTGAATTAAGGAGAAAAGGATTGTCCATTGGTGTGTGGACTTTGGTATTAGAGGCAAGACGAATTTAGATTGCTTGCTTTGGTAATCCTTTGTTACAATAGTGTGTTTTTGGATTCTGTTCGAGGTCTTTCCAAATGTTTTTGGTGCTGAAATTTTAATTGGACATTCTCCATTGAGTTTTCAAAATTCTGGTCTAGATTTAGCTTGAATCCGAGGTGATTTTCCCAATCAAAAGTTGATCACAACTTGTTGAGCTAGAAGCAGTGTGCTTTTGGGAAATGAAGCATTACTTCAAGTTTTGGTTGGATTTTGATTAAGAGGTAACAATTTGACCTTAATCCATTATATTGGCATGATTTAGATACTAGTATCGGTGTAATCTTAGTTATATTTCTATTTTTAAATGTTTTAAATTCGATCCTTAGCATTACACCTCTTTCAAGTGGTATCAGAGCCTAATTTCATGCTATATTTTGGATTTCCTTTTTGATTGATTCATGTGATGAATTGATCTAGATCTTCAAACACTTGATCTAATTAATAGATTGGAGTGTTTGGATGATGATGCTTGTGGTTCCTTTGATGATAAATAGATATTATGCTAATATGTGTTTTAAGTGTTAATTTGTATGTTAGTGTAATTTGATTCATGATTAGCTAATGTTAAATTGATTTATCATTGGATTATGTTATATGTTGATATAGCATGCTTTATTTGACCTTGAGTTGTTTTGGTCATTTTTGGATTCAATTGGATTGGATATAATTGGAAATTTTTATAGAATGTGATTCTCACTTAATTTGATTTTGGAAACATGTTTGAGCTCTTGGTTTTCAGATTTAAAAACTATTTTAGATTTGGAATTGCATCCATTTTGTGTGGAAATGATGTTTGGAAGTTGTTCTAAAAGTTTCATGCACAAAAGGTTGAGCAAAATAGAGCCAAATTTGCTAAGACTTAGTGACCAAGCATACCACCTAGCTTCATTGGGCGTTGGCCAGCAACGGGTGCATCATGTGCACGCCGAATGCATGGCAACATGCCTAGCAAGGCTAGGCAGTGGCATGGTCTCGGTCTAAGCAGTTTTTTGGTTTAATTTTCGCTACCTTTTGTGACCAAAAGTATATTATTTCACACATAATAGATACACAAGTGTTGTGCAAGTTCTCATAAACTATGTTTGACATTTTTTATGCTTTCTTAAATCTTGTTAAAGTTAATCTCCAATTGTGGAAAAAATAGGATGCGTAAATGTTCTGCTAGTTTTTGCTTGACCAATTAATTGTTTATATGATAAGCATTTAATTATTGGAATTGAATGTCAATTCTTAATTTGTTTATTGTTCATTTAAGTGTTGAATGAATGGGGATGATCATGAGCCTTTAACATTGATTTTATTTATTTAAATTGTTGAAATGGGTTGTATTAAATAGGGCTTGCATGCCTCTTGTTCTATCTTGTAAAGGTTATGAGAGTAGAATCACTAAGAGTGAAGTTTTTATTTTCTTGAAAAAGTTGGAAGGAGTAAGAAGATCCATGGAGGCTTGAAGACCCTTGAATATATAGGGATACACTCATGTAATAGCTTAGTTTAATTAACCCACCTAAAACCAATCGAGTGATGCACCTATGGCTCTAAGTGCATCGCTTGGTTAGGCTCATGGTCACCCACCCTAGAAGCATGCTAGGCGTATTTACTTATTTATGCTTTTCATATCCTATTGATGTATGTGATGCATGAATTAGGATATAGAAAACCTAAATAAGAAGATAAAATTGGTGAGATCTTGGTAAGTAAGTTTGAAATCCCATACTTAGAATGTCTAAGTGTTTTCAAATATTAAGTCAAAATGAACATAAATTAAAAAAAATTAATCCATGCCTTTTACCAATAGTATATACCATGACGATGCTACCAAATTTGTGTGATGGTACTCGGTCATGGGGTCACATTTAAGAGGAAAGCTGTGGGCATATACTTAGCATATGATGCATCTTTGATTTGAGGCTTCCCACACATTGGCACTTAGTCATGAGGGATGTTGTGGAGCGGTCTTGAATTAAAGTTTGGTTAGTAGGTTCAACTTAACACTTAGTAGTGTAGATGTCGCATAGGTCATAGGTTTACATGAAAAATGAGGCAAATATATTAAGAGTTGCATATGATGTAATTAGCAAGTGTTGCTTATCCTTAGGTTGTGTATGGATGCCACTTGGTCACGGGGGCATACTTACAAGTCTTTGGAGTCTTGATTCGCACTAGAAAATGTGATTTCCTAAATTCTTCTAGGGGGTGAAGGTTTTGATAAAATAGTAGGAGAAAAACATGCTTGAAAGACCGTAAACATGTTTTCAAAACATTAATATTCAATCACATGCTTATATTCTCTTTTGTTGCCTTTTATAGATTTGTGAAATTTTCAAAACTCAAAGGGGCTAAGAATTCACTCACAACAATCTTGGAAATCAATAAAATAACTAGACCTAATATCTGTGATTGGTTGAGAAACCTCAAAATAGTGCTTGACTCCGAAAAGAGGACTTACATACTTGATCAAAATCCACCAGAAACCATTCACGATGATGCCATCAATAAGGCTCGTGAATTGTTTATGAAGTTTGTGGATGATGATCTATAAACAAAATGTCTCTTGATGGCAACTATGTTTAATAAGTTGGAGAGTCTCATGAGCATATGAAATATGCAAGTGGGATCTATGCACACCATCAAGAGTTAACTTAAGGTATTAAGTTAACAAAATCTAGCTTAAAGAATTAAACTAGTTGACTTAAAGGTTAAGTCAAAGTTTAATTTAATTGAAGTGTTTAATTTAATTAAAATGAAGAATTGATTTTGGAGGGAGAATTCAAATGAAAATGTTCATTTGGAGTGGAATTAGAATTTATTTGGTAGACATTTCACAAGATGAAATATATATTTCAAATGAAATTCAATTTTACACTAATTAACATCCAACTTGCAAGATGCTTGCAAGTTGGCATGCTTAGGTGGCACCCCCACCTTGAGGAAGACCCAAGCTAAGATATTCACACATTTTATGCACCAAAAATTAGATCCAAAATTCCCTCTAAAAGTGATTCTCTTTGTGTTGGGGCTTCACTCTCTTCTTCATCTCCCTCACCATTTTTGGCCTTCAACTAATCTCTCTTTCTCCTTAGTTTTTCCATCTGAATTAAGGAGATAAGTATTGTCAATTGGTGTGTGGACTTTGGCATTAGAGGCAAGTTGAATTCGGATTGCTTGCTTTGGTGGAACCTCTGTTCCATCAGTATGTTTCTAGATTTTGTTTGAGGTCTTTCCAAAGGAGTTTGGTGCTAAAATTTTAACTGGACATTCTCCATTGAGTTTTCAAAATATTGGTCTAGATTTGTCTTAAATTTGAAGTGATTTGCTTGATCAAAAGTTGATCACAACTTGCTGCACTAGAAGCAGTCTGCTTTCGGGAATGGAAGCACTACTTCAATTTTTGGTTGTATTTTGCTTAAAAGGTGACAATCTGACCTGAATCCATTATATTGACATGGTTTAGATCCTTGGATTGGTGTAATCTAAGTTAAATTTTATTTTTTAAATATTTCAAATTGGATCCTTAGCATTATACCTCTTTCAACTTCATTAATAATATGAAGGATTTAAAGTCACTCTCTTGCTAATGGCGTATTCTGGGGAGCAAGCTCCATAAGTTCCCACCACTCATGTTGAAACATGAGTATTGTCACCAATAGGTCCCAATTTGGAAAGTCCAAAATCAGATAATTTGACATTATAGTCATTGTCCAACAAGATGTTTGAAGACTTCAAATCACGATATGTGACGGGTAGATTGGCTTTGCAGTAAAGATGTTCAAGACCATGAGTTGCACTAGCAGTGATCTTCAGTCTTGTGCTCCAAGTTAGTGGCTTCTGGCTAGGCTCTAAGTTTGACAACAATTAATAGTAAACTGAGGAAGTGCCTTAAAATGTTATATTAGAACAGAGAATTTCAATAGATTACCAAATGCCAAATAGATAATTCTCCAGGCTACCAATTGGCATATACTCATAAAACAACAGCCTCTATTCACCATGAGAATAATAGCCAATCAAGTTCACAAGGTTAGGATGGTGTAGTAGACTCGGCATAAGAACCTCCACAATGGACTCTTGATTTTCTTGAAGGCCTTCAAGATTAATTTGCTTTATAGCAACAACCTAATTATAAATGCCAATTGATGAGCACAAATTGAAGCTTAAATTGCATCAATTTCTGCTTGATACAAGTTTGTTTCAACCTATCTAAACAGAAAACTTAGATCTTGCCAAACCAAATTCTAGGCGACCTTTTTAAACACTCCCAAAACTATTTTCACCAATTAAATTGGCTTTCTTGAAATTATTTGTTGCCATTGTAAGTTCCTTGAATGTGAAGCTGCATGCCATATTCCCCTTCGGATGTTTGCTTTCATTACCTTTTGGCCTTGTAGAATTTCCTTTTTTTGCAACCTCTAAGCAATTCAAAACATGAGCATAAGATATATAAGGAAACAAAATAGATAAATACCATGCATAACTACTTAACCAAACATTCAAACTTTGGTTGCTATAATTATCATTGACATTTTCTTTTCCCTTCCAACTAACTGCACATCCAATAACACCAAAATCCAACATTATATACAAAAATAATTCATCATTGCATTCGAGGAAACTATAAGCGCAAATTCCTTGTCCGCAAAAATTAACTTACAAGACAAGAAAAATCATACAAATAAAATAAAATTAAAATCTATTAACTGTGGATTCAATCTCTAATTTAATTCTTTAATTATTCCCTTTCAAATATGATCTTGAATTTAATGAGCTTCGCAAAGAATGACTTGAATGTTGTGGATCTCCTTGAATTTGATTTAAAATGCCAATTTGAGGGCGTCGTACCTTAATTTTGAATTAAATGCCAAAATATATTAACTATGCAAAGTATGCCTTAAACGTCATAAATCTCCTTGAATTTAATTTGAATAAAATAATACCAATTTAAGGGTTTTGCATTTTAATCTCGAATCAAATGGCAAAATATAAAGAACTCCACGAAGAATGCTTGAATGTTATGGTTCTCCTTGAGTTTGGTTAAGAAAATTGTTGGACTCTTTCAAAGTTTATCTCACTTGCTGCAATTTGTGTTGTGTGTTAAAAATATTTTGATAACCTCTTTATATAGATGTTTAATGGGAGACTTCCAAATTGACTTGAACTCTTTTGATGATTATCTCTTAGATAAGATAATATTAAATATCAAGAGATAATATCAAATATCTTTGAATTGACAATATCAAACATTAAAAGATAATATCAAATATCAAGAGATTGTATCAGATATTTTTGATTTGATTGATCTATAGATAAAGACACTTCATTTTTAACACTTGCTAGTATTTGATTTCAGCATAAAATAAATACTAGAGTATTAATTAAAATCAACATATATTTTGGAATTAAATTTGATCAATCTCAAAATATAAATAGAAATTTTAAATTAACATCAAACATATTACTTTACACATGTAACTTCTCAATTGATCAAAATTAATATGTCTACTAATGCCCCCACTTCAAAACTTAGCGAAACATGTGTCCATCATCCATGAAAGAGGCAAGGCTTGAAGTTTTTGAGAATTTTTCCTTTTCTATCCATTTTTTCAAATATGTTTGCGACAATAAATCCTCCAAGCATTCCTTAAACTATAGGGCCATTCTACAAACATGATACACACTATTGTCAAGAACTATATCACTTTAAGAGATCTTCATGGACTTTGTGAATTGTTAATATGTGAAGATTTTTATGATGAAGTCCTCCTATTTTCCTATGAACCAAATAAAGGGATCAAGTCATAACATAGTTCCAAATAAACATCTTTTTGAGGGGGTGCTATATATAGTTTATACTTATGCAGGCCAAGAGTAACATGCAGTTTAGGCTCGTGCACTAGGAGCATATTTAATTTGAATTGATATTTTGTACTCGTGTTAAAGAGTCAACTTGAGTTTGATTGATAATTTATACTTATGTCAAGAAGTTTACTTGAGTTTGACTTAATAGACAATTTACACTCTTATCAAGGAGTACATGGGGAGACTTTAACTTAAAGATTTTAGATAGTTTATGCTCATATCTAGGAGCATTGTTGATAGTTTGTGCTCATATATAGGAGCATTATTAATAGTTTAAGCTCTTATCAATGAGCAATTGGAATTTGAAGACTTGAACTTTGGATTTGAAGATTTAAGTCTTTGATTTGGAAACTTAAAATTTGAGTCTTGGACTTAAAGACTTAGAGACTCCTTGACTAGAAGTTTTGGAGATTTGAGTTGTACATTTGGAAACTTGGAGACTTGAGTTTGGATTTTAAGACTTGCAAACTTGAGTTTTAAATTTGGAGACTTAAAGACTTGGCTTCTATATTTGAAGACCTGACAACTTGAGTTTTGGATTTGGAAACTTGAGAATTGTTTAGATAGTTTATGCTCTTATTTGGGAGTATTATTGATAGTTTAGGCTCTTATCAAGGAGCATTTGTGATTTGAAGATGAAAATCAATTGCTCCCATCATCATCGGCATCACTTGAGTCTTTTTGTTTATCAAAATTCATGCTCCTTTCAATATTATGTGCATGAGTTGCGAAATCTTCAAAAGTTTTTGGTTTAATTCCTTGAAGTATGTAACAAAGACTCCAATGTATTCCTTAGACATACATCTCAATTTTTGAAGCCTCTGATAATTTATTTTTACATTTAAGACTCAAATTTCTTCAGTGATTGTTGTAGATAATGACAAGTTCTTTTTTCCACTGATGAGAGTTAGTGAGTTCAATTATGTTAATTATCCTTCAAGTGCTATAGAAATAATTAGGGAACTCTTGTTTCAGTTGCTCCCAATTATTGATGAAGCCTGCCTCTAAGTCAATATACCAATCAAAAGTATTGTCCTTTAATGATCAAATAAATTACTTGACCAAATGATCTCCACATGTCTCAGCATTATTATAACTCTCAATGAAATGAGTCACATGTTGCTTTGGGTTGCCCTTGCCATCAAATTGCTGAAGCTTCAAGGGTTAGTGTTCAACTAGCATCTTCAAATCATCAATCCTTTAAGTATAAGGTTTGAAGTAAGTTATAAACAACTTAGAACTTCCTTCAAGCTTGTTTTTGATAGTTTCCATGATAAACTCCTTTAGTGGGTCGATAGGAATTAGTCAAGTGGAAACTTGTACCTTTTTTGTTGCAATCTCTTCATTTTTCGCTGATTGTCTCCTTGTGAATATTTCGCCTTCATTCTCTTGAGCCTCAATTTATTTCTCCACCATACAGCTAACATTAAGATTGTCTACTTTGCTCATCAATTTAGAGATTCGAAAGTTTCACTCGTGGACATGATCTTTGAGTCCTTCAATAGTTCCTCCAAAATTGTAGCACTTATCACCATCACTATTGCCATGCTTGAGGAATTTGATGTTGAGTAGAGAATGGATGATGAAAATTCTTCATTTGAGTCTTCACCATCTTCATCATATCAATAAAATGCGGCAACACCTTTTCCATAGCAATGAAATGAGCCACCTCCAACGATGATTGCAACGTCTTGGACATACTTCTTGTGATAATACCAATGCTTTTTGCTCTAGTACTTGAGGAATTTGATGTAGTAATTTTCAATGCAACAGTCTTGTTTACATCCCTTTGATACTTCAATCTTGATGAAGGAAAAAGATGAGAGGCATAGATAGTCATGTTGGGTGTGCCAAAAATTTGTAAGCATAAATTCCTTGTTTGCAAAACTAAATTACTACACAAGAGAAATCGTACAAATAAAATAAAATTAAAATCTATTATCTATGGATTCAATCTCTAATCTAATCCTCTGATTCTTTTCCTCCAAATATGATCTTGAATTTAATGAGCTTCATGAAGAATGCATTGAATGCCATGGATCTCCTTGAACTTGATTTGAAAAAAATAATGCCAATTTGAGGGTCTCACACTTTAATTTCAAATCAAATGCCAAAATATATGAACTCTGCAAAGAACGCCTTGAACATTATGGATCTCCTTGAATTTAATTTGAATTAAATAACTCCAATTCAAGGGCTCCACACCTTAATCTTGAATTAAACACCAAAATATAAAGAGCTCTACAAAGAGTGCCTTGAACGCCATGGTGTAGTCACATATAGCGCTAGGATCCAACATTTAAAACTCTAAAAACTAAAATTAACTAGGTTACACATGATAAAAAGGATCTAAACATGCTATTGATTCAGATTTGGAAAGAAGATTATCTTGAATTGCTCAAAAAGCCAGGGGGATGAGGAAGATCAACTCAACAACTTGAACTTGTCTCCTAGCACCACAGTAAAGAGTGAGCAACCTTTGCTCGATCCAAACTCCTCCAAAAATTTTGAAAATTTTACAGAAATGTATCAACTCTTTGATGAAGCTAATGTGAAAATTCCAACTCAAAAATACAAAGGGAAGCTCCTGGAAACATTCACCAAAATCACTGCCCTGATAGTGGGTCTCCAAAGGCTAGCAATCCAATTGTCTTGCCTCTAATGTTATGATCCACTCACCAATGCTAGATCCTACTCTCCTCAATATTATCTGGAGAGTAATGATGAGAATTGTAGAGATGAAGGCTTGATTTGGTGGTAGGAGAAGAAGAGAAGTAAAGCTTCAACACATTAGGCAACGCTTTGAAAAATGGAGGAAAAATGTGAGAGAATCTAATTCTTCACTCAAGTTGCAAGTGGCTGTCCCTCTCTCCCTCCATATCTATATATAGAGTAAGGATGGTGTGATGCCCTTCCTCAAGGGTTGGCACCAACTAGCTTGCTTAGTTGGCAAATTTGAATTTGAATTTGAATTTTGTGCGTATTTTAGTTTCATTTAGAATCTCATTTCAAATTAATTAAAATATCATACCAATTGAACCTTTCATTTGAATTTTTACTCCAAAAAAATTCTTCCCATTAATTAAATAAACACTTTAATTTAATTAATTAACCTTTGACTTAACTCTTAAGGCAATTAGCTTAATTCTCTAAACGTCATAGTTAACTTAACTCCTTGAGCTAACTTGACCAATTGATGGCTATGTTGCATCAAATAATTAACTCATTAATTATTGATCTAATTTAACTCTTTAAATTATTTGATCAATTTAACAATTAAATTGATGAAGTAAAAATCACCTCAATTTCGCTAACCTCCAAAATTGATCAAGTGATCAATTTTCTAACTCTTAGAAAATTCTCCTTCATCAAGTGATCAATTTCGCTCACAACTCTTTGTGACCTTTGAATATCATATATTTGTTTTAGTTTAAACTCCTTTAAACTAGTCAACTCAATTCAATTAATCTCCATTAATTAAATAGTACCCAATCTCTATGGTCGATGTCCAACCTCAAGCTTATGGAGCCCAACTAATTAGCCAAAATGAATGCTTTTGAAAAACCATTCTAACTCCACACGCACCATGCAAATACGGTCCTTCTATCTCCTATTTCCCAAAAGAGACTTAGAGCAAGATATTTGTCAGCTCTCTAATAGCCTTAATTCCATGTTTCTATTCCCAATGTTCGATTCTAGTTTATGACGTCATATTTGGAAAACTCCTTTTCTAAATTATCATACTGCCTTGCATAAAGACTTCTTGAAATCGATCATTATAGAATACATAAGAGATGTACTTGCCCTTCACAACGATGAGGAGTCGGATCCTATCTTATATCTCACAAACCTCCATATCTAAATAGTTCATGCTCAATCTCTAGCTGAACATCCCACTACTAAGGAGGAGTCAAAGCATGAGGAGGACCTAAACACAAGGTTATCATGGATTCTCAAGTCAAAAAACTAATTATGTGCACTAGCATAAGTTGGAGAGCTTGCCACACCAATATGCCACTTTAGCTATCTAGTGGATTTTTTCGGCAGGCCTTTAGTGCCTTGTTATCTAAAAAACACCCACTAACATACATTTGCATCTTATATAGGACTGCTCATGGAATGGACAATATCCAACCCTTGGATTTATGCATCGTTAGTATGAGTCTATTTGGATCTTAGATGCCCTGTCTTATAAGATCTATGACTTGGCAGATTTAAGATCATAATCATGTAAAACTTATTCTATGATCACTATCCAGCGCGTGACCAAATCCTCTAGTCTTATGTGATCTAAGGGTTTCAACCAAATGCCAGCAGAGTGAATATGAGCATAAGATGAAGATGGCCATATAATGAATATCATTCAATTAAAATTGTATCACAAGTAAAATAGTTTACAATGCCGATCTAATTGGCTTGTTGGGCACTATTCCAACACATGGATCTCCTTGAATTTAATAGGGAGAATTGCTGGACTCCTTTAAAGTTTATCTCACTTACTAGAGTTTGTATTGTGTGTTAAATGAGCTTTGATTACCCCTTTATATAGATGTTTAATGGGAGACTTCCAGATTGAATTGAAACTTCTTTGTTGATTATCTCTTAGATAAGATAATTTTAAATATCAAGAGATAATATCAAATATTTTTGATTTGATAATATCAAACATCAAAAGATAATATCAAATATCAAGATTAATATATCAGATATCTTTGATTTGATTGATCCATAGACATAAACACTTCATCTTTAACACTTGTCAATATTTGATTTCAACATAAAACAAATACTAGCGTAATAATTAAAATTAATATATCTTTTGGAATTAAATTTGATAAATCTCAAAATATAAATAGAAATTTTAAATTAACATCTAATATATTATTTTACACACGTCACTTCTCTATTGGTCAAAATTAATATGTCTATCGAAACAAATCACGAAAAATAGATAAATGGAAAAAAATCTAAATACTTTAAGTATAATTTACAGAAACCACTCATTTGAATAGTTTTTTCTAAAAATAATAGTTAATATAATAAGATGGTTACCTTTCCCTTGTAACAAGCAGCCCTCATCCTCGGTAGGAAACCAAGGGATCTTCAGTGCTTAAACTTCCTACCTAACATTTATCACCTCCTTTGCTTTGATACAACAAAGGAATTTATCAATTTTTACAGAAAAGAAGAAATCGAGACTTCGAGAACCCCGTGCATGTACTTCAGTGCTCTAGCGCTACTATTGCCATTCTCTTTTGGTCGACCCTCTACTTTCAACCGTATTTTGATTTCTTGGAAAAAAAAATTCAATTGTTGGTGTAGAAATCCAACATCAGTTTTGAGCAGTAATGCCCAATCACTTGGGGGGAGGATTTCTTCATTGTTTTGTCTGAAAAAACCCATCTTGGTAGTGATTTTAGTGGCAAACCCGGCATTCAGTTAGGTAGGAATGAGATGGAGTCTTGGCTAGGGTTTGGGATGGATTACAAACTTTTCTGGAAACTTTAGTAGCTACAATGTCTTTTTGGCAATAAGAGACCTAAGTTTTTGATGTGACACAAAACCCAATAAAGTAGTTGAAGGAAAAAAAAAAGCAAAAAACTCCATTTTCTTTTGACCTTTCCGCATGAGCCGAAATAACATACAATAAAAGAAGCATAGCATACAAGCCCACACAACACACCATCCCACAAAACGACATCGTTTTGTATTGAAAAATAGAAAAATAAAAAATAAAAAATAGTGCCTCATGTGCTCTAGAACTGTTCACACATGCATGGGTTCTTATAGTAGATAATAATAATAATGATAATAATAAAATAATACTCATCTATACTTTATATGTATATCACTCCTCCTTTCCATACCCACCGCTCCCCTCTCTCCCTATTGCCATGGCTATAGTTGCGCTAACTATGACGGTTGAGCCAGTGGCCGCCTTTGTAGGTTAGCCATGGGCCAAGTGGCCATCATGCCGCTTGGAATCAGTATAAGGGTAGGGATGGAATTTTTATTTTTTCATAAAATTTTTTTAATTTATTTATTTTTTACTTTATAAATAAAATTAATTAAATTATTTTAGATATGTACATTCAAATTATATTGTTAAGATGATAGATTAGATTTTCTATTTCTTAATTAATACATAATTTAATTAAATTTAATAAAGTATTTTAGATACAGTATTATTTTAGATATTTTTATTTAAAAATTTAAATATAACATATTTCCCAATATTTATGAATTTAATTAATATTAAAATATGTTTTAATTTATTAAGTGTAATCTAAATAATATAAAACTTAGTTTCATAGTATAAAAAATATTACAAATTAATCCTAGAATATTTTACATCATCAAATTTGATGAAAAGTATGCTGAGGGCAACTAAAATGGAAATATTTTTATTGTTTTAGATAAATTATTTTGCTCATTCATTTTTTAATTAACAATTAAGTTTAGCTAAATTATTTTAGATGTAATTTAATTTATTTTTCAATTTTATTTAATTAAAATTTAATTTTAGATATGTTTCTAATTTTCAACTATTAAAATTCTATTAACAATTAAATATTTATAAGTTTTTTGATAATTAGTTTTAATATATAATAGGGTTTCAATGTTAATGTAATTTATTAGTTGAATAAAATATTTGGGAAACATTATTTTCATTATTCTAACAAAGCTTATTTAATTTACTGTATTAATTTATAATAATCAAAATTATGTTAAATACCTAATAAAAGTCCTGATAAATATATTTATATTTATTAATAATTTTAAGAATTTTTATTAAAATTTCTGAAGTACTTTAAAATTCAAAATGTATAGAACGACTGTGGATTATTCCTACGAAACATGTTTCTATTGGTTCTTATTTTATTCTTACTTTCATTTTCTTGAGTCTACTTAGTAGAAATAAGAATTTTACAGAAATGTGAAATTTAAATATTTAAAAATATATACAAAACATACTCTTGAAGAGAAACAAACAAAATTTGGAAAAAGGAAAATAAAGAAATTTAGGTAAAAATAAGAAAGAATAGAAATTAAGAGGGATAAATAAATAAAATTAAAGAAAAGGAAACTTGAAATTAAAAAAAAATAAGAAAACAAAAACTTTGTTGAATTCTATGAGAAGTAGAGTTAAATTTAATTAGTATTTAACTTTTAATCTAAGTAAATAAAATAGTACATGCATTATTTATTTATTTATTAGTTAAAATAGTTCAATTATTCTATTTTATGTGGCATAAATCAAGAGTAATTAAATTAACTAAAAGACTTATACTTTAGTTAAATGACCTTTTTTTTGGAAAACTGGTTATTTTGAAATGAATAATAGACAACCCTAGTAACACTGCTTTCTTTCTTACAGGAATCTGATTGAATCCAAGCAATCAGACTGAGAGTAACCGACTAGGAGGATTATTATTTATTAACGGTCATAATAATTTAAACAATATTTGATTTTGTTTGAGGTAACATAATTTAGATATATGTAGTTCTAATTTGGATTTTAATGAAAATTCCACATATAACTTTAAACAGTCAAATAATTTTATAATATTTATACGAATCATATTTCGATATCGATGTGAAAAGACCTATAATCTAAGAAATTTCATTCCGTAATGATTCGGCAGTCCAACTAATGACCACTTATAAATAACTTCATTTCGGTGAGGTATGCCATAAAGACCCTTACCCACTGCCTCAAATAGATCTATTAATTAGCTCAACTGCAGGTTATGACCTCCTAAGTATGATGGATGCTTTCCAAGGATATTACCAAATTTTCATAGCTCTCAAAGATAAGGACAAAACTGCTTTTGTGATCCCAAATGGTGTATATTATTTCCTCGTCATGCTATTCAGGTTGAAAAATGCTGGAGCAACCTAGTCAACTTCATGTTCAAGAATGAAATTGGTCAATCCACAGAGTTCTACATAGGTGATATGATTATTAAAACAAAAAATGAATCATATCATCTGTTCGATCTCTACCACACATTTTCAATACTAAAGGCATTCAACATGAAGCTTAATCCCAACAAGTGCACATTTGGAGTGAGAGGTGGGAATTTCTTAGGCTACATGGCTAGCTAAAGAGGTATCGAGGACAATTTACAAAAAATACAAGCAATCCACGACATCCGAACGCTAAAGATAACAAGAGACGTTTAGAGACTGGTCTGAAAAATCATTGCTCTAAGCCAGTTTATTGCCCAACTAGTAGATAAAAGCTTACCTTTCTTTAAGGTCCTCAGGAATGCGAGGAAGTTTCACTAGATAGAAGAATGCAACCAAGCTCTGGTTGAACTCAAATAATATCTTATTGCACCACCATTACTCACAAAACTTGTGATCGGAGAAGCATTAAACTTATACTTTAAGTTTTATACGGCAACTGGTAGTTTAGTTTTGGTGTCCACTTAGCAGGGTTTGCCTAAGCTAATATACTATATCAACAAAGTTCTGTAAGGCCCTAAGTATAACTATTTGGAGATTAAAAAATTTGTGCTTGCCTTGATCATAGCGACATGAAAGTTAAGACTTTATTTCTTGTCACATGCTATTGTTGTTTTGACAAATTAGTTGTTGAAGCAAGTGTCCTCCAAGCCCAATACATTGAGAAGATTGACCAAATGGGCTATTGAGTTAGAGAATTTGATGTCAAATTCCAACCTCACACAGCCATTAAAGCTCAGGTGTTGGTTGATTTCGTAGTAGAACGCATTGACGTCCCCATAATAGTTAAACCATAATAACAGGTATTCCTTGTGTTCTCCTTAAGCTAAGGGTTATGATTTTACAATCAAACTCAACTATCTAGTCACAAACAATGAAACTGAACATAAAGCCCTCATTGTAGTCGTAGGAATAAGGATGGCCCTTGATAGTTAAGGTTGAGTGTTTTGCAGCTATTACAAACTCGCAACTAGTTGCAGAGCAATTTGGAGGAAATTTTGAAGTAAAGGAGACAACCATGAACACCTACCTAGCAAAGGTCAAAAAATTAGAATAAGAATTCAAAAATTTACACTCAACTAAGTACGTAGGTCAAAAAATGAAAGAGCAGGGGCACTTTCCAAGTTAGCTAGCTTAACAAAAGGCACGAAGGAAATGACAATAACCTTTTTAGTCTCAAATAAGCCCACCATAAGTGACTCCCACCAGAGTCAAGTCTTGACCATTGAAGTGACAAACCAAAGTTAGATTGATGAAATAAAATCATACCTCGAAGAGAAAAAATTACCATAGGACAAAGCGGCTTAAAAGTTAAGGGGACAATCAGCAAAATTTACTCTAGACAAGTTTGGCTAGTTGTATAAAAGATTCATTTGAGGCCCCTAATTAAAGTGCTTGACACCAAGTCAAGGACAAGAGGTCCTACAATAGATCCATGCTAGTATTTGGGGAAACCATTTAGCTCACAAGGTTATTAGGCATAGATATTTTTGACCAACCACACTGAAGGATGCGATTAACTTTACACGCAAATGCCCATCTTGCTAAGTACATGCCGATATCTCTTAAAAACCAATTACAACCCTCACCCTAGTTTAGATCACTTGACCTTTCGACTAATGGGTGGGTCAATATAGAGGGATCTTTCTTAAATACTACAAGGCAAAGGAAATACATGTTAGTAGTTGTGGAATATTTCACTAAATTGGTCAAGGTAGAAGTTGTACCTAAGATAATAGATTTTGTAATAAAGAGTTTCTTATGGAAAAATATCATTTGTTATTTTGGTATGCACAAGGTGCTCATATTTGACAATGGCACCTAATTCGAAAGCAAGAGGATGAGAGATTAGTGTGAAAGCTTTAGGATCAAGCAGCATTTCACTTTGATAAAAAATCTACAAACAAATGGTCAAATAGAGGCCACTAATAGAACTATTTTGGATCATATCAAAACTCAACTAGCATATTGCAAAGTTAGCTAGGCAAACGACCTCCTAGGTGTCCTTTAGGACCCCCAGAATAGCTACAAGGCAAAGTCCATAAGTTTGGTCTATGGTTCTAAAGTAGTTGTTCCAGCAAAGTTAACCTAACATGCAACTCGAGTTATTCATTATAACCCAATCATAAATAAAGTAGAAAGGAAATTCAACCTTAAGATAATCGACAAGATCTCAACAAGCCTTCACAAAAATGTAAAGGCCTAGGTTAATCATGGACAAACATTATGACAAAAGTTGTTAAGCCAAGGTGTTTCAAAGTCAGCGACTTGATCCTCAAAAAGATTGAAATCTCAAAGAATGTTGGGAAACTTGACCCAAAATGGGAGGGTCCATACTCCATAGTGAAAGTGGTAAAGCATAACGCCTATCGACTAGCTGACATGAATGGAAACAAGCTTCCTAGATTGTGGAATAAAACTAACTTGAAGAAGTTGTAAATTAAGATCTAATTGTATAAAAGAAACATATTTTCCTAATGTATGTAATACTATGACCTTATATTCGCATGATACAATTTTCTTTTGAACTAAGTAGTAATGAAAGACCAAGTCGACCCCGTAGTCGGATGATCAAATTTGATTATGAATCAACTACTAATGAAAGATCAAGTCCTCGTAGTCGCATGATCAAATTCAATTATGAATCAAATTGTTAATGAAAGATCAAGTTGACTCCGTAGTCATATGATCAAATTTGCTTGTGAATCAAAATTAACCTGACTCCAACAAACTATATGAATCAAACTGCATGGTTAAGTCGAACGGTCAAGTTATTATTACCAGCAAAACTCAACCTGGGTCTTGGAATTTTCTCCACACATCTAAGTGAACCTCCCAGATAAGGACAGCTAACATGATACGCATAAAATAAATTGCCAAAAGTAAAGCAGATTTGACCAAGAGTATGGAGTTTTAACATTGAATTCCACAAAACAAGCAACATCGTTCAAATTCGCCTTGGAGCCTTACGACGTCCGAAATAAGAAAATTGCATAATAAAACTTTCTAGCTAGAACCAACATCCTCTCTTCGGCTCCCTCAAGTAGCAACTTCCATAGCAACCTCATCGATAGCTTTGTCGAGCTCATTAGTTGTGTCGATGCCAACAACCAAGGGTGGACCCTCAATCTCTTGCTTAGGTCCAATCAGGAGTAAAATCCTGACTCCCCCACACTCCCTAACTTCTAAGATATTGAAAGATGAAATAGGTTACCAAAATTAGCCCAAGGATAGGACTAGTCATTAATCATCATCAAAACAATAAAACTACATAAAAGAGAGAAATAATTAGGCAAGAGTTGAGTTATGCAGACTCGAAGACCTCTTAATAGGTCAACTATCATTCAGCAAGAGGAAATTTCAGGCCACATTTTAGTGCATCTTGAAAAATAGTTATGCATCCCTCTAGAGGTGTGTGCGTTCTATCTCCTACCCTAGGTCTAATCGATCCAAACTCATTTGGAATACGATATTTAGCCCTAATCGACCTCAAGTTGTTCAAAGAAACCTTAGACATAATTTCACTATAATGAGCAACTGTAAATAACCTATTCCTCGATATTGGAGGCTCCTCACCCTTCTCATCCTCGATATTCCTCGATAACTTTCATTTTAAAGATAAAAGAGGCCTTTTTTTGTATAGATTAAATGCACCTATATATCAATAAATCACATTGCCACCCCCTAGAATCTATAATAACATCCAACAACAAATATATTGCATTAATTTGAGGATGAAATCTCACAAAGAATCAGTTTCACAAGAGTATTTAGTCTTTTAAATCCTAAATTCTAAATCCAAGATCACAAGGGATATTTAGTGTTTTTTTAAGTCACTTATAATCCTTCATTCTATTCTATATTTCATCTCTTATTTTAATATGATATATATACCAAATATATTTAATTCTCAATTAATTATTTTTATAAAAAAATATCTTATACATGTATCATACAATCATGTAATGAAATAAAAAATAAAATATATAATGAAATAGAAAATCTAAACCATTTTTAAATATGAATATCTATATATATATATATATATATTCTGGTATGAATTTTGTGGATTTAACTATTGGGAAAACATTCTTCCATGTAAATATGCTGTAACGCCGGCGCAGTACTACTATGATAACTAAACTAGATAAGCACATATAACATCTAAATTGGAATGGATCCTAACTGACAAGCGCAAAATTGGAGCACCATACCATACTTACCTTGGGGACCAATCAAACCTTGCATGCATAATAAGTTCCGAATGTGTGCCCAAAATTTTCGGTGTCAACCATGACTTACACAAACTGTGATGGTGCAATTATCACTATGGCCCAGCTAGGGGAAAAATTCCTAACCCGAACTACCATTCCACTGAATATGACTAACTTATTTATGAAAAAATCAGTGAGAGTTGTTACATGTTGATGAACCAGCACCAGAACCATGACGACGGTATCTGCTGCCATCACCACCACTTTGACACTGTCTCCAGCTCTGTTTCCTCCAACTTGGCTCCTTTCCTGAACCGCTGTCATGTGCTTCCACCCCTGAGTTTCCATGTCCTTTCACCTTCTTAACAGATTTGTTCTCCTTAGAAGCCTTCCTTTTCTTTCTGGAGGATTTTACATCACTATCACCAGGGAATCTGTTCCCTCGTGGAAGTGGTTCCTCGTCTTCATCGTTTAATGACCAATTACAATACATCTCATCCTGCTGACAGCCAAGTAGCTGCTTGATTGGCTCTCCATCACCTGGGAGCAAGTTATTCGACGTCACTTTCACAGTAGACCCTCTTTTTCGTTCCAATAATACTGCATCTGGCCTAATTATAGCACCAAGAATACTCCTGCCCGGCCCAAGACACGTTATGACCTTTGCATTAGTCAATGCTGTGAAAGCCATTGCAAAAGCAGATCTAGCCTGTAGAAAGACCAAAGAAGCTAAACACTCTTAGCATGCCAGAGTGGGAGAACCTCAAAATAATAACATTGACAAGTACAACAAAAAACCAAACGTTCATAACGAATAATCCATCAACATGACAACTCCTCCGTAATGATATATAATAAGTAATCTTTTCTGATTTGAATTCAAGAACACACTATTGGGCTTAATGCCAGAAAAGGAAAGAAAGAGTAATATTTCTGCCAAATCTTTGAACAGCAAAATGCAATGGCATAGAACTCAAGAAAATCCAAGATTTAAGTCAACCTACCTGCAGTTGCTGGTATAGGGTAACCAGAGAGTTAAAATTAAAGTAAAAGCACTCATTGCAGATGAGGGTACAGCTCCTTTCTCAACGACAATTAGGTGACCACAGCATGTTGCTATATCAGAGGGATGGCAAAGTAGAAAAGGCTCAAAAGAACAGCTTAGGTCCAAACATCTAGCGATTTATAGATCCTCACAGAACTTATGTAGATATTAGTTTACTGTCTTAAAACTTAAGGCCATAGGTTTGCAGAATAAAAATAAAATACATACTAAAAGAGGAATAAGTAAGATTACCAAAGGTGATCCCTTGACTACTCAAAAATGTTAAAAGACACAAGAAGAGTCGAGAAAAAAAAAAAGAAGGAACCACTGTTCTAAAAATGATAAAAAACCAAGAAAGAAGCCAGACACCACTCAACACTCACATAATTGGATTCCTCTCAGCACTAGTGGGTCATGCTAAATATCACCGAGCGATTCTTGTTTCTCCAATTTGCATGAGCAAAAAGTTGTCTTTTGTAAAGAATAGGTCATAAGGAGAGAAATTATCCAGCCGGAACAGTAGCTTCAAGAGATAAGTTGAGTTTTCCTAGCATATTAAGAACACTTCTAGTCCTCACTTCAGATAAGTTATTAGTGAACCTTGATGCAAGTAAAGGAAACCAAAGTCCATGGAAGAGGTCAAAGAGAATTTTACCTGATAGTAGTTGAAAGAGTTCTTCCCTATGTCGTTATCTGGAGCCTGTTTTCACAGAAAAATATATGGGTAAATTACAAATACTAGTATTACCAATTGGGAGAAAATCTCTTTTCGTTTTCTAATTCAGTTAGTATTTGCTTATTATTATATGGTCTTCGACTTTCAGTTAGAAACAACAGCTACCCAAGTTACAATATCAAAAACATTGAAAAAAGGACATTAGAGATGAAGAGTATGCAGCTCATGTAGTGTACCCATGCCCCTCAGTGAGTTATATGGTTGTCGGATAGTTTCTTTAGGGGTAATAGAAGGAAGAACAAATCAAAACTCAGATAAGTAACCTGTGGATCCTCAATGGCAATAAGAGATGGCCGGCCTTCAACTGAAAATCTGCAAGCATCATACAACCAATGTTGAAAAACAAACAGATCCCCGTGTATAAATAACGCAAGATAAAGTAAAATTACTAAAACAAGCAAAAACTTTTTACCCTTTACTATTTTTTGGGAAGAAAATATCTTCACCATTGCAAGATACACCAACATCAACTGTGTTCAATTTGCACCCATACATGTCAAAAAAGTTCACCTGTGTTTCACAAGAAAATATAGAAGTCATGAAGTTTTTTCTTTCCTGTGTCTCTCTCTCTCTGTCTCTCCCCCTCTCCCCTCTTTTTTTTCTTTTTTTTGATAATTCAGAATAGGTGAAGTACAGATCAGCCAAGAAGCTTTATAATAGATAAAAAAGAATTTGGTATAAACAAATATATGCGTCCAATCAGAGTGCCTCCCAAACTTTTGAAACTATATATGAAAATAACAACAAACCAGCAACACTCCCAGGTTGTGCTCAGGAGAAGCTTGGCGATCCTGCTGAGTCTGTCGAGCAATATACCAGGCGAAAAAAATCCAACAGATAAACATAGAGAAACTGTATCAAAAACAAGATGGAAAAATACATACTTTATACAAAAGGTCCCTAACTCCATTCATGAAATACTTTCTACAATAATTTGTAAAGAAGACGCGGAAAAAATATTTACTTCATCAATCAGCATTTTTTGGAATGAAGCAGCTATATAAAAGAAGCTGTTATTTCTATTGCCAAAAACAAGGGCAATAAGCACGGGATATGCTGAGTAATCACGTTGGGATAATGGATGCCAAAATAACAAAGCAAGTGACATCATATTGAGAAAACAATCAAACATCACCACTTAAAACCTTGGAAGCATCTTAGTTCATTAGCACAAAGATATCAACATTCTACCCAACAAGTTCACAACTTCAACAACCCAAGACTGAGTAAACACAAGACAATGTAGGCTTGCCAAGCATTTACCAGGGTGGTATATCAAATCTATTCACAAAATCAAGAATTGTTGGCATAGAACAATGATTCTTTTCAGAGTCTAAAAGCTAGCTTTTGCATCTAACAGATACAACCTTTATCCAAATGTCACTGATAACTACAATCATTCATGATTTCTTGTAAGCATGACATAGTCAATATACTTTTCTCAGTCAACATAATAGCAGCTACTTGTCTAACTCGACTACTTGGCTTGCCTCAAGAAATGGAGAATAGGACTTTTTGCCCCATATCCTCCAAATAAAACTTTTAGAGGATCATATGCCACATTTAAACCACAACCACAAGCCATGCCCCATATCCTCCAGATGTAACTGCTAGAGGATCATATGCTAGATGCAAACCACAAACCCCAAGTCATTTTCACTTCTACACAGAACAAAGCAAGTAAGAGTTCCATAGCATCCGTATCGGAATATAGCCAGAGCCGCCTCCAGTCAATATAACTTGATCAACCAACATCTTGAATGGATTGGCTCATGCTATTATATACAGCAAAAAGATGGGCTTACACCATATTTTCTTACTCTCAAGGTATTCATCTTAGGAAAGGTGGGAAGTATAGTAAGAAAATGTGAATGATTAACGAACATTTATCCATTTCACAATAACTAATGCATTACTGCAGTGCATATGGAACAAGGTTACCAGTTGCTTGCACCAGAAGAGCCAGAGATATATTTGAAACACCACTGCAGTTTAATTGCCTGCAACTTTAGTGTATGCTGGATGGAGCACATGGGAAGCAATTCACGTAATAAATTTCATCGATAACGGGATTACCATCTAATAGTTGCATGAATCAGAAATTTTAACTAATATATCAGACACTACACCAGTATAATTACCCGCAACATTGCTATAAGCATAGAAAGAAGTGCATAGGATCCAATTCCACCAGTATACACCTAAAGGAGAATGGCCAGTTTAAGTAAATAGAAATGGATTTTCAGGGCATTAAAAAAAATGAAAAAATAAATATTAAAAGAAATATATGAATTTCACCTCATTCAACTCTCTTTGTTGCAGGAAAACTTTCAAAATCAGACACAATGGTCTTAGTGGAGGCCATTTAGATACAGCATCCTGCACCAAGAACAAAAAAAAGATGTCAATAAAAACAAATTTTAGGACTGACCAAATAGAATAAATAAATCCAAGGGTGAAAAAGAGAACACCTTTATAAACTCAGCAGCTTTAGGTCCATTATGAACATCAAAACTGTTACCAAGAGAGATATATATTAATCCCATGAAAGAAATATATTAATCCCATGAAAGAAATAATGGTGAAGCATGTCAAGTAACAATACAAAAAGCATTTAACTGAAGGATCATTTCCAAGAGCCCAGATTAATGAGAATGCAAAGAAATGAGAAATGACAATCCAGAATAATGATTCTGCAGATTTTGATAGGTAATGGTATATGTTCTTTTAGAGTGTACATACAGAATGCTTCACCTACAAAAACCGATCTGAAAAACAGAAACACAAGCGGAACACAAAGAATTAAGCGCCTACACTAGCAAAAAATATGTGATGATTGACACACTCAATAGTGAGTAAGGTGCTAGGATATTCATATTGCTGGTGATTAGCACCACTGAAAATGGAAAAAATGAAATAGACCCGACCAAGTACAATCTTGCTCTCCATGAATGAAAATAGAAAGCATAACCAGAGAGACAGAGAGAGAGAAAGAGAGAGACGATGGCGGGCGCTTGAAATGCTGCCTGATCATGGCTTACCCTGAAATAAAAGTAAGACTACCCTCTCGTTTCTGTTCGTTATGCACTCACATCCATCATAGACCATCCAGGCAGTATATTTAACACAGTTTTATGCATAAGAATAATGCCCATCTTCAAGAAAACTTCACTAAAACTACTGGATTGTACTATAGGCAACACTGGGAAATAAAAGAACCAACAGGTGAACAACGTATCTCATGACAATCTTAAAAGTTGGCTGTTATCCTACAACAGGCAAAAGGGGAATCAGATGCTCCGCAGCCAATATAAAATTTTTTGTCACCAACATTACACAGTTAAACTACCTGATCTAATTTAATAGAAGAACGAGGTGGTATAACCTTATATCAAATGCAACCCCACTTTTCTTCTCCACAAACTTAATAATTGGTACCCGCGCCCTCGCAATAA
Organism: Jacaranda copaia; assembly: GCA_014898725.1. Lineage (NCBI taxonomy): Eukaryota > Viridiplantae > Streptophyta > Magnoliopsida > Lamiales > Bignoniaceae > Jacaranda > Jacaranda copaia. The sequence goes on from JACGDI010005836.1 coordinate 237,427, forward strand.
CCTAATGTTCGGAAATGGAGAAAACATTGAAGAAATGGTGAAGCACAAATTTCAAAAGAGTGAAATTCAAGCTCTAAACAATACCTGTATCTTCTTTGCAATTCCTCTTTGAGATAGAGCCCTAGAGAGGGCCTGTAGACCTATCTGAGGAGTTCTTACATTTGAACCCAATATCACAACCTGCCAAGTGTCAGCTTAGCAAGTCAGATGGCTCACAGTGTTATTTTCCATACCCAAAAAATCATATATCAAGAAGTCCTTCCATACAAAAAAAATCTGCAGACCCAAAGAGCAAATCCTTCCAATAAATACAAGCAAACTATAACATCGAAGATAGGAATCTTTGAATAATATATGGAAAAGAATAAGTCAAATAATGTTCATGATCTCCAATATTTATCATAATACCTTATAAAACTTTCGACATCACACATTCATATTCAAGTTAAATTAGGTTAATATGACAGGGCCACTACTTTTTATGCACATCTAACAAAGGGAGAAAGAGTTGCTTGATACAATTAAACTTGCCGTTGAGGTCTCCACTATTACGAAATGCTTTGAAGGCAAGTTACTTTGGATTACAATAGTCGGCAATTCATGAAATATCCCATGACAAATAAATACCAACAATCCAGGCCAATTTAGTGAATGATAGTCCAACTTCGCCCTAGTAAGTTCATCGAATAAACCAGTTAGAAATGGTTTAACGGATCAGTTGTGGATGTCATCACAGGGGTATTCCATTACAACATGGTGGATTGCTTGCCACTGGAACAGGAATTTTCAGTTAAAATACTTAAAAATTTAGGAAAAATCTTTGGCTATTTAATGATTAATATGAATTAGGCATAAAATGATTATAAATATATTTAGGGTGCATTACAAGTTTATAACATTAATTCCCTCTAAAGTGTTATTGGCCAATTAATTTGAGCAGTTGTGATATATTATCTAATGATGGTGGTTAATTTTTTAAAGAAACATACACAACACAGGAAAAAATTATTCCTAATTGACTGAAGTGAGAAGCAAAAATATTCTAATCGGGTCTTGAGATGGTATGTTGGGTATGACTTTAGGAGAAGACAATTTTTACCATACATGTCTCATCAATCAGTTTTTGCTAGGGGTGATTTTAACTTTTATGTATAAATATAATGATTAACTGTTTATCTGTA
>JACGDI010005836.1:238650-267994 GCA_014898725.1 Jacaranda copaia
TGCGAAAAAATTATTATTCTGGTAGTGGATTGAAAGAATGTGCATCCTTGTTTGAAAGTGTTTTGAAAATTGAAGTTTGTGCTGGGAGAACAGGCTAAAAAGTTATTTAACTCAGGCTCCATCTGCTTGACTCCCTCTATCAAGAGTATGCTTCACCACCAAACTACAATTGAGCATTCAACCCTCTTTTAGCTCTTGCATTGCTCGGCAGCGTGAGATCATTGGATTATTTAATCTAACCACCTAACTCAAATTCAATACAATCACTATGTATGTACCTGGAGCCTAAATTCTTAGTCCAAAATAAGGATATTTAGTTGAACTATTCAGTTCCGCTTTGTTAATGCCATGGAAGTTTCTCGGATTGTTGCAGCAATTGTGCTAAGAGTTCGATGCAAATTCAAGGCCATTCAACTTGTGGTGGGGCCCTAGGGTCTATTCCTGTTTTGGAACAACAGTTCTGGCCGATTTCTTGGGGTTCAAGCGAACCATGTATGTAAGTATAACTGTACAACATAGTTTCATCACATCTCCACACAGAGGTACCTTCAACTTGCAAGGTGACAAAAGAATATTTGCCAAGCAATAATAGAACACTGCAAGAATCCATGATTAAACAAGTTAATAAACAACTCACAAGCTTACATCAATATCACTGGATGGAAGGTAAAGCCCTGTCCTAAACGATCCAAAGACTTCAGCCTGCATGATAGTACTTGTGATTAAGTAGCCATCACACTCTAAACACAGAACTGTGATCCAAAAACCATGCATATGCATGTGTGCAAACACATCCCAACATACCTCAGCATTAGGCCAGATATATTTGATAACTTCAAACACGGATTCCATAGCAGCATTTCTGGATTCTTGCTCCTCAGGCGTTGGCGATAAAAAATCACAAAAATCAAGTATCTCTGCGCATATCCAATCGAAAATAAAAAATCAAGTACCTCCGTGCGTATCCAACGTCAGCTAGTTTTAACACATTTTTACTTCTTCACGGAGAGTAATACAAAAATTCATAAACAATCACAGGCTCAAATAGGTTGAGTTGTTCAGTGACCAATATTTCATGCAAATCTCCAAACACTAATTAAACAAAATCTAGGTCACAAAACCTGTACACATTGCTTAAATTTTATTTATCTGAATAAATAAAGGAAGCAAGCAACTTAAGACCTTTGTGGAGCCGAAGCATGGGGCTTTTGAAGCGAGAATTGGTGCGAAACCAGTTGCCTTCCAGAGTCCTCTCCGCCGCTGGAGTGGAGATTCCTGGCGCCTCGGGCGACTTAAGAGGAGATTCTAAAATTGAAATCTCTTTTTCTTCTGCTTCGTTCACCTCCAGAGAGAAGTAATCAGGTGCCGCAGATTCCGGCGAAGTGCATTGGACAGTCAAGAGGGAAATCTGATTGCGCAAGACAACGTAGGGCTCCAGTTCACAGGAGGACGAAGGTGGCGGCGGCGTGTTGGTGTTGGTGTCGGTGGCACTGGCGTCGAGAGGGCCTAGGGTTTCATAGAGGATACTCTGCGCTTCCATTGCAAGACGCAAGAGGTGTGACCTGCGGACAGAAATTGACGATTTTTTTCTCTCATGTTTTCAGTTTTCTTAGGTACTTTTTTTGGTGGGCTAGCCCTTGATGGGTTTCTCAGGCCTGTTTATCTTGGTCTGGGTCTGGATCCAGCTGTATTTTTGGGCTTCGGATTATCAACAACAAAACAACTTCAACAGAATTGATTTATATTTTATAATTTATTGATTTATTCTCTTGAATATTAATATTAGGGTTGTCAATGGAATAAATTTTAATTTTAATTTAATTTAATTATTTAGAATTTTTAATCAATAAAAATTTGACGTAAATGATCTGAATAAAAAAGTTCATAATCTGAATAAATTGAGCGAATACGGATATGACTTGATCGATTTATTAACAATCCAAATCGGAATATATTTTTTGTATTACACATATATATAACCAAAGTGGATATTTGAATAAAGGGAGTAATGAACTTCTATGTAATATATCAAATTATGTATTTTTCATATAAATTGTTAATTTTTGAACTTATTTATATCATAATTACATCACATGTTTCTCTGTTATTATAACAGAAAATGTTGCAAGAAGAATAATTAATAGGAGCTAAATGCCATGATTTGGTAAGAATGTAATGTAAATCTCAATTTGATCAAAATGAATATTTTTTTTAATATAAAACTTTGAGTTATAGTTAGTTGATTGAATAATCAAGTATAACTATGTGTTTATAATGCCAAAAAAAAAACTATTATCAGCAATGGAACATAAAATGTAATGATATGATGAATAAATGTAATTAAGTTAAATCTTATTATTGCTTTTAAGTGATAAATAAATTTAAAAATTTATTTATTAATCAGTTGTGTATTTTCTTTTAAGGATAACTATTTTGAATTTGAATTTTACTAAATTTTTAGAAAAATGATTAATATATGATGATTTTTGAACCTTTTTTGGATATCTAATGGATTTTTTACTTTTATCTAGATGTGAATATAGTTATACAAACTACAGATTCGATAGGATTTTGGATCGAATTTAAATGTGACATATTACTTTTGGATTCTGACTTGGATCCAATATAATCAAATTTGAATCCTAGCCATTGAAAACCTTAATTAATATATAATCTATATGCTACTAGTGGTTGCTAATAAATAAAAATAATAAAATAATATAAACGAGAGGTAAATGGTTGCAGAAAATTGGGAAGAAAAAAAATTTGCAGAGAAATGAAATATATATAACATTCATTAATTATTTTGGAACTAAATGGTAGTAGTGGGATAGGGATAAGAATGGGTTTGTAGTTATCCTATAGTAATGGGAATAAAAAATAAAAATGAAAGCATTTTAGGAAAGTACTTAAACACACACCCAAAAGAGGGTAAACACTTTATTAATTGTATAGAATAATAAAGCATCTACTTCCACTAGGTATAATTGTGCGGCCTTGTGACTCTAACGAAGGCGACTACAGTTGAAGTAATTTCAGTTGCATTAATCTCAACCTTAGATTAGGGTTGGGTTCAAGCCCGCAATGAGTACTCCAAGTAGTTTAGGATGATCCTTCTTTTTAAAATAAAATAAAAAAAAGAAAGCATTTACCCCCTTTTGGTGTGTTTTTGAATAATTTGACTAAAATAACTTCACCTTTTTTATTTTTTTAATTCTAATAACCAGAAGTTATATAATAACTATCACTTATAAATCACATATTTTATGCGTACAAGTAGTGTTCAAAAAAATGAACCGTTTATTGAACTAGAAAATTTATTAGTTCATGGTTCACTAGTTTAATTGTTGGTCGGACCGTATGTGTACCGCAATGAAATTGTGACGTTATAATTACACAATATATATAAATATTTATATTGTATATATTACATAAAAAATAATAAAATGCCAAAATATAAAACATAATGAACTTAAATGATATTATCCAACTTCATAATCCAAACTTCATGATTCATATTATAACATGACCACCACAATTTTTTAATTTCTTACCTCTAAAGTCTAAATTCATCAATAATTTAATAATATCGAAACTATTCTCCATCATCTTCTCCATCCTCATAAAGTTTCATGAACTTTGTTGTTATTTTCAGCACTACTATCAACACCAACAACAACATCATGTTTAGTTTCTGACTTCCTGGCAATAGTAGATTTAACAAATTAGGGTTTTTTCTTGTATATATTTCATTGGGTGTCTTGAATAGTTTCCTAAAATGTACTTTAGTCTTAAGTGTATGTACTTAGGCAAAAAAAAGTTAAAAAAAATGTTAATTTCATCAAAAATAAAATGCAAAAAAAATAATAAATGTACTAGCCTGGTTAATTAAATTGTGATGGTTCATCTATTCAGATAATCCAACCACCAGCTTGAATGGTTTTCACAAAATAAAGCGGTATTTTGTATTTTACGATTTTTACATAAAATCAAAATTGTTGAGCATGCAGTTGACGGTTCAACCAGTCTTACCTCCTGGTTCAGTTTTTTAAATAGTGCCTATTGGTACTATTTTATCATAACTTCTTAATTTTTTATTTATGAAAAAATATATACTATTAATAAAGTACCATACCCCTTTTTGGTATTTTTGAATGATTTATCTAAAATGCCCTCACTTCATTTTTTCTTTTTTTGAATTTTAATAACTAGAAGTTATATAATAACTACCATTTATAAATTTTATGCCTACAAGTACTATTTTATTATAACTTCTTAATCCTTGTTTATGAAAAAATTAAAATTAAAATTTAAATATTTAAATAATTGAAACAAATTTACATTATACAAAAATATATACTTTTTTATTATATAAAAAATACTATAGAACTTTGAGCACATGTATCAAATGAGCCAAATTGTTAGTATGAATAAAGAACCTGCCCTTTTAATGCATTTTTAAGTGATGTGATTAAAATGCCTTATCACTTTTTTTGTAATACTCATAACTACAATTTATGTAATAATTACTATTTACAATGCAACCATTCTATAACCTATAATTATTATTTTATTTTAATTATTTATTATTATTGATGTAAAATTTTAATTAAATATATTAAAATTATTAAAAAATAATATTATATAAAAATAAATAAATATTTTCATTTATTTTGTATTATGAAATTTTAGCACGCGTAATGAATCCACTAAGAGTTTAGACAGATTATCTAATGAGTTAGATGATAATAAATTAGTCTCTTCAAAAAAGGCTAATTGACTTGTGTTGCCAATTTAAAGAGGTGAGTTGAATTAATTAAATTAAGGTGAGAGAGAATTAGTTTTTTGAGGAAAAAACTAAATAGAGGTGTCTATGTAAATGAGTGGTCTTTATTTAAATTGCCAGAATCAAAATAAGATTTTGAGGTGACAATTAAAATCTCACTAGGTGACAAGTGGGCCAATTAAGTAGTGGGAAGGATCTAGAGGTTAGCAAGTTGAACTTGCTAGCTCACAAAGACTCTACACACAATATAAGAAGTCAATTAATCACACCAAAGAGAGATGGCTAGTAGTTACTAGGAGAAACTACCCCAAGATACTCTCTCGTACTCCATCACATTATTATTGTTGGTTGTTTTCCCTCCAAAGTTCCTCTGATATCCTCTTCTTCTTCACCAAATTTCTTCTCTAACCAAAGAAATCTGAGTGTTTGTGCTTCATCCATGGAAGTGTGGACGAATCTAGAGATATAACATTTGGTACACTCTTCATTGTGAATCAAATTGGTATTTTTGGCTATTGCAGCGTCAGATTTCAAGCTTGATTTGAGGAATTAAGAAATTGATTTTGAGGCTGATTTTTTGGCCAAAGATTCACCTTTCATAGTTTAATTTGGTATATCATACTCAAGGAGATTTGTCTCCCAAGGAGGAGAAAAATCGAGTTCAAGTCAGCTGAAAATTTTCTGGCAGAATTTCAGCATCAAATCTTTTTGCATCCAATTTGAGTTTCCTCTTCAAGATATGTAACTTCTTTATCCTAAATCTATGGTTATGAGCATGACTCAGATCCTACTTAAATGTGAAGATTTGAATTATATTAATTGTTGAATTAAAATTTTGAATTCCGTTGCACATTGCTCTTCAAACCTCGTACACCTTTCAATTTTTAATAAAAGAAATTGTTATTCTCTCTTATAAATTGTATTATTTGAAATTGATAGATTTAAAAATAATTAAGTCACTTTTCCCCAGCAACAACCTTCACAAGTAATGGATTTAATTTATTCAAAATCAAAATTTCCTTAAATCTAATCAATTCACTAAAATATAACCTTAATCAATATAATTTGAATATTTTCCTATTTCACAACTTGAAATAAACTATTTGGTAACTTAATGCTACTCAAAAATGGGTTAGGTTCGTTTATGATAGTTAGCTATTTTCTGTGTTCTTTTTTTTTTTTTGGAAAGAGTGCAAAAAGTTCTCATTTATTGAATTTTTGCAAATAATATTTTGTGCCTCATTTGACTTTGGGGCTCTTAGTATTTATAATCTTTTCCCTCAATGGACTTTCACCTATTAGGGTTTTAATGTTATTTTTGGTGGGCTTGGTCAATCTTTTGGCTTTTTATTCTTTTAAGGAATTGGGTCTTTTTACTATATTTTTATTTTTCTATCTTGAGGACTTAAATTAGTCATATCATCAAGCCCCCATATTTTCAATTTGAAAAGTTAATTTCATGTTAAAAATAAAATAATACAAGTTGGATTTTAATTTTCATCTTATCTTAATTTATTAAAATAAAGAGATTAATTAATTAAATTTTATTAATCACATTGTGTGTGGAAATTCGAATTTACCCAACTTTCATCTAAGTTGAGGTTCAACAAGTTTCGAAATTTGACTAGTTCTTTTAGAAAGCGCCTCATTGTCTTCTTCACTTTCATCTAAGGATGTAGGAAAATTCCACCAACTTTGAGTTGGAAAGGAGAAAAGGCTTCTAGGAGAAATATTGAGATAAACTCCCAAAGTAACTTCTCTTACACTTTACCTTTTCCTTTTTTTTATTTGTATCAATCTTCATAAATTTTCACCCAACTCATTAGAGTTAGTAGAATTTTGCAAGGTCTTATCAAATTAAGTTAGGTCATGAGTCTAGAGTGAGTCATTAGGAAGTAGGTCCTAATATGAAACAGAGCTCTACATGGGGTCCAAATTCAAAAAGTGGGAGAATGGGGTTGTGAGAGTGCCACTTCCGAGGTACCATTGGTCACCATAGGATGGGAACTCATGGTGTTTGTACGGAACCTATTTTGGGTGCCTAAAGAAGGGCCCCTTGAGGTGCCCAGGGTAGGCTTTTGTGTGCCAGCCAAGTAGTTGGTCCAGCACACACAATGCATGTCATAGACCATTCAAACTTGTTCAGCTTTATGGAGGTCATTCTCCCCATGGTGTATTGCTTTTTTAAGTTTGTGAGTCCTTTTTTAAGTAGGTCATTTGGTCTAATGTTAGTTCATGGAATCGAGTGTTCAAAATTAAAGATTTTTTTTTATTCATGAACCATTTTTTGCATCAAAGTCTAATTTTAAGTTCAGAGTGAAGGTTTTTCCAACAAGGGTTTCGTAGATGTTCTTATCATCGACAATATTTTTATTAAGTCCATCAAAATTTCTTACTTTCTTTTGTTTGAGGAGTTATACATTTTAAAATGTAGGATTTATACTTTTGATGAGTTTGAGTTTCATCTTTCTTTGTCAAATGACAATATAGTTCTACCTCTCAAATGGTAGTTCAACATATTCAGCAGTTATTTTAGTAGTGGGTTCTCCTTACCATCGAATCCTTTGTTGTCAGACATATTGAAGAGTTCTAAGGTATGTTTAGGTCAATTATTTCCCAACTTCTTTGCATATTTTGTGGGGTTTCAATAGCATTTAACTAATTTAAGATTTTTAGTTTTCTTATATAGTTTTCATTCTCTATTTAGGGTACACAAGGTTCCTATGAATCTTTATTTCATAAGTTTCCCAAATCAAATAGTAAATTTTTGAGCAATTAGCATTGTAGGCTTTGGAGTGAGAGATATTTCTTTGTATGAGATATAGGTTAGCATGTTCCTTATGAATAGAGTAGTTCTTCATTATTATTACATCAGGGTAAGGTTAATCGTGACCTATGCTAGACTTTTACGAAGGTGTATTTATTTTAGTCTTCATTTTATTTGACTTATATGTTTCCAGTGGGCACTTAATTTAATTTCTTTTACATTGACTATTGGTACTTTTGTTTTTGTATATTCACATTCTCCTTAGCACTTATGCTTGTTTTCACTTTCTTGCTCGTAATGCCCCATCCTACATGGGCTAAACATTAAAAGAGTGGCTAGAATATAAACTTTAGCTAGAGAACTTATATGCATCCATTGGATATCTCTTTTGGTCAAGTTGAACATAACCCAATTTCAGGATTTATGACTTGGTAAGTTTAGAGACAATTCTCATGTGAAACAAGCTACCAAACTTGGGGTGTGATAAATGATATCAGGTGGATCATCAACTGAAATATTGGGAACTAAGTGCTACACAAGGCAAAGTGCTTTGTGTGTGGGAGCTACTTCTAAATCTGCTAGACCAAGTGCTACACACATAGAAATTGAAAGAAGGAGTAGGATTAGGATCTAAATATTAAAACCAAAGTAGGAAAAATATAACCAATCAACACCATCTCCAAGGATCATAATCATGCTCTAAATAAAGATTCTAAGGCATAAAATTCAACTTTGTAGTTATAAACAAAGGAATTGAGAAGATCTCTCTAAAGACTCATCAATTGGAAATTCTACTAGCTCCAACTGTTGGAATCAAAAGCTCCCCTTCCAATGCTCCAAAAATCAGAAAAAAAAGTAGATATCAACACCACCAAATGACCAGAATCTTGGCCAAAAATTGTTGGAATCAGCCACCAAAAAGTCACCTAACGATGCGCCTAAAAATTGGTCTAAGTGATGGTCCACCAAACAATTCTAAGTCCTCAAAGTGTAAGACTTCTAATGATCAAGTCCACACACCTTAGGCAAGCACCAAGTCAACCTCAGTTATGCTAGATTAAGAGAGGAAGAAGGTGAGGAGAGTGGGTAGTTTTAGAAGAGAGAGGGAAGAGAGGATTTTATGTGATTATTCAACACTAGAATTATATTACATTATGGAGGAAAAATGTGAGGATGCCAATTACTCTCTTAGATGGTTGGCCACATGGCCTTATATAGAGGTGAGAGGGATGCTAGCTAGCATCACACCTTCCATGCAAGTTGGCCAATTTGCCAACTTACATGTGCATTTGAATTTCATTTGCATTTTGCATTTGTATTTCTTTTCACCAAATGAAAATGCCACCTTGTAAATTCAAATGTACTCTTCTATTTGATTTTCCTCTAAAAATTAAATCCCCCAATTAATTAAATTAATTCTTTAGTTTAATTAATTTGACTTAACTCTTTAAGCCAATTAACTTAACTTTTTAAGTCAATTAGCGTTAACTTAACTCCTCAAGTCAAGTTGACTAATTAATTATTATATGGCACCAATTAAATTAACTCTTTAATTTAATAGATCTAATTTAACTCCTTAAATTATTTTGATTAATTTAACACTTAAATTAATCAAGACAAAATTAACCAACTAAAATAGTCAATTAATCCTCTCTCCAAAATGCATAGGCTTGAATTTTCTAACTTAGAAAATACCTTTTATCATACAAGAGCTTTCTATAAGCTTTTGTGTGTGACCCATTAGATTTATCTATTCATTGGACATGGGCTCACAACTTATTCTGATATTTTGAATATTGAAATATTTATATTAGTTTAAACTCCTTTAAACTAATAATTCTTTCAATTAATCTCCGTTAATTGAAAAGTACCTAATTTTCCTGATTGACATCTAGCAACAAGCCCATGGAGCCTAACTAATTGGATGAATGAATTATATCTTGATGAACCATTATAGCTTACTGTCATGGACTTGTCCCTTACAAGCTGCCGTGTGACATTGAACTCCTTATTCACCCCTTGTGACACTAGCTAAGTTAGCTTCACCCTATTGTAAATGCATAAGTGCTATGCGTGCTAAGTGAATTAGCTAAACGTTAAGCACAAGCGATACTTGAGAGAAACTGTAAGAGGCTTTGTATTACTCGATTTATACTTCTTTTACACTTCATTTCTTACTACTTATCTACTTGGTTGTTTACATTAAACTCTTAACCTATTTATACAAGTCTTTTCCCAAATCGTCGGTGGAGATCGACTAAATCCTATGGTCTAGATTACATATCCAAAAGTTACCCTAAGACTAGAATCTTCTAGAACCTACTAGAAAATTCTGCACAACTCCTACAAGTTTCTACAACTTCTACACATATGTACAAGTTTCTGGAGTTTTCCAAGACTAGCATTAATCTCTGTCGTCTTGCTCTCTTATATGTCTTCGGCTAGGGCGTAACATCTTCACCCATCTAAGTTAGCAGTATCCTCATCACATTAAACTCTTGGAGTTAGTCTTAGAACTACCACAAGTCCTCATTAGTCTCCCAGGTTACCTTAGACTCGAGGAGTCCTTTCCACTTGATTAAGTACTACACACTTAGTGAGATACCTCATCGTCTCACAACTTTTGATGTCAGGACTTTCTTTACTTCCTTATCATATGACCTTATCATAATGGGAGGTGCTAGATGTGATTCTTCTTGACTTGGATCTTCCTTGTCCCCCTAGTAAGGTTTCAACATGCTTATGAGGAAGATCGGATGAATTTTCAATGTACTTGGTAGGTCCAGTCGATACGAGACCTTGCCTACACATGCCACGATCTCGAACGACCTCTCATACTTGTGCTATGAGTCAAAGTATAAGGATCTAAACATAAGGTTACCATAGATCCTTAGGTCCAAGGACTAATTATATACATTATTATAAGCTGAAGAACTTACCACTATCGATATGCCACTATGACTATCTAGTAGATTCTCTAGGTAGGTCTTCAGTGAACTGGTTCTCTAACAAGCATCCACTATCATGCATCCATGTATCATATAGATTGCTCGTGAAACGGAACAATCTTCATTAGTGCAAGTCTATCTAAATTTTAGGTGCTCCATCTCATAAGATTTTATGACTTGGAATATTTTAAAACCATGAAAGTGGAGACTTATTTTATGATCACCCTCATATGCATGATCAAGTCCCATATTCTTGTATGATTTAGGGGCTTCAACCAAATGGAAGTGAAATAGAAATAATATTAGATGAAGGCATCCATTTAATAAGAATATTATTCAATTAAGATTATATCACAAGTGAAACAGTGTTACATACTAATCTAATTGACTGTGGGACATTATTTCAACAATTTCTCACTTGCCCTAAAGATAATTCCCATAGTCTAAAGGCCTATCTTCTTAAGATATCTTTCAAAGACCTTTCGTATTAGGGGTTTCGTCAGTAAATCTGCTATATTTTCTTTTGAGGCTACCCTTTCCACTTAGATGTTACCATTATTAATGATCTCTTGGATCAAATAATAATATCTCAAAATGTGCTTGGATCATTGATGAGATTTTAGCTCTTTTGCTTATGCAATGGCTCCATTGTTATCATAATAGACAATAATTAGCTTTACAATGCTAAGCACTATATCCAACTCTTGGATGAAGTTTTTCATCCAAACATCCTTCTTTGTAGTTTCTAAAGCCACTATTTATTCTACCTTGGTGTCCTAATTGGAACTCTTCCAACTTACTATGCCGCCATTAGGGCAAAATATAAATCTTGAAGTGATTTAAGGTCATCTTCATTGAATTGAAAACTAAAATCTGAAAACCCTTCAAGTTTCAATTCTCCATTGATGTAAACTAAAAACAAATCCTTAGTTTTTCTCAAGTACTTTAAGGATTGCTTTTACGACCTTTTAGTAACTTTTACTGCGATTATATTGAAAGCGGCTTGTAACATTTAGAGCATGTGTTACATTCGATTTAGTACATTCAACAACATACATTATGTTCCATATCGCAGACATATAAGATATGTGGGACATCTTTTCTCTTTGGTCTTTAGTCTTAGGGGCTATAAACTTGGATAGATGAAAACCATGTCCCATGGGAAGGAATCCTTTCTTGGATTCTTCCATACTAAACCTTTTTAGTATCTTGTTAATGTACCCAATTTAAAAGAGCCCTAATATCCTCTTTGATCTATCTCTATAGATCCATATTCCTAATACATAAGATGCTTATCCTAAATTTTTCATGGAGAATTGCGAAGATAATCGTACTTTAGTACACACAAGGCTCATTTATATTTTTAACAAAGTCAAACATTTGACTATCTTATCAAAATGTATATTCTAACCTTGGGATGCTTACTTTAGTTCATAAATGGACCTTTAGAGTTTGCAAACCTTTTGTTCACTCTTTTTAGGTGTAAAACCTTGTGGTTACTCTATATAGATTTCTTCTTCAATGTTTCCATTGAGGAAAGTAGTTTTTATATCCATTTTCCATATCTCATAGTGAAAACATGCGGTTATGAAAAGCATAATCCTAGTGGACTCAGGCATAGCAATCGGTGAAAAAGTTTCCTTAAAATCAATACCAGGTCTTTGAGTATAATTCTTTGCCACCAGTCTAACCTTAAAGGTTATAATCTCTCCATCAACTCCTAACTTTAGCTCGTAGATCCACTTGCAACCAACTAGTACTGTAACCTATGGTGGATCTATTAAAGTCCATACTTTGTTGGAGTATATAGAGTTTATTTCAGATTTCATGGCCTCAAGCCAATGTCTCAAATTTATGTCCAACTTAGCTTTCTCATAGGTCTTTGGGTCATTATTCATTTTATCTATTTTATGAAGATATCTGAACCTTTTAGGTTGCTTTATATTTGCCACTTGTGGGATGATATGATCATCTTTAACTTCATTAAATTCAATGATAATGCCTTTTCTATCAAATAGAAGCTCGGCATTCCTTGAAACAAATACCTTTTGTTCCAAGGGACCATAGAAGTAATTACCCAAAGACTCTTTTGGGTATCCCACAAACTTGTACAAAGTAGATCTCACATCCAACTTATCTCCCACTAACTTTTTAACATATGTGGAATACCCCTAAGTTCTTAAATAAGAGTAAGAGAGTACTTTGCTATACTACATCTCATGTAGTATCTTTTGTATTGACTTTGAGGGTACTATATTTAGTAGTCTTGCTGCCGTATCTAGGGTGTATTCCCAAAAGGATATAGGCACATTAGTGAAGCTCATCATAGAATGTACCATGTCCAACAAAGTATAATTTCTCCTTTCAGCTACGCCATTATGTTAGGGTATGCTGGGTGGAGTCCATTATGAGAGAATCTCATTCTCTTTTAGATAATTTGAGAATTTGGTACTTAACTATTCCCCTCCTCCATCCAATTAAAGAGCCTTAATATTAAGTTCTCGTTGCTTTTTTACTTCATTCCTATACTCTTTAAACCTTTCAAAAGTTTAGACTTATATTTCATAAGATACATATTTCTTAATTGAGTGTCATTAGTGAAGGTAATGAAGTAAGAATAGCATTCTCTTGCACTAACTCTTAGTAGTCCACAAACATCCATATATATCAAATTCAAAGGACTTGTGGTTCACTTCGTTTATCCTACAAAAGTAGCCTTGGTCATTTTTCCTCTTAAACAAGATTCACAAGTAGGAAGACCCTCTATTACACTAACATTAAGTGCTTTGAGGGTTACTATTTTGTTTATCCTAGTCTTGGAAATATGTCCAGGTCTAGCATGCCACAAAATAGTACTTTCTTGGTTATCTAATTTTCTTTTATTATTTTGTTGAATGTGCATAAGTGATGGTTGAGAATCCAAAATGTATAATCTATTGTTAAGTGTACCTATTGCAACTAAAGAACCATTCTTTATTACCTTTAATTTTCATTTGATATTGAAAAATCATATCCTTCACTATTCAAAATGAGAATTGAAATAATATTCCTAACAACATTTGGTACAAAGTAACATAGATCTAATACAATCAAGGAGTGCTCTAAGTGTAACTTCATGATGCTTTCAACTTTGGTCACAACTTTTTCTCTATTGCCAAAGCATAGGATCAAATCCTCATCACTTAGACTCTTTCTTCTTTCTATCCTCTGTAACAAATTACAAACGTGAGAAGCACATATGGTATCAAATATCCATGAGGAAAAATATATCATTAAGTGCACTTCAATAAAGTACATACCCTTTCCAAGGATTGCAAGGTATTCCTTGCATTTCCACTTCCAATGGCCTTTCTCACCCAGTAGAAACAAGCAGCATCAACTTTGTCCTCTTTGTTTTTCTTAACAGAAGGTTTTAATGGTTGCTTCTCTTTTTAAGAAGAACTTTTCTTCTTTTTAACTATCTTTTTTTTTCCCTTAGGGCCTTTAAACTTGGAGAAAGATACAAGTATTAATAATTTGTCCTTTTTTGTTGTCGACTCGATTGTTATCAATATATTGACCAATTCATTAATTGTTACTTCTTACTTCGACATGTTGAAGTTCATAACAAATTGGTCAAATGAACTTGATAATGATTAAGGGATCAAATCCACATAAAGGTTATTGTCAATGACCATGTCTAATTGAGCAAGCTTTTCAATGAGACTAATCATTTTAAGGCCATGGTCATGGACATTTATTGCTTCAACCATTCTAGTCCTAAAGAGCTCTTTAGACAATGAGTACCATTCATGTCTAGATTGCACCTCGTATAATTCTTGGAGGTGTGTATGAATCTCAGAAGCAGTCTTTATGTTTTCATGAGATTTTTGAAGGTTATTGGGCATAGATGCCATCATGAGGCAACGGGTTTGAAGATCATACTCCAACCATTTAGCGAATGTTTCATATTCCTCATCATTAGCATTATCACCAAAGATATCTAGTAGACTTTGGGTAAAGACATATGTTCTTTTTTGGAGTCACGAATAATTTTGGGTTTCTTATGTTAGAATAGTACCCCGCAAGCCAATTCGATTGGCATGCAAACTATTTTACTCATGATACAATCTTAATTGAATAATATTCATTAAATGGCCATCTTTATATTATACTTATTTCTACTTCACTAGCATTTGGATGAAGCCTTTTGATCATATAAAACTACGAGACTTGGTCATATATTGGGTGGTGATCATGGAATAAATCTTGTATAGCTGTAATCTTAACTCTTCCAATTCATAGGATTTTACAAAATAGGGCATCTAAGATCTGAATAGATTTGCATTGATGATGCATAAATCCAAGAGTTGAATATTGCTCCATTCTATGAGCAAGACCATATGAGATATGGGTGCATATTAGTAGATGTTTGTTAAAGAATAAAGTACTAATGACCTGCCCAGAGAATCCACTAGATAGCTGTAGTGACAAGTTCTCCAACTTATATTAGTGCATATAGTTAGTCTTTTAACTTGAGGATCTATGGTAACCTTGTGTTTGGACCTCATGCTTTGACTCCTCCTTGGTCACCTAGTAGGCTGTTTGGGTGGTGATTGGGCATAAGCTACTAGACATGAAGGTTTATAAGAACCAAGATGAAATTTGACTCCTTATCTTTGTGAAGGGCTAGTGTATCTTCTGTGTATTCTATAATGATCTATTTTAAGAAGTCCTTGCGTAAGGCAGTATAATAATTTGGAAAAGGAGTTTTTCAAATTATTATACTGCCTTACGCAAGGACCATAAACCAAAATTGAACATTGGGAATAGAAACACAATATTGAAGCTATTCAGAAGCTAACAAATATTGTATCCTATGTCTCTTTTGGGAGATAGAAGATGGAAGGATCGTATTTGTATGGTATACGTAGAGCTAGAATGGTTCTCCAAAAGCATTCATTTTGTCTAATTAGTTGAGTTCAATGGGCTTGAGTTTGGACATCGACCATAGTGATTGGGTATTCTTCAATTAATGAGATTAATTGAATTGAGTTAATTAATTTAAAAAAGTTTAAACTAAAATGAATATTCGATATTCAAAAGTCATAATAGTTGTGAGCCCATGTTCAATGAATAGTAGAACCTAATGGGATACACACAAAAAGCTAATTGCATATCCTAGGGAATGTAGGGGAATTTTCTAAGAGTTAGAAAACTTCCCACATGATCGATTTTGAAGGTTGACCAATTGACACAAAGTTGTGCTTATTTTTAGCTCGATCAATTTAACTTTTAAATTGATCTAATTAATTTAAAGAGTTAGATTAAATCCAATAATTAAGGAGTTAATTATTTGGTGTCAAACATTTATCATTTGGTCAAGTTAACTTATGGGATTAAGTTAACAATTGTTAGCTTAAAGAGTTAAGCTAATTGACTTAAAGAATTAAATTAATTTAATCAATTAAATTAAAGGAGTTTAATTTAATTAGTATGTAGAAATAATTTTGGATGAAAAATTCAAATGAAATGTTCATTTGGTGTGGCATTAGAATTTATTTGGATGACTTTTCATAAGATGAAATGAAGATCCAAATGAAATTCAAATGCACACACATAATTCACATGTTTTACCAAATTACAAGACAAGTAGGCAATCGTTTCCTTGAGGAAGGTGTGATGCCTCCATGGCATCACCCTATTCTCCCTCTATATACAGATATAGAGAAGGGCTGCCATAGATAATGTAAGACATCACATTCCATGTGAATTAGATTCTCTTTAAATTTCCCTCCAATTTTCTAGTGTAGCATCATGAGTTGAAGCTTCCCTTTCTTTTCTCCTACCTCCAAAATTCTATCCTTAATCTTTGCATTTTCTTCTCATTGTTCTCCAGCTGCTGGCGGGAGGAATTGGTGTTGCATTGTTGTGTGGATCTTAACATTAGAGGCAAGACAATTGGATTGCTGTGGCTTTTGGAGATCTAGTTTCTGGCAGTCTATTTTGAGCGATTTTTGGAGGACTTTTAAAATTCTGATTGGAGTAATTTTTAGAATAAAGATACCTAAAGGAGTGGGTGATAATTTGGTACAAGTTTCACCAAATTCAGAGTTGATTTTCCCGGTCAAATATTGATCGAAATCTGCCATGCTGGCTGTGTTATAATTTCTGGATTGAAGAAGAGTTCTTCACCATCTCCTTAGATTTTTGCAAATCCAGTTAATTTTCTTTCTAAATATGAATCATTAACATGTTAGATCCTTGTTAGCTTATGTAGCCTAGTTAATTTTAGTTTTTGATGTTTTGATTATTGGATCCTGTTGCTACACTAGCTTTCATCTTGGCCAATCATGGAAGTTAAGCCTAGCAAGTTTATTGGTTTCCAAAATAACTTTTGGTGGATTCTTAGCCATTGATTGAGATTTCACAAATCTACAAAGACAAAAATGGAATACAAGCATGTGATTGAATTTTGATATTAGAAAATATATTTATGGACTTTCAAGCATGCTTTTCTCCCACTATTTTGTCAAATCCCTTACCCTTTAAAAGGATTTGGGAAGTCTCATTTCCTAGTGAGAATCAGGGTCCAAAGGCATCATTTTTCGACCCATGACTCGTGAGACATCAACAAACAACCCTAAGGTAAGCAACATTTGCTAATTGCATCTCTATGCAACCCTTATGTGTTTTGCCTCACTTTTCATGTAGACCCAAAACTCATGTGACATATACACTACTAGGTGTTAAGTTATACCTATCAATTAATCTTTAATTATAAACTCTACTATGTTATTCCACAACTCATAAGACAATACCATAGTGAGTTTTAAATTAATGAGCATCATATGCCAAGAGGTGAGCATAGCTTTTCTCTAATAAAGTGTCCCACAACTAGTGAACCAATACTAAATTAGAGTAGCATCTTATGTCACCTCTCATTGGTAGAGGGCTTGGATTAATTAAAACCCCTTTTAATTTGTATCTAAATTGACTTAATAGTTGAAAAACTTAGACTCCTCTAAGTTGAGGATTTTTCTTGCTTTCAAAGATCTCATCAAAATTATTGTTTTTTATTTAAGTTTTCTTCATCCTAACCATGCATCTCATACATCACTAGGATAAAAAAAAACATAAATAAGTTAATTTTTCTAGCATGCTCCTAGGGTGGGATGACCATGAGTCTTAGCTAAATAGTACACTTAGAGCTATAGATGCACTATTTACTTGATTTTAAGTGAGTTGATTTGATCTTATCTATTACATAAATGTATCCCATACATTCATGGGTCTTCAAGCGTCTTTGGTCCTTTTGGCCTTCTTTGTCTCCTTGCAACATTTGCAAGAGAAAAGAAATCTCCACCTCTATAGTTCTACTCTCATAATATTTACAAGGTAGAAAATCAAGAGGCATGCAAGCCCCTAATAAATACAACCCTTTTCAAACAACTTTGAAACAATTAAAATTGATTTAAAGGCTCATGTTCATCCCCATTCATTCATCATCTATTCAACATTAAATGAACAATAAAAAAGAATTAACATTCCAATTCCTCCAATTGAATGCTTATATCTTAAACAATTAATTAAATGGTTAAAATAAGCATAACTCTTTATGCATCTCATTTTTGTACCTAATTGAAGATTAACTTGAATTTGAATTTAAAGCAATTAAAAATGTCCAATATAGTTTTGTATCATTTACACAACTTTTGTGCATCAAAATCATGTGGAATAATGAAGAATTAAGAGGCTAAAAACAAATTGCACCCAAAAAACCGCCTAGGCCACCTCATAGCAGGTTGTTGCATAGCCACCTGGCCAGGTGCTCTACAAGCACATACACAGCACACCTACTGGGTGCTTATGGCTAGGCAGCCTAGTAGCACTCCTATCGACTAGGTGCCTTTGGCCTCTTTTAGTGCAATTTCAAGTTTTTGCCTACTAGAAACACATGGACACCTCCACATCATCATTTCACACACATTTTGACAAAATTTTTGATTCTAAACACTTTAAAAATTAGAAATTAAAGTGCTAAAACATGCTTCAAAAATCAAGTCTAAGTAAGAATCAACATTCTTCATAAAATTTCAATGAACTCTAATTCAATTGGATCCAATAATAGCCAAAACACTTTAAAGCTATAATCAACATGCTATATCAACATATAACATCAGCCAATACTAAATCAACATTTAACATCATAATACATGAATCAATATCATGCCAACATATCAAATAACATTTTAACACATATTGCTATATTCCAATTCAACACATATAGAGCTACATACAAAGTCATCCAAACACTCAAATTCATTAATTGAATCAAGTATTAGGATATTTAGAATCAATTCATCACATGAATCAAATTCACTTAAATCCAAATTTAGGCAAGAAAATAGCTTCGATACCACTTGAAAAAAGGAGTAAGATTAGGATCCAAATATTAACACCAAAGTCAGCAAAATATAACCAATCAAATCCATCCACAAGGAACATAATCATGCTCTAAATAAGGATTCTAAGGCAAAAAATTTACCTTTGTAGTTACAAATGAAGGAATTGAGAAGATCTCTCCAAAGACTCTTCAATTGAAAATCAACTAGCTCCAACCGTTGGAACCAAAAACTTCCCTTCTAATGCTCCAAAAATCAGAAAACATTTCAGACATAAACACCACCAAATGAGTGAAATCTGAGCCAAAAATATCTGGAATCCACCACCAAAAAGTTGCCCAATGACGTACCCAAAGTCAGTCCAAGTGATGATCCATCAAGAAATTCTAAGTCCTCCAAGTGTAGGACCTTTGATGATCAAGTCCACACACCTTATACAAGCTTTAATTCAACCTCAATTATGCTACATTAAGAGTGGAAGAAGTTGAGGAGGAGTGGGTGGTTTTGGAAGAGAGAGGGAGAAGATGATTGTGTGTGATTATTCAACACATGAATTATACGACACTATGAAAGAAAAATGTGAGGATGCCAACTACTCACTTAGGTGGCTGGTCACATGGCCTTATATAAATGTGAGAGGGAGGCTAGCTAGAATTTTACCTCCCATGCAAGTTGGCCAACTTGCCAACTTGCATGTGCATTTGAATTTCATTTGCATTTGTATTTAATTTCTCCAAATGAAAATGCTACCTTGTAAATTCAAATGGACTCGTCCATTTGATTTCTATAAAAAATTTGAATCCTCCAATTAATCAAACTAACTCTTAATTTAATTAATTTGACTTAACTTCTTAAGTCAATTAACTTAACTCTTTAAGTCAATTAGTGTTAACTTAACTTTTTAAGTTAACTTGACTAATTAATCTTCATATGGCACCAATTAAATTAAATTCTTAATTTAATTGATTTAATTTAACTCCTTAAATTATTTTGATTGATTTAACACTTAAAAATAATCAATTAAAATAGTAAATCGATTCTCTCTCAAATACGTCTAGGCTTGAATTTTCTAGCTCCTTAGAAATTCTTCTTATCATATAAGAGCTTCCTATAGGCTTTTTTGTGTGACCAATCAGGTTCATCCATTCATTGGACATGGACTCACAACTCATTGTGACAATTTAAATATCGAAATATTCATATTAGTTTAACTCTTTTAAATTAATCTCTTTCAATTAATCTCCATTAATTGAAGAGTACTTAATCTCCAAGGTCGATGTTTAGCAACAAGCCCATGGAGTCCAATTAATTGAATGAATGAATTATGTCTTGATGAACCATTATAGCTTACACTTACCATGCGAATATGGTTTTTCCATCTCTTATCTTGGGAAGAGGCCTAGGGTAAGATATTTGTTGGCTCTCTAGTAGCTTTGATAACTGTCTCTACATCCAATTTTTGATTCCCCTTTATGACCTCAACTTTGAAAAAACGTCTTTTCTAAATTGTCATACTACTTTGCACGAGAATTTTTTAGAATCAATTATGAAACAATACATAGCAGTTACATTTATTTTTCAAAAAAATGAGGAGATAGATTCCATCTTGGATCTTACAAACATTAATGCTTAAGTAGCTAATGCCCAATCTCAACCACGTATGACCTGTTACGTGGTCGAAGAAGAATCAAAGCATAAGGACCTAAACACAAGATTAACATAGATCCTCAGGTCTAAGGACTAATTATATGTACTACTGTAAGATAGAGAACTTGCCACTATGATTATCTAGTGGATTCTCCAATGAGTTTTTAGTGAACTTGTTCTCTAACACGTACCCATTAACAAGCTTCCATATCTCACATAGATTGATAATGAAACAGAACAATATCCATCCCCTTGGAATATGCATCATTAGTGTAAGTCCATTCGAATCTTAAATGCCTTATCTCATAAGATTCTATGACTTGGAATATTTTAAAATCATAACATTGAAGACTTGTTTCATGATCACCATCATATATGTGACCAAGTCCCATAGTCTTGTATAATTTAAGAGTTTCAACCAATTGCAAGTGAAGTACAAAAAGTATAAGATAAAGGTGGCCATTTAATAAGAATATCATTTAATCAAAATTGTATCACAAGTGAAATAATATTACACACCAAACTAATTGGCTGTGGGGTACTATTCCAATAAGAACTGTTTCTTAATCCCTTGAAAGCTACCACTAATGTCCTAACACTTAGTAATTAATTTTGGATCAATGTCACAATGCGATAAGGATGTTGTGTTTTGAAAAAGAGGTGATTGTAATGCCCTACTCCACATGGACTAAATATTAAAAGAGTAATCACAATAAAAGCTTTGGCTAAAGAACTTATATGCATCTATTGAAAATTTCTTTTGGGCAAGTTAATCATAGCTTAATTTTGGAATGCACTTAGAGAGTGTAGAGGTAATTCTCACATAGAATGGGCTCATGAGCCCAGGGCATGACATTGCTCTTTAGCAGGAAAGAAGTCTAACTTAACGAGGATCCACATTAGAAAAGCATATAGATACTCACATAATAGGTTCAAGCCCCTATGTTAGCATTCGAGCAAGGTGTGTGTTCAAACATCTTTCATAGTGCATCATGTTGGTATGGGCAAGAAGACTAGTTTCTAGATTGATCAAGAAGTATGTGTGAGGATCAACTTTTACAGATAATTGTTCGTAGTCATCTTATCTTTTTTAGGTTGGTGAGGGTAATAGACTTTTTTGTTAAGGTTTATGCCAAAGTTATTGGTATTAAGTCATAATGGATTGAAGATAAGATTGCCTTCAGCATTAACAACTTGCAAGGTGGAGTAAGCGAGTATGATTAGGGAAAGTTGGAGATATACTCTTATTCTCAGTTAACTAAGCTTACTAATAGGGACTTTGGTTGAGTAAGTTTTTGTTTTGCCACTTAATTTGTTTTGTATGTGTGTTTTTCTCATAGTTATGTATAATTTTTTTATCATTACACTTTAAGCTCCTTTGCGTACAAGCTTGTCAGTTAGTTGTGCATAGATCTTGTTGAGCGAATGGGTGGTAGCGATGATCTCACAATTCAATTAAGAGGCCTTTAGATTTACTTAGTAGCATTCCTAGTAGAAAGAGAAGTTTGCAAAGTTGTTAAAAAAATATAAGTAGGCGAAGGTGTGTTATGCGAAGAAGTGAAAACTGGGAGAAAATTGTTAGAATCTTCTACTGGGAAGATGCTCATTAGTACTACTCACAAGGGGACAAAGAATCTAAGGGTTTATACAAATTCTTTAAGAGAGTTAAGGTAAAGATAATAGTGGTTTTGACCAGACCATTCAAAGTTGTTGTCGTGTGCTTAATGAGGTTGGGCAATATTTTGCTGTGGACTTATTGCTACTTAACCCTAACATCCTAGTTAATCTTTCTATTGAGAGTTTGATGGAAATCTAAAGGGTAGTTTGGAAACTATGGTGCAATATCTTACTGACATAGCTCCATAGGAGTATTCGAATGTGTATACGAGGAGTTTTTGTTTATCATTTGCCTTTTCTTTTATTCAGAACTACTTAGCATTTTTCTTTCACAAAAGTAGTTGTTTGGTTTATTCTTAGTTTTACTTTACTTTTTAAGGCAAGTGTTTCTTAGATACCTTTTGTGGTTTTTTATGTTATGAACATTTGCTCCTTTTTTTCTTAAGAAAGTTTCAAGTAGCAGGTTGAGGTTTGCTCTTAGCTCCTACGTATTTTGAAGGTTGTTGTAATCCTTCACCTTTTACCTTCAACTGAGGTAACCACTTTCACTTTATATATGAGGTTGAATGGTGATTTTTTGCTTTAATGCACCTATACTACAGAGGGGAGTTCATTTATCCAAGCTCGTTTGGCCTCTCTTAGCTATATCTTCAAGTATTAGAGTATAGCTTTATCCGTAACATCTACTTATCTGTCAGCTCGTGGGTTGGCTATGCATGTGAAGAATTATTTAGTGGAAAGCTTATGGCACCACTCTCCATATTTAGCTCCCATTAATGGGGTCCTATTATCTGAGTCTAATGTTAGAAGATCCCAATCCTGCAGATAACATTTCTTTAGAGGAACCTTATGACTTTTTTTTTGATATGCGCGCTAAAGTTTTTACTTCCACTTTTAAAGTAGTCTACTGTGATTATGAGAAATTTTCTCTAGCTAGTGGCTTAGAGGAAAGGTCCTATGATGCCCATTCTCCATTGAGTGAAGTGGTATATGTTCTTAATAGGCTGAAGGAGAACACTAGGTTGATGACTTTAGTTGGCGTGTTCTTGATAATATCCACTACTCCTTACCAAGTTTCAGTCTTTGCTACTAAAGATCTTACTCTTGAACGATTTTCATATAGGCTTTCATGTATCCTCACATTAAATACTTTACCTTTCTCAGGTTTAGACATTTCAAGTAAGGTTGGGAGAAACCGCATTTGTATGGGTTTAGCTATCTAGTAGTGTAAACTTTGCTACTCTTACTTTCACTCGCTTATCTCATTTGGGTCATTGCAAAGGATGCCATCTTGGAGGTATTTCATAATAGGGATTATCCATGATACAGTGTCATCTTTGATGTACATCACTTTAAAGAATAGTCGAGTTGCACTTTTTGAAACTTATTGGAGTGAAGCATCTAAGGTTAAGAAAGTTACTTATAAAAATTTCATGGAAACCAAGGTACAGGCTACCTTGGCTACTTAACCTGCGCCCGTGGTTTTCTCTTATGGTATTTATGTTAAAGTGAAACTCTTGAATATCTTGTTGATCGTTCCACTTAGCTAAGTTATTTTGCCATACTCGTTTTTTTAGCTTTGTAATTGCTTATGACTACCACCAATTAAGAATCATTATTAGCTCATAGTCACATATTACTGCTGCATAGGCAACTTTATTCCAATGATTAGTGAGGCTGAAAAATTAAATCTTACATCGTATTTGAACTTGTCTCCTTGGAGACCTCCAAGACTATTTCACATTCAGAGCTGGTGCACTCTCCATCCACTTATGGAGAGAACTTCCAGCTATGTCTCCAATACTTATAACTTTGAAATTAGCCACAACTTAAGCTTTTATTGCTAATTGGTAGCAATACTCACTTCCATATTGACCCAACTCCACAACCATTCTTCTTGAAGACTTAGGCTATTTAGTATTTTATTCAATTGGGTAGTTAGTGAGTACTATGATTTAGTTGGTTTTGAAGTAAGGTTGGAGCCTGTAGATAGTGATTAGCATAATAAGGGCCAACTTCTTGATGAGTGAATGTTATTTCCAAGCCTTGTAGAAGTCAGCTAACATAGTAAACTGGGTGGTTTTCCTTTTACTTCTCTTATACCAAAGAAACACTAATTGCTATCTTGATAGTGGGAGTGGGTAGGCACAAGTATAGTGGTTTTCCCATTCTTAGCTTCCTCAACAACAAGGGTGATGCTAAATACTCTTTGAGTTACTAGAAAGCTCTTTCCAATTCTTCAGTCTATTCTTGGGTTTTAGCTCTTTTTGGAATCTTGAAGAAGATAGTCTTTTCTTAATAGACCGAGAGATAAAGTGGTAGAGCAGTTATGTATCTCATTAGCATTTGTACTTCTTTAATGGTCCGCAAAGGCGGCAATAGGAGTTCCACTTTTAACTTATTAGGACTAGCCTCTATTTTATATCATGAAATAATGCATTCAAGGAATTTTGCTTTGCATATGGCTATGGTGCATTTTGCCAGGTTAAATTGCACGTTGAACTTTCTCAAAATGGTAAAGCATTCTCCTAAATCGTAGAGGTAGTAGCTTTGCTTGTGATTTTTGATCAGCATGTCATCTATGTATACCCTCATATTTTTCTCTATCATGTCTTTGAACATGTGGTTCAGTAGTCTCTAGTAAATAGTACTAACGTCCTCAATCCTTTAGGGCATAGCATTATAGTACTATATCCCGTGTGCCATTATGAAGCTTGCTTTCTCGTGGTCTTCTAGGGCCAAGCGGATTAGGTCATATCCTTGGCAAGCATTCAGAAAGTTTAATATCTTGCACATTGTCATGGAATCCACTAGTACATTTATCTAGGGAAAGGAAATAGATCTTTGAGCAAACTTTGTCTAGGTCCTTAACGTTAATGCACACCCTCCATTTTTTATTCAGTTTGAGCACCAGTACCACATTGGCTAGCCATTTGAGGTATTGAACTAGTCGGATGTTCAAGTAACTAACAACTTGTTTATCTCATGTTTGATTATTTGGGTTCATTTTGCCCCAAAATTTCTTATTTTCTACTTTAGTAGTCACGCGTGTAGGTCTATTTTGAATTGGCACATGATCATGTTTAAGGAGATTTCTTGTAAGTTTGTCATGCTCTATGCAAAAACATAGTGATTCTCTCTTAAGAAGTACACCAACTCACTCTTAAAAAATTGAGTCCAAGAAAGCTCCAATTTTTTGGTCTTCAGTGTGTCACATCGAATGATCTTTACCATCTTAAGCTCCTCTTTAGCTTCAAATTTAGCTTAATCAACTTTTCTCTTCTGACCGTGGTGGTTCTAATTAGGAGGTGTTTTTAGAATTCATGATGCGGATGTCTTATGACTTCCATTCTCCCATGGGCAGGGTAAGTAGCTAGAGCAGATGTTTGACATTGGAAACATGTCACCTGCTTGGTCAGTAATTAGTAGGGAGGAAATGTCTTGTTGATGACTGTTTTCTATATCCTCACCTTGTAATGCAACTTGAGTGCTGGAATCTCAAGCTCTCAAGTTTTAGATCTCATCTACATTTACAATGTCTCTTACTTCAGAAGGTAGTTCCCACAAATAGCACCAAGATTCAGCTGCTCGAAAATAGAGTTTGTGTCATTTCTAGATATTAGCAAAGTGAAAAGGGTTTCTACTCTTATAACGTGCTTGTATAAAGTTTGAGCTCAAAATTTTTTGTGAATAATTTAGATCTCCTTTTTTTTTTAAATACTTTAGGAGTTGGTATTTATATTGATTAAATCCTTAGTGGGCTTCAAACCGTTAGGGTTTGAGCACCAATCTTCATTGGCTTAATCTGTTGGACTTACTGGCTCTTTTCTTATCTATTTATTTAATTGATTAGATCTTTTTATTTGTTTTTAACTTTTTAATCATTAGAGTCTTATTTTTTTCATATCAATTCTTGGTCATTTTCATTTGTACATGACAGACACTAAATGGAGAAACTATACTCAAGACAATAATAGAACAACCTTTTATAATTTATTTTTGTCCATCAATATCTGTGAAAACATATCTTTTCTGTATTAAACTCCAAACATTATAAATAGTACTTGGACAAGTCATTTTCATATGACAAACACAATAATAATTGTAGCACCCTTTGTATAAAGATGATCAAAATTAAAAACTTACATAGATGACTCTATTTTTTGCTCCAATGGTTAGTTTTTCCTTGCAATAACAATAAACACATATAGTATTTTACTACAATTTCCCCTTGTTAATTATACATATATTACATTTACCCGTCCTCTTAAGTTTTGAAATCTTACGAAGGATATATTAGCATGTAAGTTATAACAGCATTATCTCAAGGCCAAAATAGAAAATTTATATATTTTTTACTGAGTTTGTTATTTTCTATCAAAACCCTAATGGAAAGGATAGTTTGATATATATATACACACGCACACATATATATTGCACCCTTTAGATGGGAAGTTTGCTAATTATGAAAATTAAATTAAAGGTGTGATAATTCTACTGTGTTAAAAAGGGTGCAGATATAATTAACCCAAAAAATAATAATGTTTTTAATATTTACAAAAAATGATATCTTATTGTAAATTTATAAGGCGTGAATTGCTATTCCAAATATATGAATGGAAATAGAGATGGCAGTAGATTTGAGTAGAATCTGGACTCGTCTCAAACTCACCCTAGTTGGGATGGCTTTTAACGCTATATTTTAAGACATGCCTGGGGCTTTAGCATTTGGACATGGATGCAACTTGAGTTTGACCTATTACAATATCTATATATATATGTTATTATACTTATATTTTTGTAATGCATATCCATTCATATTTACAATATATAAATATTACTTATATACTCTATATAAAAGTGATAATATTGCCATAATAAATGTTTTATGCATTTAATATAGATCGAAGTAACAAATTTTTTTGTGATTTATAAATTTTCAAGTCATTTATTGTAAGTAACATTATTTTCTCATATTGAAAAAGTTAGTGTAATATTATTTTTTTAAAAGTATTTTAAATATTTTTAAAATTACATAAAGGGATAATAGGTTTAAAAGGTCTTAGATTCAAAGAGAGGTGGATTTTAAATTCATAAAATCCTTCATGAGATAAGTCTCAAACTTTGACAAATCCACCCATTGCGATCTCGAGATGGGGGGCATGAACGATGGCATCATTCCTATTCAAGCCTCCTATTGAATTGATATATTTATTATCTTATTTTATAATTAATATAATATTTTAAAAAATATATTTGTTTTGAAGAAATATTTTAGAATATATTTAGTTAACATTTTATTTGCAGTTTTATTCTTGACAGACAGTAAAAATGTGTCATGTAACTTTTCCATGTAAATTGCTGAAAGAAATTATAAATACTTTTCAGCTATTTTTCAAGCTTATATGTTCAGTTATAGATGAATGATTGTAAAAGTTAAAAAGGAAAGAAACGAATAACATACACAATCACATTTAACTTAAGACACCACTTTGCATTTATGTGATGAAAAAGTAACTTGTCAATCCCAATTAGAGAACTCTTCCATGGAGAAAATCAGGACTCGGCCATTAACCTGGGTAAAAAAGACCACTTTGCATTTCTCGCTAGCCAAGATCTTGTTATTCATGACACATTCCTAAGGCACCAAATTGCCAGAGAGAAGATTATTGTCCAAACAATGGTAAAATGGCAAACACAAGCACAAAGTAAATTTTGAGAATACGGCCATGCTACACACTGACTAATCCCACAAATAGTTATTGTGACTTTCAAATAATTTACAAAGTAATAAAATTGTCCTTTATCTATAAGAAATCATCCAACGCGTTCTAGGTAAAGAAATTTAGTCCCTCGAGTAATATAAATAATTTTGATCAACAAGAAAGTAGCTTTTGTTGTAATTGGCATAATTAGCATAATTAATTATTAATTAACTTTGGATGGATGTCAATTATGGTTGGAATCCAAAGATTAATTGTGGTGGTGCAATAGAGAAAGGAATTTGTTAAGTATTTCTTGTTGAATTGTCCCACATGGAATGTTTGAGAAAGTGGAGACATACTTGGACATTATAAAATCAAGTAGAGGAGTTGAAGGGTTATTCCAACTCTTCACTTGTCCCACATTAGTTTTATAAACTAGTGTGGACTAGTTTATATTGAACTCAAGTAAGAATGCTTGATAAAGTGTTCTTTAAAGGGTTCATATGAGTGGACCACATGCGCACCACCGCTGCCAGCTGGCCCGGGTCTGCGTTGTGGGGGTTAGTGTAAATGTCTTAGTCTCAGTATTATCTTTTTGGGATAAATTCGATCTGAATTTTGAACTTAACTTGGATAATCGGATCAGGGCTGACTCGATTAAGACCCATTAGATTAATCTAATTCAATCAGATTAAATCAAATCTTTGAAGATTAAGATGAGATTTGGCCAGATTGATAAAGATTAAGTGGGATTTGATAGAAGGACGTGGGATACGTGGCGTGATACTAGTGGACATGTATGGTTAATGTGGTAAAATATTATTGGCTGGGTGACATGTTAGAGGCCATTAATTGGTGGACTCTAACCCTAATCCTGCCTATAAATAGACTGCCTCTGGCAGTTTTCAGAGATACATCATTCGTCTCTAACATGTCTACGCATCTGACTTTTGCGCACTTTTTTGCTCTCTCTCAAGAATCCTTCCCTTCTCCTTTCAAAAAGATTTCCTGTTCTGAATTTATATATATACACCTATCTCATTCTTATTTGGCGACTGAGTATTGTTTGAGGTGAATGAAACAGAGTGCACCTAATGGTTCTGGACCATCTCATCCTGGAAGGAGCTGCGCTATACCTGTTGCACTGATGAGTTGGGGCGCTCGTTTCTTCAAGGCAAATAGAATTTCTTTGTGATTTGGTTATTCGATTGGTTCTGTTACGATACAGAATCCTGAAGATAAGTTTACTTTTAAATTTTGGTATTTATATTAGATAAAACTGATAGCATGTTTTATTATTTTATTGCCTCGGTTGATGTATGAATTTTAGCTTTTCCTGGGCTCATATCTAATTAAATAATTGCTAAAATTCTGATTTGCCTTGAATTTGATATATATAAATATATTTGAACATGTATGTTGTATATTTAATTCTAACAATGCATGTTAAATCTGATATTGCATGCTTGATTTGAATCTCATATTGATAA
>JACGDI010005836.1:272596-290815 GCA_014898725.1 Jacaranda copaia
CTATAAATAGACTGCCTCTGGCAGTTTTCAGAGATACAGCATTCATCTCTCAACATGTCTAAGCATCTGACTTCTGCCTACTTTCCTGCTCTCTCTCAAGAATCCTTCCCTTCTCCTCTCAAAAATGTTTTATGTTCTGAATTTATATATATACGCCTATCTCATTCTTATTTGGTGACTGAGTACTACTCGAGGTGAATGAAATGGAGTGCACCTAATTGTTCTGGACCATCTCATTCTAGAAAGAGCTGCGCTGTACCCGTTGCACTGATGAGTTGGGGCACTCATTTCTTTAAGGCAAACAAAATTTCTCTATGATTTGGTTGTTCGATTGATTCTGTTACAATACAAAATCCTGAAGATAAGTTTACTTTTAAATTTTGATATTTATATTAGATAAAACTGGCAGCATGTTTTAATATTTTATTGCCTCGGTTGATGTATGAATTTTAGCTTCTCCTGGACTCATATTTGATTAAATAATTGCTAAAATTCTGATTTTTCTTGAATTTGATATATATATTTGATCACGCATGCTGTATGTTTAATTCTGACGACGCATGTTAAATATGATATTGCATGCTTGATTTGAATCTCATATTGATAAAAACGCATGTACTGACTCAATTGTGATTATCTGTTCTAATTCCTAATAATTTGATTTGTATATTTATTTGCATGTTGGTATATCCTGCTATGAATTTGTTTATAACAGCTTCTTTTCTCAATTATGGTTTCAAGTGTTTCTTTGTCAGTTTATCTACTATCTAGAACAATATCCTAAAACCTTGCCAGCCATTTAGCATTATCAACATTCCAGGATAAGTACTCATTCTCAACGGCAATATGAAACAATTGCACCTAGCTACAAAGTATAAGAGCAGAATGAATGTTGTATGCATCAATATATCTTGTTAGTCTTGAAAGAAGGAGTAGAATTGGGATTCAACTATTAAAACAAAAAATAGGCAAAATATAACCAAATTACTCCATCATAAGGATTATATTCATGCTCCAAATGAGGATTTAGATGTAGGAAAATTACCTTTATAGATCGACACAAAGGAAATGAGAAGATCACTTTGATGAATGCTTCAAAGGACAATCTACACGCAACAACAGATGCCAACGGTTGATCCTCTTCCCAAACTCCAAAAATCGATAAATTTGGCAGGCTATACTACTACTAATAGTGAGTTGCTGTCAAAATTTCGTTGAAATTAGAAACTCCTTGGACACCCAAATTTACTTCCAAAAATTGGTGCGAACAATGATCCACCAAGGAATACTAAATCCTCCAAGCATTGGACTTTTATTGAGCAAGGCCACACACCTTAGGCTAGCACTAATCAACCTAACTTGTGCTATAGCAAGAGAGGAAGAAGGTGATAGGTGGCATTAATAGAGGTGAGAGGGAGAAGAGAGAATGTTGTGTGAATTTTCAGCATGTGAATATCACACTTTTGGAAGGAAGTGATGTGCATGCAGCAATCACCCCAAGTGGCTGATCATGTGGCCTAGTTGTAGGGGTGAGTGAGATACTTAGCTAGCATCATACCTCTCATGCTAGTTGGCCAACTTACCAATTTGTATGTACATTTGCATTTTACATGCATTTGCATTTAATTACAATTTACAATTTCATCGGATGAAATAAAATGCTAATTAACTCAAATTCAAATTCAAATGGACTTTTCTGTTTGATTTCCTCCAAAATCCAAATTCTCATTTTAATTAAATTAATTAATTTAACTTAACTCCTTAAGTCAATTAACTTAACTTTTTAAATCAATTAATGTTAACTTAATTCCTTAAGTTAACTTAACTAATTCATTTTTATATGGCACCAATTAAATTAACTCTTTAATTTAATTGATCTAATTTAACTTTTTAAATTAATCAACCTAAAATGACCAATTAAAATAGTCACTTGTCTTTCTCTCAAAATGCCTACACTTAAATTTTCTAACTCCTTAGAAAATTCCTCCTATCATATAAGAGCTTTCTATAGGCTTGTGTGCATGACTCATTAGGTTCATCCATTCATTAGACATGAACTCACAATTCTTTGTAATATTTTGAATATTAAAATATTCACATTAGTTTAAACTCCTTTAAACTAATAACTTTTTTAATTAATCTCTATTACGTGAAGAGTACTCAATCTCCATGGTTGATATCTAACAATATGCCCATGGAGCCCAACTAATTGGATGAATGAATAATGTCTTTATGAACCACTATAACTTACGCTTACCATACAAATACAGTTTTTCCATCTCTTATCTTTTGAAAGAGGCCTATGGAAAGATATTTATAGACTCTCTTAATAGCCTCAATAACTATGTCTCTACATCAAATGTTCGATTCCTCTTTCTGACCTCAATTTTGGAAAACACCTTTTCCAAATTGTCATACTACCTTTGCAAAGATTTATTGGAATCGATCATCATAGAATACATAAGAGATATACTCATCCTTTACAATAATGAGGAGATGGATCTTCTCTTGGATCTCACAAACCTCCATACTTAAGTAGCTTATGCCCATTTTTAACCCCATATGACCAACTACGTGGTTTGAGAAGATTCAAATCATAAAGACCTAAACACAAGGTTACTGTAGATCTACAAGTCCAAGGACTAATTATATGCACTATTTTAAGCTAATGAACTTGCTACTACGGCTATCTAGTGGATTCTTGGAATAGGTCTTTAGTGAACTTGTTCTCCAACAATTACCCACTAATATGCATCCATGTCTCACGTAGATTGCTCATGAAATAGAGCAATATCTAACCCTTTGGAATATGCATCGTTAGTGCAAGTCTATTTGAATCTTAGATGTCCCGTCTCTTAAGATTTTATGAATTGGAACATTTTAAAATCATGATCGTATAGACTTATTTCATGATCACCATCATATGTGTGACCAAGTCCTATAGTTTTGTATGATTCAAGGGCTCCAACCAAATGCAAAGTGAAGAATAGAAAGCATAAGATGAAGATGGCCATTTGACAAAAATATTGTTCAATTGAGATTGTATTACAAGTGAAACAGTATTGCACACCAATCTAATTGGCTATGGGACACTATTCCAACAAGTCTATCCTATTTTAATGCTATGTCAAAGAACTCCTAATTTATTTTAAGAAAAATGATGATGTTAGCAAATAGAGTTGGGTTCTTTACATAAACTAGTGAATTTGATTAGCTCCTTGCTTCAAAACATGTTTAAGTAGAGACGAGCTCTCAAATTTTGGTAAGTGATTTTTTGGTGACCAATTTGATTTTGGCAGTTTGTATTTATAGTGATTAAATCTTTAGTGGGCTGTGGTCCACTAGTGGCTAGATTCCATCTTTGTGGGCTTGATTAATTGGGCCCTCTAGGCCTTTGCGTTACTTATGATTTATTTAATTGGACCTTATTAGTTGAATTGTACCTTTTGCCCCTAAAAAGTTAATTTACCATGTCATCAAGCCTCCTAATTTAAGTTGGATATTTAATTTTCATATAAAAAATATAATATAAGTTCTATTTTTACTTTTACCTTGCCTTATTTAATTAATTTTATTAAATTTTGATAAAGTATTCAACTTATTTTTTGTTGTGGAAATTCGGACTAGCACAACTTTTAACTATATTGAGGTTTCTCGGATCTCCTTGTCTAGCTATTTTTGGTAGATGTAGTGCTAGTTGCTTTGCATTTGTCTAAAGACTTAAACAAACTTTGACAAGTGTGTAATGATAGGGGGTGGACTTTGTCCACGATTAAGATATGGGTTCTTATGGTAACTTCTCTCTCTTTTTTTTTCTTTTCTTTTACTTTGTTTTTTATTTCATGAATTATTATCTAATTTCTTATAGTCAAAAATTTTTTCTTGCATATGCCAAATTAAAAATGAATCTAGTCTAGTCTTATGTCAGGTAGCAGAACTCCATCCAAATTAGAGTCCCAAATTGAGTTGAAGTCTATAGATGTGAGAGGGGGTGATGACAAAAGTGTTACTACTGAAGAGTTATTGAGAACCCCATTAGGTACGGGGCACCAAAAACCAGTGTAGTGAGGTAACTCCTACTAGGCACCAAGCACCTGATGTCTTTAGGAAGTTAGACCTAGGGCATCGGCTAGGCTGTTCCATTTATTTTTTCTTATGACTTTAGCAACTTAGGTTAAAGCTAATATAAAGCATCTTTAGACTCTTTAAATGGATTTTGCACTTAGTGAGCACTTAACACTTAGAATTTTCTATGGAATTTTGAGATTTTGAGGTCACCTTGGTTTCTTAATGGGATTTTGTGCTCTACATAGGACTTAGATTTGCTTTTTGGAGCTATTTACCTTGAACATCCTCCAAGATCACTAGAAAAATTTTTCATCCCATGAATGACTTAGAGTTCATATACTTTTTGAAGTTCTTAGTCATTTTCTGAAGCTTGTGAAGCTATCTTTTTGGCTAAGATTGAGGATAGGAGATAGATTAGGATCTATAAAATTAAACTAAAACAAGACAAAATTAAACTAATCATCTCCATCCCAAGGATCTAACTATGTGCCTTAAATTAGGATTTAAAGGATGAAAAATTACCTTTGAAGAAGAAATCGAAGGAATCAAGTAGATCTCCAAAAGGACACCTCCAAATGAAGATTAATAAACTCCTTAACCTTGATATGATTTTCTCCACTTCAAAGCCTCCAAAATTCAGCAACTTTTGCACACATTTCCACCACAAAAATAGCAAGTACGATGGCTGAAAATGGAGAAAGAAAGCTGCTCCAATCAGCTAGCACAACTCCAAAAATTGGATCACAAGAAGGTTCAATCGACAAATCTTAAGCTTCCCAAGCGTGGAGCTTCTAATAAATAGTCCACACACCAAGGAAGGCATCTCTATCAACTCACTCTTTGCTAGAGAAGAGAGAAGGAAGGTGATGATGGAGATTGGCGGTTTTGGAGGAGGAGAGAAGGAGGAGGGAATCTAGAAGGTGGCTATTCAACATATGAATTATACCACCTTTTGGAAGGAAAATGTGATGGTTTTAATACTCTCAAGTGGTTGGCTGCATGTTGTTTATATAGGAGAGGATGGAAGCCTTGGAGGCTTCCATTAGCCTCTCAATGCGTGTATGCCAATTTGCCAACTTGCCAACTTGCTAATTCTACATTTAGCTTGAATTTACATTTGCATTTTATTTCATAAATTGGAATGCCAACTTGTGTAATTCAAATGGACTCTTTCATTTGATTTCACTTTAAAACTTGAATTCCCTATTTAATTAAATTAACTCTTTAATTTAATTAAATTAACTTAACCTTAAGTTAATTAACTTAAGTCAATGCCAAACAATAAGCCCATAGAGCCCAACTAATTGGATGAATGAATTATATCTTGAAAAACCTTATAAGTTATGCATACCATGCAAATATCGTTTTTCCATCTCCTATTTCCCAAAAGAAGCTTAGGGCAAGATATTTGTCAGTTCTCTAATAATATCAATAACTATGTCTCTATATTCAATGATCAATTCCTCTTTATGACCTTAGTTTGGGAAAATACCTTTTCCAAATTTTTGTACTACCTTGTGCAAGAATTTCTTGGAATCGATTATTATAGAATACATAAAAGATGCCCTTGTTCTTCTCAACAACGAGGAAATAGATCATTTCTTGGATCTCACAAACTTTCATGTTTAAGTAGGTCATGCCTAATCCAAACCCTGGATGACCCATTACATTGTCAGGGCAAAGCTAAAGTACAAGGACCTAAGTACAAGGTAACTATGGATCCTCAAGTCAAATGATTAATTATATGCACTATCATAAGCTAAAGAACTTGCCATTACTAATATGCCATTACGAAAATCTAGTAGGCTCTCTAGGTGGGCCTTCAGTGAACTTATTCTTCAACAAGCACCCACTAACATATATCCATGTCTAATATAGATTGGCCATGAAATGGGATAATTTCCAACTCCTTGGAGTATGCATTATCAGTGCAAGTTTATTTAATTCTTAGATACCCTTTCTTATAAGATTCTATGATTTGAAATATTTAAAATGATGACCTTAGAGACTTATTTCATTGTCACCATCATATATGTGACCACATCCCATAATCTTGTATGATTTAAGGAGTTTGACCAAAATGCAAGTGCAATATAGAAAGCATAAGATGAATATAATTATTTCATAAAATATCATTCAATCAAGATTATCTCACAATTGGAGTAGTTATTACATGCTAATTCTAATCGGCTCTGGGTTCTATTCCAACAAAGATAAGTTCTTAAAAAAACTTGTTATCATTTGTAATAAGTTCTTCTAAAGTGAATGCCTTTGCAGTGAGTGGCTATGGTAGTGCTAACTTAGTTTATCATTTTCGGGGATTATCCTTCTCATAGTGCTATTGCTATTGATGTTGGTGATTTTGCTTTGTGTGTTTACTCTAAAAAAGTTAGATCTTAGAAGATGTATGGTCGTTTTCCTTATTTTTTGGGTGTTGTTATCTTTCTTTATTTTTTTTCTTTTAACTCTTTTAGCACTCATTAAGAAATTATGTATTGAATTGTATTAGGGTTTTTTTGATGGAGAAGAGAATGATCTCAGTGCGAAGGATGCATTGGACCTAAATGTAGGGCAATAAGTATAGGTGAGGAATTGTCATAGGGTGTTAGATGGTTAGGAGGACGATTAGGGTAAAATGGTCTTCTAGTGGGCCTACGTATTTGGAGATACCATTAAGCAGTTCCATCCATAATTGAAATGTATGTTGGGCAACTCTATTTCTATTGAAGGCACTCATTTGGTATCTCTACTTGAGGTACCCAATGATAGCCTCAATGAGACTTAGCATTCACTTTTGGATGACTGCTTGCTTGGGGGCATCACTTAAGTAGTATTCTAAGTGTTGCTAGATCCTCAAAATGGTTTTATGGATGTCTTAGTAGTTTTAGTAGAGGTTCAAACTTCAACGATTGCTTAGGAGCTTTTGTAGGGCTAAATTGTTATAGGAACCCCTTGGGGTCTCTTGTGGAGATATTTCTTAGGTTTCCTTTGTTGGAATAATGCCCGCAAGCCAATTAGATTGGCATGAAAACTATATCACTTGTGATACAATCTTGATTGAATAATATTTGTTATAAATGACCATCTTCATCTTATGCTTTTATTTCTTCACTAGCATATGGTTGAAGCCCTTAGATCACATAAGACTATGGGACTTGGTCATGCACTGGGTGGTGATTATGGAATAAGTCTTACATAGCCACGATCTTAAACATCCCAAGTCACAGAATCTTATGATACAGGGCATCTAAGATTTAGATAAACTTGTACTAATGATGCATAATCGAAGGGTTGGATGTTGCTCCATTCCATGAGCAAACCATATGAGATATAGGTGCTTGTTAATGGGTGTTTGTTAGAGAACAAGGAACTGGAGACCTGCCTGAAGAATCTATTAGATAGCTATAGTGGCAAGTCGGTAGTGGCTAAGTTCTCCAACTTATGATAGTACATATAATTAGTCTTTTGACCTAAGGATCCATTGTAACCTAGTGTTTAGGTCCTCATACTTTGACACCATCTTGGCCACTTAGCGGGTGTGTCAATGATGATTGGGCATGAGCTACTTAAACATGGAGGTTTATGAGATTCAAGATGGGGTTCGACTTCTTGTCTTTGTAAAAGGCAAGTACATCTCCCAAGTATTCTATGACGATTGATTTCTCTGAGTCTGTGGCTAAAGCAGTGTGATAATTTGAAAAAAGAGTTTTTCAAAGATGAGGTCACAAATTAAAATCAAACATTAAGAATAGATGCATAGTATTAAGAATATTAGGGAGCCAATAAATATCTTGACCTATGCCTCTTTCATGGAGATAGGAGATGGAATGACTGTATTTGCATGGTATGTGTAGACCTAGAATGGTTTACCAAAAGAATAATTCAGCCAATTGTTGGGTTCCATTGGCTTGAGGTTGGACATCGATCATAGAGATGGGGTACTTTTCAATTAATAGAGATTAATTGAATTAAGTCAGTTAGTTTAAAGTAGTTTAAACTAACGTAAATATATGATATTCTAAAGTCACAAAGGTTGTGAGCCCATGTCCAACGAGCGATATAACTTAATGGGTCACATGCAAAAGCCAATTTGCAATCCTAAATATTAAGGGGAATCTTCTAAGTGTTAGAAGGATTCCGTGGTAGCCAAAAATTGAGGGAGTCTATTGACATAATTTTTAGTCATCTCGACTTGATCAATTTAATTGTCAAAATTGTTCTCATTGATTTAAGGAGTTAAATTAAGACTAATTAAATTAAGTATTAATTTAATTTGGTGCCTCATGACTATTAATTAGTCAAGTTAACTTAAGGTGTTAAGTTAAGAAGATCTAACATAAAGAGGTAAGCTAGTTGACTTAAATGTTAAGTCAAAGTTTAATTAAATTAAAGCGTTTAATTTAATTAAAATGAAGAATAGATTTTGGAGGGAAAACTCAAATGAAATGTTCATTTGGAGCTGAATTAGAATTTAATTGGGTAGACATTTCCTGAGATGAAATTTAGATTCCAAATTAAATTCAAATTTAACAT
Source organism: Jacaranda copaia (assembly GCA_014898725.1). Taxonomy (NCBI): domain Eukaryota; kingdom Viridiplantae; phylum Streptophyta; class Magnoliopsida; order Lamiales; family Bignoniaceae; genus Jacaranda; species Jacaranda copaia. The sequence continues at coordinate 281,198 of JACGDI010005836.1, forward strand.
AAATTAACATGCAACTTGCAAGATGCTTGCAAGTTGGCATGCTTAGGTGGCACCCCCACCTTGAGGAGGGTGTGATGCCACCTTGGCATCACACCATATCCACTCTATATATAGATATAGAGGAGGGGGCGGCCAGCACATTATTCACTCACACATTTTGTGCGTCTAAAAGTTGGATCCTAAATTCCCTCCAAAAGTGGTTCTCTCATGAGTTGCGGTTTCACTCTCTTCTTCACCTTCCTCACCATTTTTGGCCCCTAAAATCTCTCTTTCTCCTTGATTATTCCAGCTAAATTGAGTAGAAAAGAATTTTCAATTGGTGGGTGGGCTTTGACATTAGAGGCAAGACAAATTTCAGACTGCTCGCATTGGTGATCCTCTGTTCCAGTAATGAGTTTCTGGAGTCTGTTAAAGGTCTTTCAGAAGTATATTGATTCTTAATTTTTTACTGGAAGTTATTCATCGAGTTAGTGAAATTTTGGTACAAATTTGGCTTGAATCTGAGGTGATTTGACCAATCAAAAGTTGACCACACTCTGCTGTGCCAGAAGCAGTCTGCCTTCGGGAATCAAAGCTCTACTTCGAGTTTTTGGTTAGATTTTGCTTGTAAGGTAACAATATGACCTTAATACATTATATAATCATGATTTATATCCTTTTATAGGTGTAATATAAGTTAGATTTCAATTTTTTAAGTTTTTTTAAATTGAATCCTTAGCATTACACCTCTTTCAAGTGGCATTGGAGCCTAATTTCATGCTATAGTTTGGATTCTTTTTTGATTGAGTCATGTGATGAATTGATCTATATTTTCAAACACTTGATCTAAATCATAGATTGGAGTATTTGGATGATGATGCTTGTGGCTTTTTTGATGATGAATAGATATTATGCTAATATGTGTTTTAATTGTTAATTCATATGTTAGTGTAATTTGAATCATGATAAGCTGATGTTAAATATTGATTTAGCATTGGATTATATTATATGTTTATATAGCATGTTTATTTGGCCTTAATTTGGTTTGGTCATTTTTGGATCCGATTGGATTGGATATAATTGGAGATTTTTGGAGAATGTGATTCTCACTTTAATTTGATTTTTGAAGCATGTTTGAGCTCTTATTTTTTCACATTTATAAATTTTTTTAGATCTGAAATTGCATCTATATTGTGTGAAAAAAATGTTTAGAAGTTGTTCTAAAAGTTTGGTGCACAAAAGGTTGAGCAAAATAGAGCCAATTTGGCCAAGACCGATTGACCGAGCACATTGCCCAGCCTTGCCGGGGCATTGGCCAGCAGTGGGTGCAACATGTGTGTGCCTGCTGCATGGAAGCATGCCTAGCATAGGCTAACAATGGCTTGGTCTTGGTCCAGGCAGTTTTTTGGCTTAATTTTAGCTCTCTTTTGGGACCAAAAGTGTATTGTTTCACACATAATGGATGCACAAGTGTTGTGCAAGCTCTCAAGTCTATGTTTGACATATTAATGCTATCTTAAATCTTGTTAAAGTTAATCTCCAATTGATGCAAAAATAGAATGCATAAACATTATGTTTGTTTTTGCTTGGTCAATTAATTGTTTATATGATAAGCATTTAATTGTCGGAATTGAATGTCAATTCTTAGTTTATTTGTTGTTCATTTAATTGTTGAATGAAAGATGAATGAATGGGGATGATCATGAGCCTTTAACATTGATTTTATTTATTTCAAGCTATTGAAATATGTTGTATTAAATGGGGCTTGCATGCCTTTTATTCTATTTTGTAAAAGTTATGAGAGTAAAATCACTAGGAATGAGGTTTTCTTTCTCTTGCAAAAGTTGCAAGGAGCAAAGAAAATCCAAGGAGGCTTGAAGACCGATGAATATATAGGGATACACTCATGTAATAGCTTAGTTTAATCCACCTACTTAAAATCAACTAGAAGGTGCACCTATAGCTCTAAGTGCATCACTTGGTTATGTTCATGGTCATCCCACCCTAGAAGCATACTAGGCGCTTTTGCTTATTTATGCTTTCCATATTCTATTGATGTATATGATGCATGGATTAGGATATAGAAAACCCAAATAAGAAGATAAAATTGGTGAGATCTTGGCAAGCAAGTTTAAAACCCCCTCACTTGGAATGTCTAAGTGTTTTCAAATATTAAGTCAAAATAGATATAAATTAAAAGAATTTTTAATTAATCCATGCCTTTTACCAATAGTTTATGCCAAGATGATGCTACCGAATTTGTGTGATGGCACTCGGTCATAGGGGTCACACTTAGGAAAAACATTGTGAGCATATACTTAGTATATGATGCACCTTTGATTTGAGGCTTCCTACACATTGGCACTCGATCCCGGGGGATGTTGTGGAGTGGTCTTGAATCAAAGATGGATTGATAGGTTTGACTCAACACTTAATAGTGTAGATATCGCATGAGTCGTGAGTCAATATGAAAAGTAAGGCAAAATATATCAAGAGTTGCATTTGATGAAATTAGCAAGTATTATTTATCCTTAGATTGTTTGTGGATGGCACTCAGTCACGATGGTCCACTTGCAAGTCATTAGAGTCTTGATTCTCACTAGGAAATATTATTTTCTAAATTTTTCTTCGGGGTTAAGGATTTGATAAAATAGTAGGAGATAAACATGTTTAAAAGATCATAAACATGTTTTCATAAGTATTACTATTCAATCACATGCTTATATTCTATTTATCGCATTTTGTAGATTTGTGAAATCTTCAAACTCAAAATGGCTAAAAATCCACTCACAATAATTTTGAAAACCAATAAACTAACTGGGCCCAATTTCCACAATTAGTTGAGAAAACTCAAAATAGTGCTTGACTCTAAAAAGAGACTTATGTTCTTAATCAAAGTCCATTGGAAACCATTGGCGATGATGCCACCAATGAGGGCAGTTAATTATTCACAAAGTTTGTGGATAATGATCTACAAGCAAGGTATCTCATGAAGGAAACTATGTCTAATGAGTTGCAAAAGTCTCATGAGCATATGAAACATACAAGTGAGATCTATGCACACCTACAAGAGTTGTATGGTGTCTAAACTAGACATAAACGGTTCATTTTATCTATGGAGCTCTTCAGTAGTAGAATGACTTAGGGCATGAGTGTCCATGATCACGGGCTTAAAATGATTAGTCTCATTGAAAAACTTGGATAACTTGATGTGATCATGGACAATGACCTCTATGTGGATTTGATCCTATAGTTATTGCCAAGTACATTCGACCAATTCGTTATGAACTTTAACATGTCCAAGCATGTGGTGGTGATTGACAAATTGGTGAACATGTTGGTTACCACTGAGGCAACTATGAAAAGGGAAAGGCCTCTTATGCTTGCATCCTCCTCTAGGTCCAAAGGCTGTAAAGGTCTAAGGAAATGGGGTAAGATGAAGAAACGTTCGTCTTCAAAAGGGAAGCAATCCTTGAAAGGTTTAAAGGGAGATAAGAAGAAAAAAACAGGTTAAGACCATGATGTATGTTTCCATTGTGGTGAAAAAGGGCATTGGAGAAGAAATTACAAAGCTTATCTTGCAACCCTTAAAAAGGGTATTTACATGATTGAAGTGCATTTAATGACTAATTCTTTCTTATGGGTATTTGATACCATATGTGGTTCTCACCTTTGTAATTCATTATAGGGGTTGGAAAGAAGAAAGTGTCTTAATGAAGGGGATAAGATTCTTTGCTTTGGAAATGGAGTAAGAGTTGCTGCCACAGTCTAACGTATACTTAAGTTAGACTTAGGAGATTCTATGATTGTACTTGATCCTTGTTTCTTTGTACTGAATCTTATGAAGAATATAATTTCAATTCCCATTTTGGATAATGAAGGATATAAGTTTTCTATATCTAATGGGAAATTGAAAGTATTAAAGAATAGTTCTTTAATTGCTCAAGGTACATTGAATAACGGATTGTACATATTAGATTCTCAAAAACTATTAATGCATATTCAATCAAGTAAAAGAAAGCTAAACATCCAAGAAGATGCTATTTTATGGTATGCAAAACTTGGTCATATCTCTAAAAATAGAATGAACAAGATAAAAACTCTTAAAGCACTAAATATTAGTGGCATTGAGGAACTTCCAACTTGTGAGTCTTGTTTGAAAGGAAAAATAACCAAAGCTCCTTTTTTGGGACAATCGGAGTGAAGCACAAGTCTTTTAGATTTGATCTATATAGATGTGTATGGTCCACTAAGAGTTAGTGCATGAGGTGGCTATTCTTACTTCATCACCTTCACTGATGACCACACTTGATTCAAAAATGTTTATCTTATGAAGTACATGTTTGAAGTCTTTGAAAAGTTCAAAGAATATAAGTGTGAAATAGAAAAGCAAAAAGGACTTAATATTAAAACTCTTCAATCGAATCAAGAAAGAGAATACTTAAGTACTGAATTCTTAGATTACTTAAAAGAGAAGAGGATTCTCTCTCAATAAACTCCACCCAGTATGCCCCAACTTAATGAAGTGCCGAGAGAAGAAACTGTACCTTATTGGACATGGTACGTTCTATGATGAGCTTCTCTGATGGACTTATATCCTTTTGGGGATTTACCTTAGAAATGAGCGTAAGGCTACTAAATATAGTACCCTCTAAGGTCGTGCCAAAAATGCCACATGAGATGTGGTATGGCAAAGCACCCTCTTACCATTTCTTACAGGTTTAGGGGTCTCCCACATATGTGAAGAGGTTAGTGGGAGACAAGTTGGATAGTTGACCCTCTTTGTGCAAGTTTGTGGAGGTACCTTAGAGAGTATTGCTGTGCTTTTTTTTGTACTAAGTTATTCGGATTTATCCTTCACGCTTGTCCTCGTATTTACATGTTGTATGTATATTACTATGTGTTTGCACTATTTATTTTTCTTTTCATCTTTTTCTTAGGACTTTTTTGTTATGAGGAGTAGCATGGAGAGGGCGTGATGGCGAGCTCCTTTGATTATGGAAGTTTGAACAAGTTTGGTTCTTCTAAATACTTTATCATTTGGATGACTCTTTTTTATTACGCTCTTCTCTTCAATATTGTGACCCATGGTGGTGTGGCTTATGCCATTCTTTCTTTTTTGTTCTATTTCTTGAGATTTTGTTACGATAAGGAGCGACAATGTATAGTCTTAACTATGAGGCCTCCCTGATGGGTCTTACCACAAGTAATATTTATGAGCTCCCCTTAGAAGGTGTTATCCAAGTTATTTGTTGTTGGTAGTCATGCCCTTTGGGGGTATCATTGGAGTTGTTGTAGCTATCATGCACATGCTTAGTGGTGCAAACTTAGTCATTTTGTCATGTGCCCACTTGGAATCTTGCATTGGGATTTAATAGGTGTGTCACAAACCTCTTTAGGTATTTTGTAGTAAGCTTTGATGTGTTGACCACACATTCCCTTAAGGGTCTTATGGTAGACTTTAATGTGTTGGCCACATACCCCTTCGGGTGCCTTGTAATAGGTTATGATATGTTAGCCATATATCCTTATGGGGGCCTTATAGTAGACTTTGATGTGTTGGCCACATAAACCTCAGGCGGCCTTATAATGGGCCATTAACACAATCTCTTTGGAGGGGGTCTTATAATGGACTTTGTCATGTGGCTTTTAAGGAGATTATACTGGTCTTAGCTATATGCTCCATGAAGGGTTTTATAGTAATGCTGATGACATTTTTATGACAATTTTAGCATAGTCTTGCATTATAATGCACTTTGTGCATTTGCTATTACATGATTGTAGTAGGGCATGTGCTTGTAGGGCCTTATCGCAAATAATGTATTTTTGCAAGTAATAGATGTGTAGCAAAAAATAGAGAAATTTGTAAAGAAATGTTAGAATACTTTACTAAATTGACATAATGAATAGTTGGAGTCTCCTTTGTGCAGATGACTTTTACTTCATGGAAAAATAGAAAATCTTCTTAAGGTATTGGAAATGCAAATTTGAATGCTTAAAATGATAACTAATTTATTGAAGTAAACAGGCTTATTCTAAGAAATAAGTCAATTGTGATGCAAAAGGCGCATTTATTTAAGTAGGGTTTTTCCCTCGTCTGTACAATGTCAGCTAAATTGCTACAAATGGCGTCTTCTGTACCTAGGTTTTCTTATACTATAATAGGTTGTGAAGTTGTAATTCTCCTCTCCACTATATTTTCATCTTGAAGGTTTCTTAGGTGGACTTTGGTGTTGTGTGCCATTTATCTTCTAATTTTGTGAGCCTTTATAGGTATGTGTTCTATCCTTCTTAGTTTTAGAAATATCTCGGGACTTGCTTAGAGCTCTTGTGAACTTCAAAAATCTCTTTAATACTTTGTAGCTAATTATCTTTCGTTGTTGACGAGTAAGCTAATTGACATTTTCTTCATAAAGTTTCCAAGGTTAATTTTGGTTTCCTTAAATGCAATTATTACTGCTTGGGCTTGTCTTAATGTCTCCACTGATTAGGATTCCCATTTCTCATCTTTTTTGCCTCCAAGGTCTCATTTTCATCCTTACAAGTGTTCACCAACTTACTTGTGTGACTTCTACCTCTTTAGGGTTTCCTCCAATTTTAAGCTTGTATTTAAATGTCTTCTCCTTTTGATCACTTGTATCTATAGCTTATCCATCAAAAAGAGGCATTGATCTTCCATTACTAAGCACTAGCCATGCTTAATTAGAGGGATGCATCATAGAGTAAGATATTTGTAGAGCTTTCATGGTCTATTAGGATCTTTTTTCCCTTGGAATAGGCTAATAAAGCTGGGTTTATTAGGGCACTAGGTGTTTATCTTATCTTATCTTTAAGACTTCTTTTTTGAAGGTGACATCTAATATGAAGGATCATTCTTATACTAGATAAAGGCTTGCATTTGCTTTGCGGTCCTCTTTGTGGCCTTTAATCTTTGGTATAGAGTCCTTGGATGGTCCTACATGCTTTGAGTTTGAATTATGTTTTTGGGGCTTGCCTTCATCACATGACAATTCTTCAAGGTATCCTTGTAAGATTGGTCTTTCGATCTTGCCTTTTAGATAGTTATATTCTTCTTTAGTTAGCCATCTATTATGATGGAAGCAATAGCGCCTTCACAAAATTTGCTTCTTGGTACGTTCGTTATCTGTGTAAAAAGCTTTAGGGTCACTATTATGAGGTATTGGCCTCATCTTTTAGAATTGTCTATCATCTTTTATAGTTCTCTATAGGAGTTGGTGTTTCTCTAGTGTGGATGCATTTTTTAAAATTCCAAATGTAATTAAGATGTAATTTAAATTCAAATGAAAATTGAATTCCATTTTTGCCACTTAAGCACTCCCTTGTTCTCTCCTTCTCAAGAAATATGTGATGCCACCTTGGCATCACGTAATTCCACATCTATATACAGATATAGATGAGGGCTCGGCTAGAGAGAGAAATATACATGTGCTTTATGTTGGAATAGTGCCCTGTAAGCCAATGAGATTAGCCTTGTAAACTATTTCACTCATGGTACAATTTTGATTGAATGATATTCTTTATATGGTCATCTTCATCTTATGCTTTATTTCACTTCACTAGCATTTGGATGAAGCCCCTAGATCACACAAGACTATAGGACTTGGTCACATACTAGGTGGTGACAATGGAATAAGTTTTGCATGGTCGTGATCTTAAATCTTTTAAGTTATAGGATCTTTTAAGATAGGGTATCTAAGATCTGGATAGACTTGCATTAATAATGCATATATCTAAGGGTTGGAGATTGCTCTACTCCAAAAGCAACTGTATGAGATACGAGTGTATGTTAGTGGGTGCTTGTTAGAGAACAAGGCATTAAAGACCCACTGGAGAATCTATTAGATAGTCGTAGTGGCAAATTAGTAGTAGCTAGTTCTTTTACTTACGCTAGTGTATATTATTAGTCTTCTAACCTAAGGGTCCATAATAACCTTGTGTTTGGTCCTTATATTTTAACTCTTTCTTGACCACTTAGTAGGTATTTTGGGTTGAGATTGGGTATGAGCTATTGGTATATAGGCTTGTGAGATCTAAAATGGAATCCAACTCCTCATCTTTGTGAAGGGCGAGTGCATCTCCTATGTGTTCTATAATGATTGATTTCAAGAAATCCTTGGTCAAGGTGGTGTGACAATTTGAAAAAGAGTTTTCCAAAGATGAGGTCACACAAAGGAATCAAACATTAAAATAGAAACATAGTATTGAGGCTATTAAGGAGTTGACAAATATCTTGCCCTAAACCTCTTTCGCGAGATAGGAGATGAAAGAATCGTATTTGCATGGTACACATGGTGCCAGAATGGTTCTTCAAGAGCATTCATTTTGGCCAATTAGTTGGGCTCCATAGGTTTGAGGTTGGACATTGACCATAGAGATTGGGTACTCTTTAATTAATGAGATTAATTAAATTGAGTCGCTTAATTTAAAGGAGTTTAAGCTAAAGTGAATATTTGGTATTACAAAAGTCACAAGGAGTTGTGAGCTCATGTCCAATAAATGGTAAAACCTTATGGGTCACACATAAAAGCCAATAACATGGTCTATTGAAGGAAGGAAAATTTTCTAAGAGTTAGAAAATTCATGTCTGATTTTTGGAGGAGGAAAAATTGTACTCATTTTAGCTTGATCAATTTAATTATTAAATTGGTCAAATTAAATTAAGAGTTAAATTAAGATCAATTAATTAAAAGTTTATTTATTTGATGTCACCTGACTATCAATTGATCAAAATTAATTTAAGGGTTGAGTTAATTTAAACTAGCTTAAAATGTGAAGCGTTTTTTACTTGAGAGTTAAGTCAAATGATTATTAATTAAATTAAAATATTTAATTTAATTAGGTTGGAGAGATAATTTTTGGGAGAATTATTAAATGAAGAGTTTATTTAATAAGAATTAGAATTTAATTGAAAGATAATTCATTAGATGAAATTTGTGCTTCAATTAAATTCACTAATCACAAAGTTGATGGCCATCTAAGCAAAGGACACTTGGCATCACCTCATTGTGGGAGGTGTGTGACCACTCATATATATAGATATGGTAGAGTTTCTGGCCAGATGTGTGTGAGATATGCACATTTTGTGTGATTTTCTTCTAAGAATATTGTGTAGTGGGAATCAAAGTTGTTGGTCTCCCATCACTCTCTCCTTCTCCCTCCTCTTTCCACCACAATATTCCCAGCCTTCATCTCTTTATTCTATGTAAATTTTCTATCCTTTATATAGAGAATAAGCCTTGATTTAGTGTGTGGACGTTTGCATTAGAGGTAATCTAATTTGGTTGCTTTTTGCCCTTAACTGGAGCTATTTCTGGCAGCCAATTTTTGCTTCTGCTTGGAGTACCTCTAGAGTTCTGATTTGCTTGAAATTTGAATTGTAGAATCATCAAAGGGTTGAGAAGTTTTAGTTAAAATTTCATCCCAAAAGAAGAAGTCTATCAAAGGGAAAAATGTTGCTGATCCTACTGCGCTAGTGAAGAGACCATTTGACGGTAGGGAAAAGTTTGACTCTTGCTTTTCAAATTTTCTACTTTCACCTAGGTATTTTCCTTTCTAAATTTGAATCCTATGCATGTCTAGATCTTTGTGGTGTTGTGTGGGCTAGTTTATTTTGGGTTT
>JACGDI010005836.1:300319-345085 GCA_014898725.1 Jacaranda copaia
AAAAAAACTCTAATAAAATTGGATTAAAAAATGACCAAAACTATTTTGATCAATCATCAAAATGATATATCAATATATAACAAATATTAATGCAAAATCAACATTTAACATTAATCACTATGAATTGAAACATACTTAAACATGAATTAACACTTAAATAACATAAAAGCATGTAAACAATTCATCAAACAATTGAGTCACCTGAATTATCAATCAAACACTCCAATCCATGATTTGGGCAAAGTATTTGGTGATATTGATCAACTCATCACATGAATCAACTAAACAATAATCCAAAATATAGTATGAAAAAGCCTCCGATACGACTTGAAAGCAAGAGTAGCACTAGGATCTAATACTAAAAAACTTCATAATCTTAAATTAACTAGGATACTCCTACTACCAAGGATCTAGTCATGCAATAGATCAGGATTAGGATGAATAATTACCTCTTATAGCTCAAAATCAAGGAGAAAAACCAATGATCTCTCTCGGATCCAGAAATCGTTGGAAATCAACAAAGCGGAAAGGCAACAACAATTGCCCCAGTTAAAATGCTCAAAAACTCAATAAATTAAATCTATAACACCTCCACACACTAAGCAAGTAATGGTGAAAATTTTGAAGCAAAAATGCTTTTGGATTGCTCCAAAAAAATTACCAATCTGGAGCTACTGTAGGTGGTTCTCCAAAATCTCACAAGTCAAGTTCCTTACCTCTATTGTGATGATCCACACACCAATCAATCTTATAATTACCCCTGACTAGAAGCTGGAGTTATAGTGGAGAAAATGAGGTAGAAGAGGCCAATTTTAAGGTTGGGAAGAAGAAGAAATGCAAAGTTTCAACACATGATTCAATGCATGGAGAGAGAGTCTTTGGATGTAATGCAAAGAATCTAATTCTTCACACTTTCAAGGAGATAGATGATCCTTGCACCCCCTCTATATATGTATATAGAGGGTAGAAGGTATGACGTGAGTTGAAATCACCCCTTCCTCAAGGTGACCCGCCATGTGGCATGCCAAGGTGGTAAATTCAAATTCAAGTCTTACTTGAATTTCATGTGCATTTCAATTACATTTGGAATCTAATTCCAAATTAATTAAGATGATAATTGAAATGAACACTTCACTTAAATTGTTCCTCCAAAAATTATTCTTCCATTAATTAGATTAAACACTTTAATTTAATTAATTAGCTTTTGATTTAACTCTTAAATCAAACAAGCTTAACTTTGAAGCTTAATTTAGTTAACTTATTCTTTAAGTCAACTTGACCAATTGATGGTCATCTTGGCACCAAATAACTAACTCCTTAATTATTGGTATAATTTAACTCCTTAAATTGGTTGATTAATTTAACACTTAAATTAATCTAACCAAAACTGACAGTCAAATTGTATCCTTGAAAATCAGTCGCCAGGAAAAAATCTCTAACACTTAGAAAATTGTGCCATCATGCTTGGAAGCTAGTTAGCTTTTTGGTGTGACCTAATAGGTTCTATACATGATGTATGCTTTCCCAATCAATCTTTAATTATAAATAATTGAGGCAAACATCAGAGAGTTGATTAGTTAGTAGGGAGCAGAGTAGAAAAGCATGTAAAAGAAGTCCATGTTCTACAAACAGGGACATGTGCCCTAAGGATAGTGCAATAAACTACATCTAGTGAACTAATTCAATACCTCAATAGGTATAAACTCGACAAACCCTTGCCTGGAGGCTGAAGAGCATGGTACAAAATGACCACCTTTAACATCTTAGGTTTTGCAAAGAACTAAACATCTCAAGTAAAATAAATCCAGAAATTTCTAATGAATTTGTAAGAATAGCTATTATTCGATCACTATTTGGTGATCAGTGCTTAAAAAAGATGTTCGGTGAGAATAAGGATGCACACAAAGGAAACCATGAGTGGCTCCCGTATCACTGTCTTTCTATTGCAAAAATAATATATGTTATGTTGTCTTGGCTCGAGATGGAATTCTTGCTCCGTCCTATGAACAGGGTGTAACATGCACCTACATTACCTTAATCATTAATATTTCTTGTCATCATATGAGACAAAATGATGTTTCAGTTTCCAAAGGCTACCCTTTATTCAACATAATCTAAGCAAATCCATCTCATTAGCTCTAATTCGAATCATGCTTCTTCATTGATTAGTTCCTTGTGGTTAGTATGTTCTTTTCTCTATTGTATCATTGACACAATTATGGTTAGGATGCAGCCCTTTGATCAATAATTTTATTAAAAAAAGAAACAGTTCAATCTAGTCAGAAAAAGAAATTAATTACCTTGCTAAGTTTTCTAACTGGGGCTGTAAAAACTCCTAAATTTTCTCAGAAGTAAGAGTAAATACTACAACCACCAATTTGATCGCCAACACACTTCCTTTGCGGTGGCTAATGGGCTGGTTTCATTACAAAGGCTTGGAGGCCCGCGCATTTTTGATAATATGATTTTAATTAAATCCAAATCTGACAAGACAAACCTAGGAATCTTTAAAATCCAAATTGGAATGCCTAGGAAACTAACAACCCAAAAAATAAAGCAAAGTATCTTTTATTCTTGTCTTTTAAAATTGATCATATTTTCCTTTTCTGAAAAGTTCACTCTCAAAATTTTGATATAATTCCGACTTGATCTAATTTAGGCCAAAAAAACAAGAATTATTAGAAGATGTCCCAAAATGTAAAATTTTAACTATAATTCATAATAAACATATTGGCTATATAATTCATAAACACAATCCATATAATTCATGTGTAACTAGTTGTACATGTGTAAGGAAATATAATAAACAAAATATTGACTACATAATTCATAAATAAAATTCATAAAATTATAACTTAACACTAAAATAATTTACTATTTTACAATGGCTTGAAGTACAAAATTTCAAACCTACATAATTAAATAAAAAATCACTATAATTATAAAAAATTCAAAAAAAAAAAAAGAAGGATGGGGTAGCTAGCAGCTATTGGCCCTTCCTGTCGCCAGAGATGGGGAGGCCAACAGCAGTTGGACTCATTAGTCTTGCTACTAGGTCTCGCACTAGGGAGACAAGTTGCTGCTGGCTCTCAATTTTGGAGCCACGGAGGTTGGCATCTTGCTGGCACTTTTGCGAACGAGAATGTTTAAGAGGAAAATTGAAAAAAAAAAGAAGCAAGAAAAAAGAAAAAGAAAGGAAGAAAAGAGATTAGTTTGTAAATGGGCAGCTGGTAACAAGTGGAGGGAATTGTAATTGAAATGTAAATGGGAGTTAGGTCATTTGGTCACTTTTGTCTTTTAAATCTTTTATTGTTTTATATTTTATTTTGATAATTTTTTTAATTATAGTAATGAATTTTTTTAATTTTGAAATTCAAAATTTAATTTTTCACTAGTTTGTTATAGACGACTTTGATTCATATCCTAATACTTAATCGTTTTACATATTATATTTCAATATATTTTTAAAAAATTAAATCTTATGATGGCTATTGAATATTGACATTTAGTTTTAGATATGTAGATATAATAATGTTAATCAATAAAAATATTCTCTATTATTTATATTTTGGGGTTTAAAATTTATAGAGTTGTGATATTTTAGGATTTAGTGTTTAAGTTTTATATTTAGATAAATTTTATTAGTTTTCTAAATTAATAATAGTATAATTCTACAAAATAAAATTATGAAATTATATATTCATCTTATATTATATGTATAGAGTATAGTTATATATTGTAAAATATTTAAAATTGTTTGAGTAAGTTTATAATCTTTTCAAAATATTTTATAAGATGTTTGGTAGCTTATAAGATGTCAAAAAGTATTTCATAATCTTCTTAACAAAAGAGCTTACAAAGATTTTAAAATAAGATGTTAGAAACTTATAAGCTCTTTTTAAAAAAGTCAAGAGTTTTTAACTTATTTTTAAGATTTAACAAGCTCCTTAAATTCTAATTATATTAATTATAAAATTGTTATTGTTAACACCTTACAATCTCCAAAATCCTATTATCCAAATACTTGGAGAAGTTATTTTTAAAAAAAAGAAATAGCATCTGATAAGATTGAAAAGTATCTTATAAGATGCATGAGCTTCAAAAATATTTTATAAGATGTAGGAGCTTATAAAATATTTTAAATAAGTTTAGACAAACACCTTCTTAATGTCCCTTTAGCTAATTAATAATTTTTATATTTTACTATTTTATTTTAGAATTAAAAAGTTAATTATTCTTGATTTAGTTAATTTTCTATTAAAATACGAATAGTAAACGAATTTATGAATATCTATTTACAACCTTACAAGGAACTTATGTGTTGGATAAAAAATTAAACAAACAAAAAGAACACAAAGTTGGCTTATGGTCTAATGGATTGTAAAGTAAAATTTTTATTGATGTCGTGGGTTTGATTCTCACTTATTCCAATTTTTTTCAAATTTTATTTAAGAATTTGTGATGGATTTATGGCTACTTTGTAAATGGTCAATAATCAGTGACACAAGTTAAAGAAATTTGAGAATTTATGACCACTTTTGCAATCTAAGAAAAATCGATCACAAATTTAATGACTGCTTTTGTGACCCAAGAAAAATTCATCACTAATTTAATGACCAAGTAGTACTTGGGTCACTAATTCCAGTACAAATAGATCACTAATTCATTACTAATTTTTTTCAAGTTGCAAATAAAATCAATCATAAAGCAGTCACAAGTCGGTCACAAATTAGTGACCGCAGGGAGCGGTCATTGTTTGGCGGTTATTGAAATCCTATTTTTTATTAGTGTAAGCAAACGAGCCCTAATGAGTTAAATTAAATTAATTAAATTAAAGAGTTAATTTAATTAGCTAGGGAATCATAGTTTTGAAAGGAAATCAAATGGAAGAGTTATTTGAATTAATTGAGTTGACATGTTTAATTTATGAAATTAAAAATCCAATTCATGTTAGAAGAATCTAAATCCCCTTCTATAAATACATGAGTGGTCAACCATAGCAACGATGATATTCCATGCTTCCATTTCCCTCCAAAAGGTAGCACAACTCATGTGTTGAGTAACTGCCTCTCTCTCTCTCTCCCCTTGAAAACTGCCAATTCCCTCCCTTTCTCTTATCATTTTCTTCCTCCTCTCAATTCTAGCCCAAAATGTGAAGATTTTAGAGTTCTTCCTAAGTGTGTGGATCACTATTAGAGGCTTCACACTTGGGGAGCTTAGAATTGGAGATTGGACCATCCTTTATGGCCCATTTTTGGAGAATTGATTGGGCAATTTTGGAGCAGTTTTTTCTCCTTTTTCAGCCAGTTGGAGGCTGTATTGAAGGTGCTTTAGTGTGCAAAAGTTGCTGCATTAAGGCGCCTTGGGTATGAAAAACTTGATCATCGAGTGGAAAGTGCAGATTCTACTTTGAAGGAGTTCAAGAGAAGATCTACTTAGTTGTCTTTGTTTTTCTTCAAAATGTAACTTCCTAACTTTCAAATATGACATGTTAATTGATCCTTGGGTTAAATTTTGCCTTATTTTAATTTTAATTTATGAATCCTTACCTATCTCCTACTTATAGTTTTTGCAATTCTTTCTTATTCTAAAGTAAATTGTTTCACATGAGGATTGAAAAACCAAGTAATTGAAAGAATTTCAAACTCAAGTAGTGATGATTCAAATCAGTATACAAATACCTAATAAACATAGAGGATATCCTTAACTATCTGCACTTGTCACATTTTCATTTCCTAATAATTTAAACCTTAGTATTAGAAATCTAAATTACCATCGCATTACGTTTATAAATCATAAATAAATGTATCTAATGTTCAAAGTAGGCTTCCGTGCCTATTTCATTTCATTTTATCATATTCTTTATAATCTCTTTTTAACACTAAGTGCTCAAGATAACTAAAGGCGATGATTCTTAACCTCACGGATCGTTAAGCAGATCGTTGGTATTGTTTTCTATAGCTTGCAACTTGATCAATGTCTCAATTAAGGAATCTGATAACTCATTGGAGCTGATCTATCTCAGCTCCGACGAATACCTCAATTATCCCGAATCCTTCACAGCATTTGCATAGCTGATCTCAAATGTATTTAGTCTCTAGAATTACCTATCACAATTGGTAATTGATTTTACCTCAACTGAGTCCTACTGGCTACTCTAATCCTACGTTACTAGTAGCTATCAGTATTTAAGATATTTATAAATTAATTTATTTAAGCATTCTTGTTAAATCTAGTCTTCCTTAACTTTCATTTTAACATCAGAATATCTAGTTAAACTCTATTGTCCTTGGTCTTACCGGATATTCGGGGGTAACTAAAATATTGTCGGAGTCTCATTATATTTCAAGCTAATGGCCCATTACTTATTTACTATGATTATTTTACTTAACAATTTAATTTAATTTGTTTCTAACTTCAAGATCTATTAATTTTGGGGTTAACTTGTTTGACTGATCGCCCATTACTATATAGTTTTATATTAGTAAGTTTTGGTTTTGATACTAGGGTTTACTTGAAGGACGTGGGGTGCCTTGTTCTATCCTAATTAATTTGTTGCGCTTATTTAAATAACTTAATATTTGATAGGTATTTGTTATAAACCTAATTTGAGTTAGGTTCAACTATGTCTAATCCTAAATAATCTAAATCTATCAATTATATAGTACTGGAGGGCTCATTTGCATTGAATAATGTGATTAGAAATGATATATAAACAAATAAATACATTTTAAGCCCATTAGAATAGAATATTTTAATTTTATGTTTGGTTGGTAACATTAATATATAGGGTCAATTACATTCACCTCCCCTAAAGTTTGGCATAATTACCAAAAAACCCTTATTGTTTTAAAAATTATATTTACCCTTGAATTGGCCTTGATTATGAAATTTATGCAAATTAAATAAGTTTGGATCTGATTCACAGCCCGAAATTAATCCTCACTAGATCAAAATTAGTTTTTGAACCATGTCACAGTGCCATTGGAGTGCTGCCACCACCTCAGCTTAAGAGAGAAACCAGTAGATAGTACGTCTCAATGAGAAGAACAAAGGTCCTCAATCAATTTCTCTCGACCATCCTTTGCCTGGTCAATTAACTAGAAAATAGTCACAGACCACCGTCACTATCGTCATCTTCAAATTGCCACCATTATCAGCTATTTCTTCAAATTGATGTCGTCAAATGCTTGCCTGCCTTAGCCAAGTCAAAACCCCTCAAAGCCCAACTATTTTTTTTGCTGCTATTCCTACCAATTAATCATATATTTTGAGAGATTTTGGTATGGTTTTGTTCCTTGCAAGATGGGAAAGGTGTTTATGATTTTATTTTTTTTATTCTTCGATCAATTTCCAGTTATTTGTGGGTAAGGCGGGTTCAATGTTCATGATTGAGAATTAGGAAGGTACAGGGCTTAATGTTTTATATGAAGTGATTTATGAAAATTAATTATTGGTCTTGGAACTTACTGGTCACCATCAATTAGGTTCTCTTAACTTCTAGCCGACTTCAATTTGGCTTTAATTTCTTAATATAATCCCTAAAGTTTTAGTTTTCACATACAAACCTTCAACATTTTGAATTCTGAATAGTTGGGCTCCTATTTTATTTATAATTCAGTCTCTTAACCTCCAATCCAATCCCTAGAAATCTTATTTTTGCGTATTGACCCATCTGGCTTTTAATTTATAGGAATTAGGCCTTAATTCAACTATTCTTCAGTCTCTCAATTTTTGGCCATTACTCTTACACCTTAATTATTTCTAATTAGTATTAAATAAGGTCTAACTCTTTATTCTCTAATTTGTTTCTTAAGATTCAATTAATTTAATACTCAACATTTTCTACATTTCACATAAATAAATTAGGGCATTAAATGGAAATTCTAAAAGGCAGTGGAACACTCATTCTTATTGGGAACATTGATCCGCTTCAACTAGAAAGACTACATAGTTTTGCGCCTAGATCGTAATTCTACGTTGTAGCTGATGTAGAACTCTTCAAGCTTGATCACCAACTTAATTAGTCACCCTGTTATGTTCTTAGCTAGAACTTTCCTCAATGGCTAGTCAATTAAGATTGTAATAGAATAAGATTAGAAGTATGGCCTTGACTTACATGTTGTTGTGACTAGCATGGGGTAGACCATTCTCTAGTTAATTTTACCTGCCCCTTAGAGAAACTTACTGATATAATAGATCAGACAGTAGATAGCTCTTTCAAATGAGACCAAGACTAAGCTAATAGCTTCCGTTACTATAGTGTGATAAAGGAATAAGACCTCACCAAAGGCAAGCTTAGTCAGCTGTGGTGGCATTGATAGATATTACTTGAGCTCAACAAATGCTCGATTACACTTTTGTAACAACTGATATTCTAAAAATCTTGAATGATGGGAAACTCTTGCCCCCAATCTTTCAATGAACCTGTTGAAAGTTGCTATTCAACCAACCAACCTTTGCATTTGCTTAACAAACTTTGGAGGAAGAATGCCTTGGATAGCTTGAATTTTCTAAGGGTTGTTCTTAAACCTTTTCTAACTAACCATGTAGTCAAAAACTTTATCTCCTTAAATTCCAAAAACATGTAAGAGGGTTTAGCTTCATTCCAAATTTGTGTAGTATAGAGATTGTGTAGTTGAGACTTGCAAGTGATTGACCCCCTTCTTGTTTTTTACTATCATATCATTGATATATATTTCTATGGTTTTGCCGATCTATTTCTTGAACATAAAGCTAACAAAATGTTGATAAGTTGTGTCAACATTCTTAAGCCCAAAAGGCATTACAAGAAGACAATAGACACTTCTCAACCAATATCCATAAAAGTTAGTATTGAACAATCGTAGTTTTATGAAAAACTGTACCATGATAGCATGCGCTTTTTAATATTTCATAAAGTATTATGATCGTCTCTTACACACTTAATATAAAAAATACATCAACAAAAATAGAGTGAGCAACTGCATGAGGAAATTCATCAATAAACTAAGATCAAGCAAGAAAAACCATTATTCTTAAAGAAGCTTTACAAAATCATTCTCAAGGATCAATACAAAAGATGTTATGGTGAATGACATTGATAAATGTATGAGCTATACTCATTATGAGTATAAAAGGTTTAAAGTTTCCAAAAGTTGAGAATCATTTAAACGAATTATAATTATTTGTATTTATTTTATGGATATTTTGAAAAACAAAGACAATATCATAAGGGGTCATCTCTTCATAATTCTAATTTGAAATATCAACAAATATATAGTGTCATAATTTCACATAAGTAAGAATTTTCCTCAATCAAATCGTGTCAAACTTATTTTGTTGTTTATCGTTCCTACCTATTAAAAAAAAAAAAATATTTGTGTGCCCAAATTCCATCCAAAATATGAACAAATAAACACACAGGAGCCTTTAGGGTTGGTCAGATTGAAAATTTAACAACTTAAAGTACATTCAATTGCTAATAATAAGACCCTCCCAAATAGTAAAGTTTTGAGTTCATAAGAGATGTTTTGAGTTATGGTTTTGTAGAAATTAGTGTACTTTAATAGGTATTTTTATTTCTCTTTTTAACCCTTAATTTAGAATTATTATTTATGTTTAATTTATCAATTAATTTTAGAAAAGTAGCCAAACCAAGTTTCACTTTAGAACATCCACCTTTTTTTCAGTTCTACCTCCTAATTTCTAACTTTTGTTTTGAGTTCATTCCCCATTTGAGTCAAAAAGACTAAGAAGCCCTCACTTAAATTGAAAATGTCAAAAAATCGCTCCACTTCCCTACTAACAAAATGTTACTTCACATATCTCTCCCCCAACTTATGTTTTTCTTCTCCCATTCCTTGTAGTTGCAAACCTAATGCTCTAATGTGCAATGACATTGTGCTTGCCATTTTCATGTTGGTGCTGCAATGAGATCTTTATCTCTTTCACTTTCTTGTTTGGGGACTAATTTTTCTCCATTCTTTTTGTAGTCGTAGCTAGAAGGGTTTCTATTTTCACCTCGCAATTGCATAACCTACGAGGTAAGTTGTGTAATTTTCTATTATGTTATTTTTGTATTGAAATATGAAAAGAAATATATTACATTACTTTGTTTGTTTCTTGTTTGATGTTAGATTTAATTATTTTAAGCCTAATTTTGATATACTCAATTCACCCCTAATGGGTCTTTTCTTTAATTAAAACAAACCCTAATATAAGTTTTTTGGTACTTGAATATTGTCAATTTATACTTCAATTGTTGTTTTAATTGTATGCTTTAATTATTAGTTATCTAGATTTAGTAATTATATAATTCATAAAGGTGTAGTGTATGTTTGTTGTTTGTAAGTGAATTTTAGGGATATTATCTGATTTATGGCGTATACGATACGTACACATTCTATTTAAGCATTTCTCGGGCATTCATTCCTGCAAACTCATCATTAATATGATTAGCATTATTTTCAAATAATATGGTATCAAAATTTAAATTTTCATTATTTAAATTGTGAGTTGCAATCTAAAGAATCTCCAATTTAGTGTTATGTTCCAAATTTTTTCAGTAGCAAAATTCAAGTTTTTAGTATTCTGAGTTTATAGTACACAAAACCTCCAAATCAGTATGCTGTGCAATTTTTTTGTACAAAAATTGAAACTTTTAGTATTTAAATTGTGAGTTGCAGTACACAAAACCTCCAATTCAGCATTCTGTGCAAGTTTTTTTGATATAAAAATTCAAACTTTCAGTATTTAAATTGTGAGTTACAGTATACAAAACCTCTAATTCAACATTCTGTGCAAGTCTTTTCGGTACAAAAATTCAAACTTTTAGTATTTAAATTATGAGTTGTTGTTCCAAAACCTCAAATACAATATATATATAATTATGTATGTCTCTCTTTTCTATAGATATAATGGCTAAAACTCAGGGACTTGCACATCAAACTACTAAAGGTAACAGAGACTCTAAGTTATATTCTCAGTGCTCTCCAGGGTAGTTTAAAAATATTATGAAAGAGGTGGATGGTAAGATGAGCTTCAAACATGCTAAAGTACTGAAGAGAACCCAATTTTTTGCATACTGTAAAATAACTAAATTGAGTAAATTGAGTACTAATAATGTTATTAGAATTGAAGCTCTCTTAATGAGGTTTGATATTAGGCCTTGTTCTTTTATTTTTGGTAATGATATTAGGCTTCCTTTTACTATGAAGGACTTTTCTATTGTTGTGGGGTTGTAGCACGTGGGGCAATCTATGAATTTTGATATAAAGATACAGTCAAAAACTGTAAAACTATTATTTGAAGGAAAAAATAAAAGTGTCACTCGAGTAGAGATTTGTAAAATATTGAAAGAGTTGGCAGAAAAATAGTGATAAGGATATAGGTGATTTTGTTAGGATGTATATATTCCTAATTTTCAACTGTATTTTGTTTCCAACTAGTAACTATTCAACACATAGATTCCATCTGTATCTTTCATTGGCTTTTATGGATAGGAAGTTGGTGCATTTAAATTTTCGGATGATGAGATTTTGGAGCATCTAGGAGGTAAAATGGGGAAAGGTCTAAGATAGAAATACTTTAATGTAGTATTGGCCTGATGGTAAGTTAATGGCATTGTCACTATTAATGTTTATTATTATTATTATTATTATTATTATTATTATTGAGTAACTATAACATTGCATAATTTTTCTTTTAAATGACAGTCTTGGGCTTACGAATGTATTCCTTACTTGTGAACGACAAATTCATTATGTTCATTTCCACAATTTCTTCGATAGTATGAGAATAAAATCCCTTTGAAAGTTGCTGATGCAAAAGAAAAATTCAAGATTATTACTAGAAATATGGTAATAACCTATATTCCTTATCTTTGTTGTTATGATAGTTTTATGTACAAACAAAATTACAAACTAAGTTGTAGAGTTATGTTTGTATAGTGTCTAGATATTTATCCATTCTTTGATGGGAAGAAATTATTGATACCAATATATCACAAAGTACCAACTATTGATGTGTATGGCTTGCAAGGAATGCTAAATGAGAAAAAGAAAGAGATAGAATTACTAAAAGAAAGACTTTTCTTTCTTGAGAATAAAGGACTTTCTATTGGAGTAGAGGATGAGGAGGAGAAAGATGAAGAAAAATTAAAAAAAAAGAGTTAGAAGAAGAGGAAGAGGAAAAAAAATAGAAAGATAATAAGGAAGAAGAGGAGAAAGAAGAGTAGCCGGAAAAAAAAGAGGGAGAAGAGGATGAAAAAGAAAATGAAGAGAAAGAGTCAAAAAAAGGTGATAATGGCAGAATTCACCATAAAAGTCGTAAATTAGGGGATGTTCCACCCGTGGAAATGACTATAGCTTCTATCATAAAAGGTATCAGAAACCAAGGTGACATAACAAAAAAAAGAAAAGAAGTGAACTTCGTTACAACTCCTAGCACCACATCATGAATGACAAGAGTAAAGAAAATTACTCATGAGGGTCATGGAAAGAAGAAGGAAATATATGTATACAAGTTTTAAATACTGCATTTATGAGATTTGTACTTGATATAAGTGAGACAAATACTTAATTACATTAGAAGTTATACTACATAGCTGGATTGAAGTACTGGATATGTGTATTACGCTTTTTATATGACAAGATGAAGGATGTCCAAATTACTAAGTTGATAAGGGTTGGATCTGTTGAGTCCAATTTATTAGATAATGAGGACTTCTTTAATTAGTTTCTTGGATGAGCAGATTATAGAGGATGGTCCAAGATATTTGATAAAGAGAGAAATTATTAAATCATATTTGCAATGAGATAAATTGGAGTAATTATACTGAATACACATTATATAGTAAATTTATGATTTGAGTAACATGATGATTTATTGTTGTAGTATCATATTTGAGATGGACTTGATTTGCAAATTGGAGGATACGTGTTGTACCATCTATTGATCAGGAAAGAGTTGTGGTCAAATTTAATTGATTGCTACATGAAGATCTTGTGCGGCCTTTCATTCAAAGAAAAATGTAATCCCAATATTTGATGTTTGACTTCGTACATGTAGGTATGTAGTGTTTGTTTTGTATTTTCAACTAAAAATGACTTGATTTACAAGTTCTAATTTAATTATTGATAGGAGAGAATTCTAAGAAAACTTAAGAAAGCAAATAGAAGCATGCTATGAATCAAGATGAATTTCCAAAATTTATTGGTCAACTAAGCACGCGCAAGTTCCTAGAAGAGCTTAATTTAAATATGCTGAACAAGTGTCAATTTATTATATTCCTTATTCACAGCTATTATCACTGGTTTCTCCTTGTGAGAGATATAATTGAGAGGCAGTTCATACAAATGAATTCATGCTGGTCTCCCAAAATAAAAGCAACGATAAAAGTTTTTGTAAGTTTGTTTATATTTGTGATACACTCATCCAAGTATTTTAATAAAAATTAAAGAATATTTTTGCAGGCTAAGTTTATGACTAGATACCTAAAACACTCATTGGGGTATATTATGCCACAAAAAGAAGTGCAAATACGTTCTAGTTACCAACAAAATGGGGACCTAGACTACGGAGTTTATATATATCTTTGGGCTGAGTGTTATGTAAAAAAACACCAAGGATTACTGGCAATATGCAAATGACTATTCTATAGATGCATATTGAGCACACATTGCTGCAAAAATTCTGACTGATGGGTATTGTTTAACATATTCCAGGGGGAAATGATGATGTTCAGATGGTTACTATCTCAATGAATGGATTTTCTTATATGTAGATATTGACGTAATTGTTTTAGTAGTTCTGACATTTTTAGTGGATAACATTTATAATTTATGTATTTGGATTGTTAGAATGGATGGTGTTTACAATTTATAGTATAATTAGAAAATTTATTAATAAATAGAAACTGGAAAAGATATATATGTTATAGTTTAGCTGAGAATAAACACATAACTAGGGATAACTCAATATATGAACATAGTTTTGAAATACATAAACACATAAAATAAGTACACAACCTAAGTAAATTAGGTACATAAATGTAGTTCTGGATACATAAATATCAATATTGGGTACTTTTTTGTAGATTCCTAATATCATCTAAGCACATTAGGGATCAAATTCAATTCGGCCTAATATAGCCATTGCATGATTATAAGACCATGGCATATTGGTCCTAGGACTCATATAGTCATGTAATTTCACTAGTTTTTGATGGCGGTGTCAGGAGGATTCATTTGGTTCATGCATCAATAGTTTATATTACTATGAATGAGAGTGTAAGTGGTTGGATGTGGGTGTTTGAGTTTCCAACGATTTCAACATATACTATCACGATCATTTCTTCAACAAATCATGGTTTTGTTGCATTAGGTTGTTTTATATGTTGTTCCATGCATCGAATTGAACCTCATCTCAGCCTTTGAAAAAGCAATTACATAAACATGCAAAATAAGTATACAACCCTGGCAAATTAAGTACATAAATGCAGTCATGGAATGCATAAATGCAAATACTGGATACTTTTTCATAGAGTTTCAGTATCATTCTTAGCTCATTAGGGATCATGTTCAATTTAGCCTAATTAGGTCATTGCATGATTATAAGACCATGGCGTATCATTCTCAGCACATTAGGAATTTTCAATACCATGCATAAATGGTTTCACACTACTTTGAATGAAAGCGCAAGTGGTTGGATGTGGGTGCTTGTGTTCCTAACCAATTTCAACATGTGCATATCTAAACCAATTCATAAAGTAGATATGATTTTATAGATTTGGGTATGGTCTTATATGTAGTTTCACTAGTAATTTGAGGTAAATTAGACATGCAGCATTTAAGTATGGAATTACTTTGATGAAATATTAAATGGAGAAGATGAGGTATTGTTCTTCTAAAATCAAGTATTATGTTACAAAAATGAAGTGTTATTTTTTTGAAATGAGGTATTACATTAGTAACATGAGGTATTATCTCTCTGATAAAATGAAAAATAAATCTAGGCAATAGCTCCAACATAGACATTCTCAATAGCTAAAAAGAATACTTATTCATGATTCCTTTCACACTAAAATAATATTACAATATGTCCATATTTTATAAAGTATACAACACAAATATTTCTATAAAAATTTTCCAGTTAAAATATGATATATTACAAATACTTCAACTTAACATGACCTCTAGACATGGATGAATTTAGCAGCTATCATAAGCACATATACATGGCTTATTTCTAATCTATCTTCTTTTAAATCTTTGTCTTCTTTGCAACATCTTTTTCCTAATTGAAGAGAAATAAAATCAATCAAGATATTATTTAATAAGTAATGAAAAATGGTAATACAAGTACAAATATACAATAAAATGGTAAACAAATATGTCATCATATCAAATTGCATTAAATGGTAGGAAAGTGAGTTTTACTCAATAGAAGCACAAGCTTGCTTCCAAAGCATTGTATCATTTTGCAATGTGTTCAATCATCTTGTTCTACAACACACAATTTATGTAAATCCATAACACATTTTATTATTATCAATCATCTCAAAATTCCAACAACTACTTATGTGCAGATTGAGTAAAAATATTGAAGTATTAGAGTGGAAGTACAAAATTGCATGAATTTGGTAATAATTAGTGAACTACTAAGTATGATACTGTATAAATAAAGTATCTTATTAAGGAGGAAGAATAATTAGGTACTAATCAAAACACATTGGAAGAATAATGAAGAATTAATGAATATTAATATGAAAATATGATGAAACTTACCAATACATATAACAAATTTTCATCCCACGCCTTTGTGATTCATTTTTTTGGACAACCTTTATATCAACAACACCAATTTTAAGCAAAATATTTAATTGAATCATATTCAAAATGTCATTACCAGTTTCCAAAATAACATCCATATTCTAATGTGGAGCAAAAATGTGACATCCCACTCAAGGTAACCCTAAGCTAAGATATCAAAACAATTCAAACTTAAATGTGAACATGTCTTACAAGCAATAAGCCCAAAAATTTTATTTTATTTTTCCAAAGATTAATAAGCCTATCAAAATATTTCCACACTTATCAAACACACATATAGTAGTAGAATTCAAGTTTATCAACTCCTCAAAACATTAAATACAACTCATAGTTCAACTTCTTAACACTTAATAAAATATAGACATGCTCCAAAATATCATGTCAATCCTAACATATAATGACGCTAAAACTAATTATGTTATTCAGATGAACCCATTATATTATCGAAGTAATTCTTAACTCCCCGTCCAAAGTTTACTTCTTTCACTTAACGTTATCTGAGAGATAAAGAATAGGGGAAAGTCAGAGGACTTAATGAGGGATATTACAAAATGATTATAGAATTTGTCGAGGAAAAAGCATCTTAATAGGTTATAATTCAATAACAATACAAGTGTAAGTATGAATCAAGTAAGAACACAGCTTTATCTATCGGGATACAAATATAAACAAGTAATGCATATAATAGATATATTTCATTAGATCTAGACAAGACAATCTTATTAGAACAAACAAATGGTAGATACCCAAGAATAGTCCTAGCACATCATAGAAAAACAAATAGTAGATGCCCAGGAATAGCCTTAGCACATTACAAATAGATAGAAGATAGATGCCTAGGAATAACCCTAGCACATAGTTGGTGCACATGAATAGCCTTGACATATCGCCTATACCTAGGAATAGCCTTAGCATATGGTTAACAAACATCTGGATTGAAGATGCTTAGGAATAGCCCTAGCATATCACAGACAAGCAGACATACAGTAGATACCAAGAAATAGCCCTACCACATCACTAATGATCAGGAATAGCCTTGATATATTACCCATACCTAGGAATAGCCTTAGCATATGGCTGACAAATAGACGTATGAAAGATGCTTAAGAATAGCTCTAGCTTATCATAGATAGATAGATAGACAGTAGATGCCCAAGAATAGTCCTAGCACATAACTGATGCTCAGGAATTGCCCTAACACATCACCCATACCTAGGAATAGCCCTAGCATATGGCTGATGAACTAAATACTGAGGGAATAGCCCCTAGCATACACAAACTTAAAAAATGAATACCTAGGGGATAGCCCCTAGTGTATCAGACTTATAGGGCATGCACCCAGGAAATAGCCACTAGCGTACATCGAATAAAATACTCAAGGAATGGCCCTTGACATATCTTACTTACAAATAAGTACAAGAACCAAGTACAGTTGGCACAAATGCCTAGGGGGTAATCCCTAGTTCATGTCTAAAACCTAAACAAGCAAGTATAATTAAGCTAGCATGGCCATATAGGAACAGATAGGTATGCCAGTAAAGCATATGATAGCAAGGTAGGACAATAACAAATACTATTCAAGAGCAAGCACAAGATAAGATAAATGAGAGTTCTAGGTGCCAGAACAAACAAGTATAACTCATGACAGAGTGAAAATGAGAACTAGCTGGCACAGGGGTTTATAAGTCAAATAATAGATAAAAAATAAGTACATAATCAAGTACGTATTTAAAGTAATTACAAGCAAGCATAGTTAAGCAAGTTAAATCCACATAGGAATTTTACCATAAGAACAGATAGATATAACAAGGCTAGGATGGCAAACCCTCAACTCTTGTAGTCTTAGAGAAAGCTACCACAATCTACCATCTACTGTTCCTCGGACCCACTTCCACTTAACCTAACTAAAATAGCATAATTATAGTCAACATCTATATCTAACTCTCAATGCATCATCATCATGCTTATCATTAACCTAACTTCACTAAATAACCATGTTAACATGATAATTTAAAGCTTAAATGACACTATCAATCCTATAGCAACCAATAAGATCGATTATTTCTAGATTAATCTTGATTTCATATCAAGTCAAATATCTAAGCCATAATTAATTCTTAAATACAGTTATTCTCTTCATATTGTTCTAAATTCAAAATAATAGCCTAAATTATCGTCACATGGTTCTAAACCATAAATCCATCAGTTAAGGTACAAATCCTTGAATATCCCAATTAATCTAAATTTTCATATCATAGTAATATTCGAGTCCACTAACATATATGTACTCTTTGCCTAGGAATCTCAATCACAATCCACATATATCCATTATTATTATCCTTATAGCATGAAACAAGCTTCAAATGGAAAGGTACAAATCTACATATACATATATGTCAAGGTATAACCAATTAAAGCCTAAACCATAACCCTCTATTACCTAAAATTGCTTATCGAAGCTTCATAATCACAAACCAAGAGCACCACTACAATCGTCGAAATGAGGAAAAGAAACTATCTTGGGACCGCCGCTGCATCGCTATTGGAAAATCTCACCACCATCACCAAAGTGTTTCTCTCGAGCTCCTGATTCCAAACATCCTATTAGTTTCAAGTTTTGATGTTGGGAAAGCCTTCAAAATCAAGCTCGATAGTATCCAAATGGGCTTCATCATCCAGCTCTAATCACCACCTTTTCATTGCTGCCACTATATTTCACTGCCATTCAAGACTTCCACGATAGCCTCTAAGCTGAGCTTCACTTAATCCTTACCTCAGAATCGAGCTTAGCTATCGAAAAACTACAAACCCAACAACCCGCCATGAAGCACCACTCTCAATGTGCTCTTGCGGTGGCTCCCTAGTGGTCCTCAGCCATGCATGGTGGTGTTGTTATGGAGCTGGTGAAAAAGAAAAGAGGATGGTTGGTTTGGTTAGTGAAAATGGTTGTAGGAGATAGAGAAGGAAGGAGTTGACTACGGTAGAGAAAAAAAGGGGAAGCAGAAGAAGAAAGTAAAGAAGAAAATTGGATGAAATGGCATTTTGCCAGATTTTTTTAAAATCAAATTTTCATTTTTTGCAATTTAGTCCTCAAGAATTTTAAGTCATGCAATTGAGTTCATGAACTTAGGAAAAATGTAGTTGAACCCTAGTTGACTTAGGGTCTTCCATGCAAGCTTTAAAATGTCTTAAAATGTTAAATCAAGTTCTTCAAAATCATAAATTTGACCCCAAAACGTTTCATTTTCTTGCAATTGAATCATTTCCTTTACTTTTCAAGCCTAAAAATTTGACCAATAGTTCTCTAAATTTTTAAATCATTATTTCTTAAAATACTAAATTTCAAGGGTGTTATAGCCTTCCTCCCTTAAGAGAATATGGTCTCCAGATTCTCATCTGAGTACTATTTTAATTGGCAAAAAATGAGTAGATTCGGTTTGGCAATCTACTTATTCTCTTCATTACATCCTGCCATGATTACTTCTTCAAGTCTTGATACATCCCCATGCCTTTTGGATATATTGTAATCTTGACTTGTGTGCCTCACTAATATTCTTTTTCTAGCACACCTATTGTCTTAATCTCTTGTTGTTTCAGTACTTAATATATTCTCTACTTTAGTTCTGATAGAGTGAATACCTTTATGTAAAATATTGAAAAGTCATTACAACAACAAACAACTAATAGCATCACAAGTTCACACTTACATATTCACATAAAGGAGTAGTAAATATTCAAACTTATCATACAATCTTAAGCAACTAGATACAGATTCACAAAACTTAAACACACTAGTATGGACATAACTCATACACCTGTTGTTCCCAAGACTTCATCTAAGTATGAAGCCAAAATATGCAGTGTTGGACTTCCTCATACAAATTAAAAGATTAGACAGAACCTTTGGCCACTTATTTTCCTTTCTTCTCCGATGTTGAACCTCTCATATTAGGGAATTTTTTTAGGAGGTGTTGGTCATTGCCACAAGCAACATACCTACCTTATTTTCTACAACATCCTGACTTCTCATGAGTATGTGATCCATAGAATCCATATTTTTTTTATGGTCTCTCTTGAGTCAAAAGTGTCGACTTATCGATCTGATGGTCCTGAGGAGTAGCATTATTAATCTAAATCCTTGATTATTTCTCTCTAGCGCTACTTTGCTCCTCAGGGCATGATCTTTCTTTTTGATTCTTATATTCAATCTTTTGAATTTCTTAAAATGCTGATTCTAGCTGTAGTGCTCTACTTATTGCTAGGTTGAGATTTGGTAGATAACATATGGCCAATCCTTGCCTGAGCACTGGTTGTAGCCCTTAGATGAATCGTTGAGCTCATCGGCCTTCATTATCTTGCATCTTGCATATAGAGAGCATGTTGTATCAGTTGGCTAAAAGTAGCCTCAGATTGACTTACAAACTGTGCCTCTTATACAAGATCCACAAATTCTCTTTCTCTTCCTTACTTTACCACTTTTAGCATATATTTGCTCATAAAGTCTCAGGTGAAGTTCTCCCAAGTTCGTTGGGTTCCTTCAGCCACCTATCTTCGATCAATCATCTTCCACCAACTTTGGGCAGAACCTTATAGCAGAAACATGGCAAATCAAATCTTTTGCTCATTTGGATAATGTAGTATTTCAAAAATATTCTTTAAACTCTCAATCCATTCTTTGGCTATCCTATCATTAGGGTCCCCCTGGAACTCTAGGGGATTAAAATGAAGAAACTATTCCAATACTTGATCTTCAGCCGTCTTATTAACAACTTTCACTCTAGCATCTGGTTGTCGATCCTGTGGTAAAATTCCTAATTCTTTCTGATGCATAGAGTTAGTTGGCTGGCTCCTCAAAGAGTTTTGTGATACCTTTTCTTTTTGCATTGCTTGTGGGTAAGTATGTGCCCTTTGTCTTGAACTTGTTGGTCACCGACTTGTCGCCTAGGAGTCTTTCTCTTCGATCGAGAGGTCTTCCCCATTGTCCTACCCTAGGAAGATCAGGTATACCAAAACTTCCTTGAGATGCCATCAATTCTACTAACTCCTTCCAGCTTATAAAATTAAAAAAGAAAAAGGATTAGATGAGATCAAATTAGACTTATAGACACATAAGTCTAATCATCCTATGATATACCGTAAGATCCCATAAACACCTTATAGTACTGAACACATCTCCTAATGCCAACTGATCAATTCATTTTCATTCCTTAAATCATGTAGGAGCTTCTCAAGGTAAAACACAACCAGAATTCATACTCAAACTAATCAAAAGAAAGTATCAACCACGAATCCCAATGATGTTCTAATGCCTAGGTCATCGAAAAACCTAGATTCTAGTAAATTCATCAATTCTAGTCAAATCATTCATTCCCATGTAAACCTAGGTCATCAAAACCTAGGCTCTAATACCACATGTGACACCCCACTCAGGGTAACCTAAGATAAGATATCAAAATAATTCAAACTTAAACGTAAACCTATCTTACAAGCAATAAGCCCAAATTTATTTTTTCCAAAAGATCAATAAGCCTATCAGAACATTTCCACACTTATCAAACACACATATACCAACGAAATTCAAGCTTATCAACTTCTTAAAACATTAAATACAATTAATAGTTAAACTTTTTAACACTTAACAAAGTATATATACATGCTTCAAAACATCATGTCAATCTTGACATATAATATCACTAAAACTGATTACGTTATTCACATAAACCTATTCTATTACATGAAATAATTCTTCACTCCTAGTTCAAACTTTACTTCTTTCACTTAAATTTGTCTGAGAGAAAAAGAATAGGGGTAATTCCGAAGGACTTAGTGAGGGATATTATAAAATTATTATAGAATCTATTGAGGAAAGAGCATCTCAATAATTCATAATTCAATAACAATATAAGTGCAAGTATAAATCAAGTAAGAGCAGATCATTATACATTGGAATACAAGTACAAACAAGCAATGCATATAACATATAAATTTTATTAGATCTAGATGAGATAATCTTATTAGAATAAACAGATGGACAGATGCCCAAGAATAGCCTTAGCACATCATAAACAAATAGAAGATGGGTGCCCAAGAATAGCCCTAGCACATCATAAATAGATAGAATATAGATGCCTAAGAATAGGCCTAGCACATCACTAATGCTCAGGAATAGCCCTGACATATCATCTGTACGTAGGAATAGCCTTAGCATATAGTTGACAAACAAATGGATGAAAAATGCCTAGGAATAACTCTAGCATATCATAGATAAACAGATGGACGGTAGATGCCTAGAAATAGCCTAACCACATCATGGATGCTCCGAAATAGCTTGACACATCACCTATACCTCAAAATAGCCCTAACATATGGTTGACAAATAGACGAACAAAAATGAAAGCAAGATAGGCACTAGGGCCTAAAATCAAAATTTCAAAACATAAAATAAATAGTGCCTACAAGAAAAATAAGGATCTAATCAAGCCTTGAATTTAGATTTAGATATAGGAATACCTTGATAAGCAAATTCGAGAAGAAATAAGTGAACACTTCATTGATTACAGAATCTATCTACTCGCGGCACAACAAAATGATTGCAATGATTACCCTACCAAATCACCTCCAAATATTATGGAAATATTATTGGAGATAGCCAACACCATAGAGAATAGCTAGTTAAAAATTTAGATTGATTGGCCATCTAGATCATTTTGGTGCAAATTAGAAAGTTGGACCTCGCATAGAGAGCTCTCAAGAAACATATCAAGGCACATGTATTGCCTCTATTGAAATAGTCCACACACCAATGAGACTTTCTAATTCTCTAGTTTATAAGCTAGAATAGAACCAAATAATTGACAATGAAGCAGGCCAAAAATTGGTAGGAGGAGGAAGAAAGAAGCTAAGCCTTCAACTCATGAAATGCTAGTTTGCAAAAAGGGTTATTTTGGAGGGAAATGAATAATCTAATCCTTCGCACCTTTTGGCACATAAAAATCTCTCTGGCCAGGCCCTTTACTATAACTATATATAGATTTGAATTTGTGTATTGCCAAGGTAGCATCACATATTCCATGAAGGGGCGGCAGCAGCCAAGAGGCACTTAGGTGGCAAAAGGAATCCAAATTTCATTTGAATTTCATTTGCAACTTAATTATATTTGGAATCGCATTTCAAATTAATTAAGATGCTATCTCAAATCTCATTTGAGTCTTCCCTCTAAAATTCATTCCTCTTAATTAATCAAATTAAACTCTTTAATTTAATTAATTTAACTCTTTAAATCAAACTAGCTTAATTCTTTAAGCTCAATTGTTAACTTAACTCTTTATGTTAACTTAACCAATTGATGGTGATGTTGGAACCTAATAATTAACTCCTTAATTATTGGTCTGATTTAGCTCTTTAAATTAGTTGATTAGTTTGACACTTAAATCAATCAAGCCAAAATTCATCTTCAAACCTGGTACCAAAATTCAATCCATTAGGATAGAGAGATCCCTTTTCTAACTCCTTAGAAACTTTTCTCCATCAATTAGAAAATTGGATTTTGTGTGTGACCCAATAGGTTCTACCATTCATTGGACATGGAATCACAATTCCTTGTGACTCTTGAATATCTTATTCTAGTTTAAAACTCCTTTTAAACTAGTTGAGTTAATTCAATTAATCTCATTAATTGAAAAGTATCCAATCTCCATGGTCGATGTCCAACCTCAAGCCCATAGAGCCCAACTAATTAGCTAAAATGAATATTTTAGAGAAACATCATCGTTCTACACGTACTATGCAAATATGGTCCTTCTATCTCTTATCTCCCGAAAGAGGCCTAGAGCAAGATATTTATTGGCTTCACATTAGCCTTGATACTATATCTCTATTGTCAATATTTGAATCCATTTGTGTGACCTCACCTTTGGAAAACTCAATTTTCAAATTATCACATGACCTTGCATAATGATTTTTTGGAATCGATCATTATAGAACACATAGGAAATATACTTGCTTTTCACGATAGCAAGTAGTTAGATTCTATCTTAAATCTCAAAAATGCTTCTGCCAAGTAGCTCATACCTAATCTCAACTTGAAAGACCAACTAAGTGGTTAAAGATGAGTTAAACCATGAGGACTGGACACAAGGTTACCATGGATCCTCAGGTCAGAGGACTAATAATATGCACTAGCTTAAGAAAGAGAACTAGCTACTACCGATTTGCCACTTCGACTATCTAGAAAATTCTCCAATGGGTCTTTAGTACCTTGTTATAACAAGCACCTACTAACATACATTTGTATCTCATATAGTTGCTCATAGAATGGAACAATCTCCAATCCATGGATTTATGTATCGTTAGTGCAAGTCTATCTAGTTCTTAGATGCCCTATCTCATAAGATCTTATGACTTGAAAGTTTTAAAATCACGATCATATGAGACTTATTCCATGGTCATCAAACCAAGTTCCATAGTCTTTGGTGATCTAAGGGATTCATCCAAATGCAAGTGAAGTGTGACAAAGCATAAGATGAAGGTGGTTATGTAAAGAATATCATTCAATCAAGATTATTTTACAAGGTAATAGTTTGTACAAAGCCAATCTAATTAGCTTATGAGGTATTATTCCAATAATCTCTGACTTACCCTAAAGCTAATGCCCTATGGCCTTAAGACCTACTTCTCAAGATATCGTTCAAAGACCTTTTGTGATAGGGGTTTTGTTAGTGGATCTGCTATGTTTCTTTTTGAGGCAATTCTCTCCACTTGTATGTCGCCTCTATAAATGATTTCTTGGATTAAATGATATTACCTCAATATGTGCTTGGATCGCTGATAAGATCTTGACTCTTTAGCTTGTGCTACTACCCTATTGTTGTCATAAAAGACAACAACTAGCTCAGCAATGCTAGGCACTACACTTTTGAATGAAGTTTTGCAGCTTCTGAAGCTGCAATATATTCTGCCTCTATGGTCGAGTCAGCCATGGTATCTTGCTTGAAACTTTTCTAGCTTATCGTGCCGCCATTGAGGGAAAATATAAATCTAGAAATGAATTTGATGTTATCTGCATCACATTGGAAATTAGAATTCGTAAACCCTTCAAGTTTCAATTCTCCATTGCCGTATACTAAAAACAAGTCCTTAGTTTTTCTTAAGTACTTAAGGATCATTTTTATAGCTATCTAGTAACTCTCACTAGGGTTAGATTAGAACCTACTCGTAATACTTAGCGAGTGTGCCACATCCAGTCTTGTATATTGAACTGCATACATTTTGCTCCTTATAGCTGAGGGATAGGGTATTTGGGACATTATTTGTTTCTCCTCCTCAATCTCGAGGGCCATAGACTTGGAAAGACGAATGCCATGTCTCATAGAAAGAAACCCTCTCTTGGTTCTTTCATACTAAATCTCTTTAGTTTCTTATTAATGTACAGGGTTTTAGAAAGCCCTAGCATCCTCTTTGATCTATCTCTACAGATACATATTCCCAACACATAGAATGCTTTTCCCAAATCCTTCATAGAGAATTATCAAAATAAGCACACTTTATTACACTCTAACATTCCTACCTTATTCCCAATGAGAAGGATGTCATCGACATAAAGCATAATAAACTATATTGAATTCCTATTAGCCTTCTTGTACAAACATAGCTCATATACATTTTTTGATAAAGCCAAATGATTTGACTGTTTTGTCAAAACATATGTTCCAACTTTGGGATGCTTGTTTGAGTCCATAGATAGACCTTTGGAGCTTTCAAACCTTTTGCTCACTCTCTTTTGATGTAAAACCTTGTGGTTGCTCTATGTAAATTTCTTGTTCAATGTCACCATTGAGGAAAGTAATTTTTACATCCATTTGCCATATCTCATAGTTATAATATATAGCTATGGCTAGTAAGATCTGAATGGACTTAGGCATAGCAGTGAAAAGGTTTTCTTAAAATTGATACCAGGTTTTTGAGTGTAACTTTTTGTCATTAGTCGCACCTTAAAATTCACTATTTCTTTATCTACCCCAAGCTTTCACTTATAGATCCACTTGCAACCAACATGAACTATTCCTTTTGGTGGATCTACCAATGTCTATACTTTGTTTGAGTACATTGAGTGCATTTTGGATCTCATGGAATTAAGCCAACATCCCAAATCTATGTTCGACATAGCTTCCTCATAGGTATTCAGATCTTCATTCGATTGACCCATCTCATGATGAAATCTAAACCTTTCGAGTTTCTTCTTGATTTGATTTGACCTTCTCAGAAGTTGTGTGCAATTCTGTTGTTTCCACCACTTGTGAAACTTCTTGATCATCTTGAATTTCACAAGCTTAATGACAATAGCTTTTTTATCCAATAAAAATTTCTTTTCTAAAACGTGGGCATTTCTTGAGATAAACACCTTTTGTTTTGAGAGATCACAGAAGTAATAACCCATAGACTCTCTTGGGTATCCCATAAACTTGCACAAAGTGGATCTACTATCTAATATATCCCCTATTGTATGTCTCATATAGGAAGGAGATCTCCAAACATTTAGATAGTTGTAAGAGGGTGCTTTGCCATGCCATATCTTATATGGTGTTTGTGGCACTGACTTTGATGGTACTATATTTAGTAGCCTTGCAGTAGTTTCTAAGGCATATCCCCAAAAGGAAATGGGTATATTAGAAAAACTCATCATGGAACGTATCATGTCTAATAAGGTATGACTTCTCCTCTTGGCTACTCCATTAAGTTAAGGTGTGTCGGGTGGAGTCTATTGGGAGAGAATCTCATTCTCTTTAAGATAATCCAAGAATTTGGCACTTAAGTATTCTCCCCCTTGATCCAATCAAAGGATTTTAATACTAAGTTCTTTCTGCTTTTCTACTTCATTCTTATATTCTTTGAACTTTTCAAAAGCCTCAGACTTGTACTTTATAAGATATAGATGTTTGTATTGACTATGATCATTGGTGAAAGTGATGAAGTAAGAATAGTCACCTCTCTCACTAACCTTTAGTAGTCCATAAATATCCATATAGATCAAATTCAAAAGACTTGTGGATTGCTTCATTTGTCCTACAAAGAGAGCCTTAGTCATTTTTCCCATTAAACAAGATTCACAAGGGGGAAGGTCCTCAATGCCACTCACGTTTAGTGCTTTGAGAGCTTATAATTTGTTCATCTTATTCTTAGAGATATGGCCAAGTCTTGTATGCCATAGAAAGGTATTTTCTTAGATATCTAGCTTTCTTTTATTTTTTTGAGCATGCATTAAAGGAGTAGGAAAGTCAAGCATGTATAATCTATTAACTAATGTACCTTATGCAATTAAGGAACCATTCCTTAATGCTTTCAACTTCCTATTTGATATTGAAAAAACAAATCCTTCATTATCCAAAATAGAAATTGAAATAATATTCTTAACAAGATTAGGTACATAGTAAATTAGATTAAACACAATACAAGAATCTCCTAAGTATAGTGTTACTACACCTTGGACCTCGGTTGCAACTCATGCTCCATTTCCAAGGTAGAGAATCATATCCGCTTCACATAGACTCCTTCTTCTTTCCATCCCCTACAAGGAATTATAGAGGTGAGAATCACATATAGTATCAAATACCCATGTGGAAGAATTAGTTGTCAAATACACCTCAAAGAAATACATACCATTCTCAAGAATAGCTAGGTCAGCTTTGCAGTTTCTTTTCCAATAACCCTTTTTACCACAATGGAAATAATTTGCATCAATTTTTGCCTTCTTCTTAACGCTCTTGAAACTCTTCTCGGGTTGCTTCTTTTTTAAGGAAGAACTCTTCTTCCTCTTACCTCCCTTTCCAAGGCCCCTAGGACCCTTTGACTTTGAGAAAGATGCCATCATAAGAGATTTTTCTTTTCTCATCATTGCTTCTACGATCACTAACATGTTCACCAATTCATTGATCGTAACTATTTGCTTAGACATATTAAAGTTCACAACGAATTCGTTAAACGAGGGTGGAAATGATTGGAGGATCAATTTCACATAAAGCTCATTATCCATGATCACGTCAAGTTGTCCAAGCCTTTCAATAAGTCCAATCATCTTTAGCCCGTGATCATGGACATTTGCCCCTTCACTCATCCTTATCCTAAAGAGCTCTTTAGACAAAGCTAACCTTTTGTGTTTTGTTTGACTACCATACCATACAACATTTATAGGTATATGTAGATCTCAGAAGCATGTTTCATGTGCTCCTAAGTCTTTTAGGGCTTATTAGTCATGGATGCCAACATGAGGCATCTAATTTGTAGATGATCATCCACAAACATGTACCTCATCAGTTGCATCATCACCTAAAGGGTCCAGTGGACTTTGATCAAGAATATATGTCCTCTTATAAGAGTCAAGAATTATTTTAAGGTTTCTCAACCAATCTTGGAAGTTAAGCCCAGTGAGTTATTAGTTTTCAAAATGCTTGCGAGTGGATTTTTAGCCATTTGTTTGTTGAAGATTTCAAAACTCGACATGAGGCAAAAAAAAGAGAATTAGCATGTAATTGAGTTTGATATTAAAAAAATATCCATGGTCTTTCAAGCATGTTTTTCTCCCACTATTTTATCAAATCCTTTACCCCTAAAGAAGAATTTGGGAAATCACATTTTCTAGAGAAAATCAAGACCCCAATGACTTGCCAATGGACACCCATGATTGAGTGCCATCCACGAGCAATCGAAGGATAATAAACTTTTGCTAATTGCTTCTCATGCAACTCATGTTATATTTTACCCTACTTTTCATATAAACCCATCTGTTCGCACGCCATCTATACTACTAAGTGTTAAGTTAAACCCACCAATCAAAATATATCTCAAGACAGCCTCATGACATCCCCTATGATCGAGTGCCAATGCGTGAGGGTTCCTAAGTCAAGAGTGCATGTCATGCTAAGTCTATGCTCATAGCTTTCCTCATAAGCGTGACTCTCACGATCAAGTGCCATCACATAAAATCGGCAGCATTATGTCATACACTATTGGTGAAAGGCTTGGATTAATTCAAACTCTTTTAATTAGTATACATTTTGACTTAATATATGAAAATACTTAGACGTTTTAAGTGGAGGATTTATTTTTTGTTTGCAAGGATCTCATCATTTTATCTTTTTATTTAGGTTATCTATATCCTAATCATGTATCTCATAAATCAATATGATATGGAAAATGTAAATAAGTAAATAGCCTAGCATGCTCCGAGGGTGGAATGATCATGAGCCTAACCAAATAATGCACTTAGAGCCATGGGTACATCACTTTGGTTGATTTTAAGTAGGTTAAATTAAACTAAACTATTACATGAGTGTATCCCATACTTTCATGGGTCTTCAATTAGCCTTTATGCCTCCATTGGACTCTTTGCTCTATACAAAATTTTCATGAAATAGAAATCCTCACCCCTAGTAGTTCTACTCTAATAACTTTTACAAGATAGAACAAGAGGCATGCAAGCCCCATTTAACACAACCCATTTCAACAACTTTGAAACAAAAAAAATCAATTTAAAAGGCTCATGATCATCCCTATTCATCCATTCATCATTCATTCAATAATTAAATAAACAATAAATAAATCTAGAATTAATAATTAATTCCAACAATTAAATGCTCATATCATAAATAAATAATTGAACCAAGCATAACATTTATGACAACAATAGGAGATCAACTTTAACCAATTTTCAAAAGCATTCAAATATATCAAACATAATTTTGAGGCATGGCACAACACTTGTGCAACTAATGGGTGTGGTACACAAACCTGTTGAGCATTAAGGGAGTTGAGAAAACAACTTAAAGCGCATAAAACGCCCTTAAAATAGGGCTTCCTAATAGCCCTTGGTGCACAACTGGGTAGCCTGTGCGCATGGTGTGCAAACGCTGCTCAGCTAGCACTTAAGCTGTGCCGGCAACCTTGGCATTTGAGGTTTAAGGCTTGCCAACTGTGTTTTTCACTCAACTTTCATGCACCAACAGTTTTAACAAATGTTTTCAACATCATAACACACATTTCAGAACAATTTTTAGATTTAAAACACCTTTTAAAACTGGAAATACAAGTGCTCAAACATGTTTTCAAAAATTAGAAAAAGTAAGAATCAAATTCTTCAAATAATCTCCAACATAATTCCAATCAAATTGGATCCAAAATTGACCAAAACTCTTTTAGTCATAAACTTACATGCTATATTAACATATAACATCAATTGATGCCAAAACACATTTCAAGATTTAAAACATCCTAACTACATGAATTAACACTTAAATAACATAATAGCATGCTTTTAATTAATCAATCAAGGTGCCACATACAAATCAACCAAATTCCCTAATCCATAAATTGAATAGATAATATGGTGATGAAGTTCAAACCATCACATGAATCAATCAACCAAGCAAAATCCAAATCTAAGCATGATTTAGGCTCTGATACCACTTGAAAGCAAGATAGGCATTAGGGTCTAAAATCAAATTTTCAAAACATAAAATAACTAGTGCCTTCAAGCAAAAAAAGGATCTAATCATGCCTTGAGTTCAGATTTAGATAGGGGATTTCCTTGATAAGCAAATTCAAGAAGAAACAAGTGAACACTTCACTGGTTCTAGAATTTGCTTGCTCATGGCACAGTGAAAGGACTATGATGATCGCCATTCCAAATTATCTCCAAATATTATGGAAAAATCACTGGTGATATCCAACACCTTGGAGAATCATTAGTGAAAAATTCAAATATATTGGCCAATTGGATCATCTTGGAGAAAATCATAAAGTCGAACCTCGCGTAGAGAGCTCTCCAGAAACAGAGCAAGGCACACGTCTTGCCTCTGTTGAAATAGTCCACACACAAATGAGACTTCCTAATTATGTAGTTCATAATTTAGAATAGAACCAGAGAATTGACAATGGAGGAGGAAGAAAGAAGCTAAGTTTTCAACTTATGAAATATTAGCTTGCAAAAGGTGTTATTTTGGAGAGAAATGAAAAATCTAATCCTTCACATTTGGCACATAAAAATCTCGCTCTAGCTGAGCCCTTTACTATATCTATACATAGATGTGAATTTGTGTACTACTAAGGTGGCATCACACATTCCATGAAGGGGGTAGGGGTGTTTTGGAATGAGAGTTCATTTGAATTTTATTTGCATCTTAATTACATTTGAAATCTCATTTCAAATTAATTAGAATACCATCTCAAATCTCATTTGAGTCTTCCCTCCAAAATTCAATCCTCCTAATTAATCAAATTAAACTCTTTAATTTAATTAATTATGCTTTGACTTAACTCTTTAAATCAAACTAGCTTAACTCTTTAAGCTCAATTGTTAACTTAACTCTTTAAGTTAACTTGATGAATTGATGGTCATGTTGGAACTAAATAATTAACTCCTTAATTATTGGTCTAATTTAACTCTTTAAATTATTTGATTAATTTAACACTTAAATCAATCAAGCCAAAATTCACCTTCAAACTAGGCACCAAAAGTTGGTCCATTAGGATAGAGAGATCCCTTTTCTAACTCCTTAGAAAATTCTCTCCATCAATTAGGAAACTAATTGGATTTTGTGTATAACCCGATAGGTTCTACCATTCATTGGACATCGAATCACAACTCTTTGTGACTTTTGAATATCTTATATTCATTCTAGTTTAAAACTCCTTTTAAACTAGTAAAGTCAATTAAATTAATCTTATTAATTGAATAGTACCTAATCTCCATAGTCGATGTCCAACCTTAAGCCCATGGAGCCCAACTAATTGGCTGAAATGAATATTTTAGAGAACCATAATTTCTCTACGGGTGCCATGCAAACATGGTCCTTTCGTTTCTTATCTCTCGAAAGAGGCCTAAGGCAAGTTATTTGTTAGCTCAATATTAGTCTCAATACTATGTTTCTATTCTCAATATTTGAATCCATTTGTGTGACCTTACCTTTAGACAACTTATTTTTCAAATTGTCACACCACCTTGCCCAAGGAATTTTTGGAATCAATCATTTTGGAACATAGAGGAGATGTACTCGCCCTTCATAATAGTGATGAATCATATTTCATCTTGGATCTCACAAACCTCTATGTCAAGTAGCTCACACCCAATCTCAACCTAAAAGACCCACTAAGTGGTCAAGGATGAGTCAAAGTATAAGGACCAAACATAAGATTACCATAGATCCTCAAGTCAGAGGACTAATAATATGCATTAGCTTAAGAAGGGGAACTAGCCACTACTAACTTGCCACTTTGGTTATCTATAGAATTCTTCGATGGGTCTTCAGTGCCTTGTTCTGTAACATGCACCCACTAACATATATCTGTATCTTATACGATTACTCATGGAACGGAGCGATCTCTAACCCTTTGATTTATGTATCACTAGTGCAAGCCTATCTAGATCTTAGATACCCCATCTCATAAAATTCTATGTCTTGAAAGTTTTAAGATCACAATCTTGTGAAGCTTATTCTATGGTCACTAAACTAAATCCCGCAGTTTTAGATGATCTAAGGGCTTTATCAAAATGTAAGTGAAGTATAATAGAGTATAAGATGAAAGTGCCTATATAGAGAATATCATTCAATCAAGATTGTTTTACAAGGTAATAGTTTGTACAAGGCCAATCTCATTGGTTTGCATGGTACTATTCCAACAAAAAGATGCCTAGGAATAGCCATAGCATATCACAAACATACAAATAGATAGTAAATGCTTAGGAGTATCCCTAGCACATCACTAATACTCAGGAATAGTCCTAACACATCGCCCATACCTAAGAATAGCCCTAGCATATGGCTAAGAAACTGAATACCTAGAGAATAACCCCTAGCGTACATAGACTTACAAAATGAATACCCAAGGAATAGTCTCTTCTGTATTAGACCTACAGGGCATATACCCAAGGAATAGCCCCTAGCGTACATCTAACTAAATACTCAAAGACTAGCCCTTGATGTATCTTACTTACAAACAAGTACAAGAACTAAGTATAGTTGGCACAAATGCCTAGGGGGTAATCCCTAGCGCATGGCTAAAACCCAAACAAGTAAGTACAATTAAGCTAGCATAGCCATATAGGAATAGACAAGTATGCCAGCAAGGTATATGATAAAAAGACAGGATAAGAATAGGTATTGTTTAGAAGCAAGTATAAGACAAGATAAATGGGAGTTTTGGGTGCCAAAATGAATAAGTACAACTCATGATAGAGTGGAAATGAGAACTGGCTTGCACAAGGGTTTACAAGTCAAATAATAGATTAAGAACAAGTACATAATTAAGTACAGATATCAAACAATTATGAGCAAGTACAGTCAAGCAAGTTAAATCCACACAAATATTTTACCACAAGAACATATAGATATAACAAGGCCAAAATGGCAAACCCTCATGTCTTGTAGTCTCAGAGAAAGCTACCACAACCTATCGTCTACTGTTCCTCAAGACCTACTTTCACTTCACCTAACTAAAATAGCATAATTATAGTCTATATCCATATTTGACTCTCAATGCATCTTCATCATGCTTATTATTAACCTAAATTCACTAAACAAGCATGTTAACATGATAGTTTAAAGCTTAAATGACACTATTGATCCAATAGCAACCAATAAGATCGATTATTTCTAGATTAATCTTAATTTCATATAAAGTCAAATATCTAAGCATTAACTAATTCTTAAATATATAATCATCCTAATCATATCATCCTAAATTCACAATAATGGCCCAAATTATCATCACTTGGTTCTAATCTATAAACCCACAAGTTAAGGTACAAAACCTTCGATTATCCCAATTAATCCAAATTTTCATATCATAGCAATATTCATGTCCACTAACTTATATATACTTCTTGCACAGGAATCTCAATCATAATCCACATATATCCATTATTATCATCCTCATAGCATGAAACAAGCTTTAAATGGAAAGGTACAATATCTACACATATATAGATATATGTCAAGGTACAAATAATTAAAGCTTAAACTATAACCCTTTATTACCTAACATTGCTAATTAATGTCTCAAAATCTCAAACCAAGAGCACAACTATGATTGTTGGAATGAGGAAAAGAAACTACCTTAGGACTGTTGCCGTACCTTTATCGGAGAATCTCGCCACCACTACAAAAATGTTTCCCTTGAACTCCTGATTCCAAATATCGCATTGGGTTTAAGTTTTGATGCTGGGAAAGCCTTCAAAATTGAGCTCAATAATGTCCAAAATGGACTTCACCACTAAGCTCTGATCACCACCTTTTCATCACTGCCACTGTATTTCACTGCTATTCAAGACTTCCACGACAGTCTCTAAGCTGAGCTCTACTTAACCTTTACCTTAGAATCAAGCTTGGCTATTGAAAAACCACAAACCTACCAACTCGCTGTGAAGTACCACTCTCGATCTCCTCTTGTGATGGCTCCTTGGTGATCTTCAACTATGCATAGTAGTGTTGTCGTGGAGCTGGTGAAGAAGAGAAGAGGATGGTTGGTTTGGTTGGTGAAAATGGTTGCTGGAGATAGAGAAGGAAAGAGTTGACCATGGCAAAGAAAGAAAAGAGAAAATGAAGAAGAAAGTGAAGAAGAAAATGGGATGAAATGGCATTCTACCAGATTTTTTCAAAATCAAATTTTCTTTTTTTGCAATTTAGTCCTTTAGAATTTTTAGTCATGCAATTGATTCCATGAACTTAGGAAAAATATGGCCGAACCCATGTTGACTTAGGATCTTCCATGCAAGCCCCAAAACTTTTTAAAATGTTATATCAAGTTCTTCAAACTCATAAATCTGACCACAAAACTTGTTTCCTTGCAATTGAATCCTTTTCCATTATTCTTTGAGCCCCAAAATTTGATCAATAGTTCTCTAAATTTCTAAATCATTATTTTCAAAAATACTAAATTTCAAGGGTGTTACAAAAATATTGCAATTTATTGAACTCAGAACTAATTCTAGATTTTTTT
This sequence comes from Jacaranda copaia, assembly GCA_014898725.1. Taxonomy (NCBI): domain Eukaryota; kingdom Viridiplantae; phylum Streptophyta; class Magnoliopsida; order Lamiales; family Bignoniaceae; genus Jacaranda; species Jacaranda copaia. The sequence goes on from JACGDI010005836.1 coordinate 335,119, forward strand.
TCCCAATCTGAAACAATAATTCTATCAAACTCATACCTTCATAAATTAACAAAATATAGAGTTCTCTATTGTATGCACAACTTCTTCATAGTTGAGTTTTGGCATTTTGGCCACTTGAAGACATTTTTATTAAGCTCAAATTCATGAAACCTTACCTTCTTCCACCTACTATTACGTAATTAATAAACTCCAGCTCAAAATAAAACAGTGATAAATGGGGCTAAGGATCTTCCCACTAAACCAATTTGAGAATAGCAAAATACCCAAAAAAAAGAAGAAAAAAAAAAGATCTTACCTATTGTTCGCGAGAGAAAACAACAAGAGAGAAGAAAGAATGAAGAGATAGAAGGATTGATTTTAGATAAACAAAAAGGAATATATATATATATATATATATAGAGAGAGAGAGAGAGAGAGATATATAAAATTTTGGGGGTATTTTGGTCAAAATAACTGCATAGGTAGTCAACTCAAGATACAAAGTTAAATTTGAAAGTTAAAATTAAAAGAAAAACAATGGATGGGAACTAACTCCTAAACTGAAACAAAGTTAGGATATTTTAAATAAGATCCCTAGTTATCTTTAGGTATTTTAAATAAGATTCCAAGTTATCTTTAATATCTCAGTCGTGTATTTAATTAGTCATTGAGAATTATGCTTAATTAGTTTTTAGATCTTAATGTTTTGAATATTTTTATTAGAATTGTTTATTGAATCAACCAATAACAAATTAGTCACCGATATTAATTAATAGGACAACCAAAGTCAGTTCTCATGACTCAACCAAAATTCACTGCAGTGCATTGGGCCGCAGCATGTGGTCATTGGCATAAATAGTCACCGACAAGGTCAACTAAACGGATTCCAATTCAATCTCTACCATTCCGGAAGACTTGTGTTGGATTAGTCGCAATACTTGAAAAATATGGCTAAAAGTATTTAGATTTTTTTTTTAAAAAAGTACTTTTATTCCTCCAAAATAAAAGTTAAATATTTTTATTTTTACTTAAAATTTTAAATCATTAATCAATTAAAATTGTCTATATATTTTCAATTAATATAATAATATAAATACTTATATCTTTCTTTTAAAATAAAATCAAACATAAATTCATTTTGACACAATTTTTAATTCCACTTACAAAGTATATTCTCCTAAAATACTTTAAAATAAAATAAAATAAAATAAAATAAAATATCCTCTAAATGAACTATCAATTAGTTGAAGTCTGAATCTTAAAAAAAAGGAAAAAACTCTGTAAATTCATAATTAAAGTGTCAAGGGATGCACAGAAATATGAAAAATATTTTCTTGTGAAGTTAGAGTTAACAATAATGAATCAATTAATTGCTCAAAATTTTCAAATAACGCTTCCCAAAGGCCAATGTGCAGACAAAAGAACAAAGACGCCAATAGGGAGGACATGGGACCTTGGGCTGGGCCATGCCCATGCTCCTGCTGCTCTTTCTTTACCATTTTCAGATAATTATTATTATTTATTAGTTAATAATATGCTCCATAGTTGTATATCTTGCATAGCTCTTCCCACCCCAACTCGAGCGCGCTCTCTCTTTCCCCTCCCTCCCTCCCCTTCTCTCTCTTTGAGAAAAAATTCTTTTCGCTATGTTTGGTTATAAATTGAAGTATTTTGTCAAAATATTTAGACAAAATAATTTTTAAGAAGTGGAATTGATGAATATAATGGTTGTTTGTTAGTATTTTAGGTAATAGGTAGAGAATGTTTTGAGAGAAAATTGTTTATTTGGTTGTGTTTTGAGAGGAGACAAGATATCATATCAGTAACTTTTTTGTTAGAATGTTAGGATGAAATTGATATTTTAAAATTATTTATGTATGTATATATCTAGATTGGATAGGGAAGACAAAAAATGATAGGACTATATTTTGGGAATGGGTAGGAAATGAATTAGGAAAGTATTTTGGGCCTTTTTGGGTGTATTTTGAGAGTGGAGTTGGAGAATGTGTATGTTTTGAATGTTTATATTTTGAAAGTCGGAAAACAAATTGGCAATGTGCAACCAAACATAGCCTTTCCTCCTTCCATGCCAAATACAATTATTGAATTGAATTGGAAATTGAGTTACTAAGCCCCAAATTGGATGTTTTTGTTTTTACTTTTATTTTGGAATGATTTCTAATGTATTTTTATTCTATTATTATTTTATGTGTGACAATAAATGTAGCACCCCAATCCAGGAGGTGCCTACTCCCGACCGGATGCTACTAAGTTTATACCACAAGCTTCTTGAGCATGACAAAATACATATTTCAAAAATCAAAATATTTAATTTTCCATAAGCGACATCCACCAACAGTTTAACTTGTCACTAAAGTATTATAGTTCACACTTGAAATTTTCAAACCTACCTATCATATCCACATTAGTAACTCATTAGGCTACAATCCGTATATCTATAAATTCATTGGATTTATTACCTCATGTGTCTCGTGGTTTAGTCTATCTTCATTGCTCCTTCTTATCTGGGGTAAAGAATGGAAGGAAACAATATAAAACTATGTAAATTTGAATGACTTATTGAGTTATTAATGAAGGAGTAACACCAATACACAAAGTGATAATAATGCCTTAAGTACTAAATCAACAAAGAATAAAACACACTGTAATTGATAACAAATCAATAACATTTTATCAACACATGCTGTTGGTGATTCTCCCACTTTATCCCTCCACTTTTGATAACACAAAAATTCTTATCCCTTCAATTCTGAGTGATCGGCTCGAACAATTAACTAAATAGTGGACATGGCTAGCTGTAGGCCTCATCCCCTCATAGCCAGCTGCCTCTAACTGACAATGAAGTTAGATTTACTCAGAATGGTAACCGCTAGATATCAATCCCCACCAATTCGTCCGCCTAGTCCATCTCCCAAAGTTGATAAGGGCTTAGTGAAGGCTAGTATAGAACTAAAATCTAACAATCAAAACTTCAAAAGTTGAAATTAACTAACCTACACAAGCTAAAAAGGATCTAAACACGTTCATAATTTAGATTTAGGTAAAAAAATTACCTTGATGAGCAAATTTTCAAGGAGAAAATGGTGAACTTTTCACCAATCCAAAATCTGCCAGAAACTAGCACAACTAGAAGAGAATAACTTTTTCCTTATCCAAACTCTTTCAAAAATCATGAAAACATTATTGTATCTTCTCAACAACTTGATGAAGACATTATAAGAAATTCAAAGCAAAATACATTCTGGATCTCCTGGAAAAAATTTGTCAAAGCTGCTGCTCTACAAAATGGATCTCCAAATGCCAGCAAACTAGTAATGATCCACACATCAATTGAACTTTCAATTTCTCCTCACTTCTAGCTGGAGAAAAAGAGGAGAAAACCTATGATGAATGCTGATTTTGAGAGAGGAGAAGAATAGAGAACAAAGCTTCAACAAATGAGGCAATGCTTGGAGAGAGTTTTTAGAGGGAAATGCGAAAGATTCTAACAAAATGCAAGTGCTGAATATAGGCCCCCTCTATATCTATATATAGAGGGAGAATGGTGTGATGCTAGTTGGCATCACACCTTCCTCAGGGTGGGTAGCCAACTTGCATGCTAAGTTGGCAAATGCAAATTCAAATTTTATTTGAATTTCATGTGCATTTCAATCTAATTTGGAATCTAATTTCAAATTAATTAAAATGATGACTCAAATGAACTCATCATTTGAATTTTCTATCCAAAATATATTCTTATCATTAATTAAATTAAATTATTTAATTTAATTAATCAACCATTTACTTAACTCTTAAGCTTAATTTTGTTAACTTAACTATTTAAGTTAACTGTGATCAATGATCAAATGACACCAAATAATTAACTCTTTAATTATTGATCTAATTTAATTTCTTAAATTAATTGATTAACTTAAAACTTAAATTAATCAAGCCAAAAATGACCTCAAAATTGATCACCTCAAAATCGGTCCACTAGGAGTAAATATTCTAACTCTTAAAAAGAATTCCTCCATTAATTAGGAAGCTAATTAGATTTTGTGTGAGACCCAATATGTTCTACCATTCATTGGACATGGGTTCACGACTCCTTGTGACTTTTAAATGTCTTACATTCATTTTAGTTTAAAACATTTTTAAACTTATTGGCTCAATTTAATTAATCTCATTAATTAAAGAGTGCCTAATCTCTATGATCGATGTCCAACTCCTATAGTCTTTTGTGTGATCTAAAGGCTTCGTCTAAATGCTAGTGAAATAATAATAAGCATAAGATGAAGATGGCTATTTAAAGAATATCATTCAATCAAGATTATTTTGCAAGGAAATAGTTCACAAAGTCAATCTAACTAGCTTGCGGGGCACTATTCCAGCACCCAACCGTAAGGGTATCCAATAATTAGTACAATAATAAGCATCCAACATCATTTCATTTAACACGTCATTGTGCCATGATAAATAGTAATCAAATAGTCAACATCAAGCTTATTTCTAGATAACAATCATGGTGATAACGAAACATATGTTTGTAAATCCATTTTCAATTTTCCTAGCACAATTGCTAATTTTAAGCAAAATAACATATATAATAAACAACCAAAAGTCACAAGCAGCATAAAAGAGTGATGTGTGGCAAAGTTTCACAAATAGTTTTGATAAGGTTAAAAGTCGTATTTAGTGAAAAGGGTTGTGTTTGGACTAACTTGACTAAAGAGGTCGAATGATCCAATAGCAATATTCTTCGAGGTTTGAGATATGCAACAAACAACAAATATAAAGTAGCTGAGGTGCCCCCGACAAAGGCACTTAGACGATCAAGTTAGTTCTGGTTGAAACATGATAATTGAATAGAAGAATAGAAACGTATAGTGTATTTTGCATTACCTAGAGTGTGGCTGGCAATGAGGTATTTATATTTTTCTCTTGGTGTGTAATATGTCTAAAATGCCCCTATCAGGTGTAGAGGGCTCTTGTCCTTGTTTGGGGGTTATTGGTCATTTCCAATCTGAATACTATTCTAGGTGGTATCATCTCCTAATTTTTAGGGTGAATAGTACTTTAGGTAGGCGCCTCCCTACCAAAGTTGTTGGTTGAGATTGTACAGGGTGGCATATGTCATCAATGTAGAGGCACGTTACTTGTTTGAACATTAAATACAAGGATATGAGTCAACACTGAAGTGAGCATTTTGACTAACAATCGTTGAACAAATAGAGCAATCAACCAGAGATGGTTGAACGGACGAAGTGGATTAAAGCCTCTCATTGAATATAGTCAAGAATAATTTGTTTGACCAAACAACTGTGGTCGAGTGATCCAGCCCAACTAGGTCTAGAAGCAACATTAGGCTATGCATATCAAGTGGGCTTAAGGGCCCTTTTTGAGGTTGATAGCTTGTTGGGCTGGGCCAGTTAGGCTATCCCATATGAAGTTTATTTTATCAAAACTAGTGTAAACATGATATTTGGTTCCGAAGTTCAACAATTCAGACAAGTAAAAGTTTAAGTAGGTATAGTTTGTGAATAACTAAAGAGGAGTTCAAATAGACTGTCAAGCAGTTTATTTTCCAAAAAATTATGTAAACATTAATCGATTAAATTGTTCGCGCTAGGAATTTAGCACTTCAAGATAGATTGGGGAATTCAAACAAGAATGGATCAAGAATCATGTGGTAAAGAAGAACGAACCACAAACTAACTATCAATATTAACATAAGAATCGAAAATAAAACTAGTATAAGCAAACACAATCTCTAACAAGGAAAGAATCAAAACATTAATGATATATTTCCTAATATATATACATAAGGTAAAAATTCATATCAAGGAAAAATTAGATTTAAAATAATGATGGCTCTAGAGTTACAAGTAAGAAGAACAGTTTAGCCTAACTGTTAGATACAACATAAAAGCCAAAGAGCAACATAGAAAGAACATCAACAACTATTGAATCTCAATACAGACAAAATCAAGCAACAATGACTATAACAAATATATATATATATATATATATGTTTTTTCCTTAGGCAAGAAGTCTAATACAAACCCACCTGGTCAATGTAGAGGGGTTTCTTAGTTGTATCAATGCTTAGGTCCTGGCTTCTTAGTCAACCAAGAACTGTCATAAGATAACCCAAGTTACCATCCTATTTGTCCTCTAAATCTTATATACAAATATAGCTTATGTCTTTATCAAACTCAAGGTTATTCTAACACATTTTCCTTAATCTCTATTTCATATCTAAATGCTTAAGATGATTAAATATAGCAACCCTTAACTAATTAGTTGATAAATGGATTATTGCTATGATTTACATTATAATGGTCTCGTTTAGGGTCCCAATATTCAATAGGTATTTGTTTCTATTACACTCATGTCCAATTATATCTCATCTCAAATGACCTTAATCTTCAGATACATGGCACTCTTAGTATTATGAAACTTTGCATACTTTAGCCCAATCATTTCCATTTTTATAATCTTAAAGTTCTAACCACCCTAATAGCTTTACATGCTTGGGCCAACTTAATCCTCAAGTTACCCAACCCACTCTATTAATATTTTACTCATTCTTATCCCATAAGCATGACTTCGGTTATCTTCTTCTAAGACTTCAAGCTAGTAGTTCTTGGGTAGCTATCTCCAACACACTCTATTCATCACATCACTTATTTCATGGTATGTGATGAGGGTCTAGGTTCCTAAAATAGTTGGGTTTTATGTGTCTATTAGATCCAAGTTGGATAACCTATTTTCATTTTAACATTCATATAGTTTAATCTTTAGATTACGCTTAACTATATTCCTTTTACAACATACGATATTATTAGGTCTAAGAATATAATTTTAAATGAATCTTTCTTAATTTACTAGACTTAGGATTATAAACAATTTTGTTCAAAACTTATAAAATTAATCATTATCTTAACTAAAATTACATTTCAATAATCTTAATTTAATAAATATTGAACCAGAATTAATAAAAATCAATCCAATTATCATTCAAGATGAATTTACCTAATTAGATCAAATCAAGATCCAAACTTAAGCTAAGAATAGTCTAGATGAGTTCAAAATTTAAATATGTGCCGACTGCCCAAGAGCCACCACGGCCCACCTTAGAGCTACTATGCACTGCTGCTAGAGGGAGAGGCCACCACCACCACTAGATGAGCCTTGTCTAGCAAACAGAACCCCGCAATCAATTTTTGATTCTAATGCTCCTATGCCCATTAATTGGCCGCCTAAACCTACCACAAAACCCTCGCGCCACCATCAACCACCACCTCAAATTCCTCCATCGTTAACTATTGAAACATAAAACTAAAGCTACCCCCACCTTGCCCATAAGATTCCAACCAAAACCCCTTTAAGCCCAACTCCATTGCAGTGGCAAAATTACGACCTTCGCTTTCATTGTCATGCAAACTTTTCTGGCCATAAGCTTGATGGTTTTTGGTGTTTTTTAGTATGGTTCAACTCCCTTCAGCTAGAGGAATCTATTCCTAGTGTCAATTTTTGGTTTAACAATCGATTTCTACCTGTACCTGGTTGGGTTGGGTTGGGATATGTTTAGAGAATTTGAAGAAATTATGTCTTTAATTATTTATATAAAGTATTTTGTCAGTTTATTCAGTTCGGCCCCAACATTTCTAACTACCTTTAATCTTACCCCAAAAGTTTGAATCGCCTTTCATTTTAGGCTCAAAAATTTTATTTTAGTCTATTAAGATTTTAGTTTTTTTCATTTTGGCCCCTAACATTTCCAATTCCAGTCAATTAAGTCATTCTTTATTTATTTTGAAGTCCTTAATCTTTTAATTTCCTCAGATTGACCCCGAAACTTTATAATTCTGATCAATCAAATCCTTTCTTCCTTTACAATTCAATCCCCCAATTGTCAACAATTATTTATGGGTCTCAATTAAATCCAACTCAAAATTATTTTAACCAAATTTATCGAATTGGTATTTTATTTTATTGAAATACTAACTTTGGGTTTAGTATTCTAAAATTCATGGTGTTACAATGAAAATATGATTGAATTAATAAAATAAAAACTTTGAAAAAAGTTGGATTAAAATGATATTTTAATGTAATAATATTAAATATTTTAATTGAACATTCTTATTTAATTTCTTTATACTTTATCAATTAAATTAAATTAGAATAAGAAATTATTATTTAATTTAGTATGAGTACATTATCTTGGTTAAAGAGAAAAATATCATAATTTAATTAGTTAGTGGATTATGCAAAAATAAGAAATTATTGTTAAATGTAGAAGGGGATCCATTATCTTGGGATGATGGAAAAATAAATTATTATTTGATTAGTTTGTGAGTTATAATTACTTTTTAATTAATATGTATATTAGGTTTAAAAATAATATATAGGCATGAAAATGAAAAGAAGTGATTTTTTTACTGAATAAAAGTTTAAAGAAGTGCATTTTGGAAGCAGTATAAAAATGCAAATGGTCATTATAAAATACAAGCAATTAGGGCAAGGCATTTCCAAATTTATTTATTTCTTCTTATGTGTGACATGAATTATATAGGCTAAATTATTTTTATGTTTTATCTTTCTTATTTTTAATTTCATTTTCAGCTCTCATTTATCAAATACTGTATTTTATAAATTATATAGACCTCATGCTATGCGTGGTGTATTTAATTAATTAAATTAAATTAAAATATATAAATATGCAACTAATTTTTTGTAATTTAATAAATACGATGTTTCATTTTTTCATATTTAATAAAAAATACTACCACTTAAAAAAATATATTTCAAATGGTTAATTAGTAATATTTAATAGTCATTTAACAAAAATAATATGATACAGTAAGTAGAATTATTAATGTGAAGAGAACAACATACATAACATATGAGGGAAATAGATACCAACACCTTATCTACTTTGGACTTTATTTTTTAGACAATCCACAACTTTGATTTCAAATCGTAAGGTCAAGTGAACACACGTAAAAAATACAAATTCTAAATTATTGCAAAAAAAAAATTTTAGTCATAAAATTATTTTGTTCCAAAAAGCTAAGATCCTTTATTAGCTTGAATATTTTAATTAAATCAAGAAGAAGTTTGGAAATATTAGAATATTTTTTAAGAAATTCTTGGTGCGTACACAAAAATTTATAAATGGAGATAAAACTACAAAAATTATGTAACACATCAAAATAAGATATTTGTAAAGAAACTTGAGTTATTTAATTAGTCAAATAAAAAGGATTTATAATAAATAAATAAAGATAAAATATTTAATTAAAATAAAAAAATTCAAAAATAGTTCTTAAAACAAAATAAATACGAGAAGTGGAAAACTGGTGCAAATATGGGTATGTATACATATTATACGTACATTATTTACACACAAATAACTTTAAAAATATTAAATTAATTTGATAAAGAAAAATATAAATAAAAACCACAATAAAATAATAAAAGTGAAAATAATAATAATAATAATATTTAAAAATTGAATTAAAAAAAAAGCACCGTTCAAACATGATTCTTATTGTCCAAAATAGAGAAAAAAAGGGATGAACTTAGAGATTATCGAATAGAAAAATTGACCTAACAAAGAGGAACTATAATGAATTACAAACTAAATTAAATTACTAAAATTAATAGAAGAAGAAGCAAATAAAAAAAAGAGCGGAACTTGCTATTTAAAGAAATACCTTATATATCCTGGTAAAGATTCAAAACTCTCAAAATGGCAAAAGTGAATATGGAAAGGAAGGACAAAAAAGAACCAAGGTGGTTTGCAAGAAATTAAAAAGAAAAATACTTACGCAAATTATATTGATGTAGAAAAAATGAAAAATATGTATCCTTTCATCAAATCTTACTGCAAGATGATGTACTTTGTAATCTTCTAGATTTATCACTAATATGGGATAGCCCAACAGGCCCCTTTTACAAGTAATACAGCCCACGAGATCCA
>JACGDI010005836.1:345185-406148 GCA_014898725.1 Jacaranda copaia
CTCAAGCCCAATATCAACTCAATCCACCGGACTTCCGGACCATCACGCTTTTTGCAGCATCAATCACTATTAAATATAGAAAACCCAATTATAAACTATTGTAATATCTTTTATTATCAACAAAATATTTGTTCATCATATGTGCGCAGACACACACACAACCAACAAAATAGAGATCTAAATGATAATTGAGCAACAAATACATCCATCCATGATGTTATGTTCTCATGCATTTATATTGAGAATGGATCAATATAAAGATAAAAAAATATGAATGTTGATTTGATGTAATGAATGTTCACTCGAAAGTTTAGGATGAAAGAGATTTTGTTAGCGTTATCATGAAGAAGAAGAAGAAGAAGAAGAAGTGAAGATGAATGATATCATTATTTTTTTGTGTTAGAGATAAATAAAAAATGACTTGCTTTATGGGATGAAATTTATCTTGTGATGAATGATATTTAAAGAAGGGGATAAAAAAATAATAATTTTTTGGCAATAGAGATAAATAAGAAATGATTCGCTTTATAGGATAAAATTTGTATAATAATTATTTTTTGTAGGAGTACTTAATTTGGTGCTCATAAAACACTTTTGAATTTTAAACTTATCCATTGAAATAAAAGTTTTATGGTTATGGATATTTTGAATTAGGGTTAATTACATTTTGCCATCCGAATTATTTGGCTTTCTACACTTTGCCTCCTAAATTTTTTTTCTTTACACTCAACCATCTAAACTTTATTTTTTTACACAATGCCATATATTGCCATTTCTGATGGAATACTCCACCATGATTCCATCACGTGCAACGCACGTGATTTCAATTTGTTCTTAAAAATAGGCACGTGCGTTGCTCGTGATCGAATCACGGTGGAATATTCTACTGAAAATGGCAATATATGACACTGTATAAAAAAATACAAAGTTTAGATGGTTGAATGTAAAGAAAAAAAGTTTAGGAGGCAAAGTGTAAAAATACCGAATAGTTCCCTTTCAATTATTTGATAAGATAAAATTATACGATGCAATTTTTGGATAAACATAAAATTATGATTTAGAAATGATAGATTAGTTGATTATATTAAAATAAAAATAAAAAAATTAAATTAACAACCAATGAAATTTTTTAATTTAATTAAAAAAGTTTAAAATTCAAAAAATTTAAAATTTGATCAAAATTATACAATTATGGATTTAATGTTGTTGTCCTATATGTAATAGTTGTTATAACATGAAATTTGACCTCTCAAGTCAGGCTTATGGAAGAAATTGGAGTGAAAGCGTCGGTGCCCTACATGGAACACAAAAGGAGCAGCGAATCTAGGAACTAAAGATCTCGTGTTAGACGTCGACCTCTAACCTCTTTTGATCACTGTCACCAACTCAAACTAAGCCATTGAGAGATCGAGAACACCATATATGAGATAGAGTTGATATAAGGCAAGATCCGTTGAATTTAATGTTGTTTTATAATGTGACGCCCCTACATTAATTGCTGCAACGCACGTCACACCTCCACTTGTTGCTTCTGAGTACTATTCATCATAGACGTGTCAGGATAGTCGAGGGACAAAATGGCCAAATTTGCCCTCCTGTAAAGGGGCATTTACTATTGAAGATCAAGGTAGAACAGTCATTTCAACTAGGGGAGCAACCCATATAAATACTTGCGGTCAACACTCAAGGAAGATATGCACATTCTAAAATACTCTCGTGTACTCAATTTACCTTCTAAGCACTTAGCTCAATATTGACTTAAGTATTGGAGGATCTTAGCAGTGAGCCACCTCAACAAACCTAATCATGTTTCGTGTTGCAATTCAATCTAATCGAGTGTACCATTTGACCTCCCAACAAATTCATGAGGTGACTTTCTTGCATCATCAATAGTACTAGTGTGTGCAAGGTGAGATGCACTAAAAAAAATTTAATAATGAAATAATTTATTTTATAATAATATTTATTTTACTTCATGTGATTAAAAATGAATCATAATTATTTTTAGTATTTAAAGAAACAAAATTTATTACTAATTAAATAAAATAATATGAATATTTCAATTTAAAATATTGTGTTTGAGGATAATTTGTATTTAAATAAGTTGTGGAATATGAAGAATTGTTAACTCTAAGTTTATAAATTATACAAAAAAAATTAAAATGATAAAGTTTTAAAAAATAAATGAAAGAATCAAGAAAATAAAAATAGAGCTAAATATTTAACTAAATACACTTTTTAAATTAGATATACATTTATACATACATATTTTGATACAATAAGTAAGCAAATAATTTCTTCAAATATAGAGTTTTTTTATATGAATTCTTATGATGTGGAAGTTACAGTTACAATTTTCATGATAATTGAGTTTTTTAAATGTTGAAGTATTTTTTGTTATAGTAAATATATAAACCTCTTTGTATTTCATCTATGAAAATTACTTATATCAAGTTATATTTGTAAACAAATTCAGTACGTTGCTTGTAACATGAAATTTTTATAAACTAAAATATCTCTTAATATTCTATATAACTCTGATAATTAAATTTTATTTATATTTATTTATATATGTAGTTATTTTATTATTTTTAAAATAATAAGTAAATTTTTTATATCCAATTCAAGATAAAACATCGCTCTCTCATATATAAGTTTCTTTTATAAATATGTAGATATGTACAGATAATTAAATCAAAACTTACTTTCAATCAATTTTTTTTATTTGACATTATTAATTCATGTAAAAATATTTTTTACAAATTATTGTAAGAAAAAAATATTAAAATAAAGTAGGCAATATAATTATAAATTTTTTTAACTAAATATATTGAACAATATAAAAATTAATATTATTTGCTATTTAAATAGTCATTTATCAAGCTTTTGAAAAATTTCAATTATGTCAACTATATATATGTCCCATATAGGGGAATTTATTTCAAATAATTGAAAATGAATTTTTATTATATTGTTAAAAAACTAAAATGATTTAAATTAATAATATAAAAACTGTAACACCCCTAAAATTCGGCATTTTGGAAAATAAGAATTGAGAAATCAATATATTTATTGGTCGAATATTAGGACATGAAAAATAAATGAAAAGGACTTAATTGCAATAAAATTAGAAATGTTTGGGTCAATTTGTAATTTAAGAAAATTTAATTGGAGTAAACTTGAAAATTTTGGGGTTTGCATAGAATGATTTCTTGGTCAATGGGGTCATGTTAGGCAATTAAGCTTTTGAATGGTTGAATTGAAGTATGTGGAAACCTTGGAGGACGTAATTGAAAATTGAACTAAATTTTGGGAGGGCCATAGCCTAATTTCCAAAAGTTGGGAAATATATAGCATTTTTGCCTTTTTCTTCTTTATTTTTGCCAAACACCACCGTGAATCTTTCTTCTTTGGCAATTCCTTTCCGACCATAGGTGAAACACCAAAACAATCCAATCATCTTCTTCCTTTCCTCACGGCAAGCATGTTGGCACTAAGAACAACCCAATTTAATCGGAGAAATGGCTGAAATCAAAGCTCGACAAGAGCTCATAGCAAAGCTTGGTAGGTTTGCTATTCTAGCAACTTTTCATGGCAGACCTAGGTATGATTTTGATGGGCACAGCTCAAGAATCACACTGGTAGCTTCAATCCCTAAAACAAATCATCGACGGCAATGGAATCAAGCAAAAATCATGTGGTAATGAGGGATGGCAATTGAGCTCCATTCCGATGATGTTCAGAAAATTTTTTTGGGGCGTTTACTTAGTTGAGCTGAAAAGCTTCGATTGGTGGAGTTGGCTTATTTTAATGGTGGAGTGGTAGAGATAGAGTTGGGATAGTTTCTTCAACTTGTCATGGTGATCATGGTGTCTTTGGTTTGCGATTTTGAGGTTCTGATTGAGAAATCTAGGGTAATGACTGGACTTGGGCTTAAGGTTTTTGTACCAATTATTTTGCTTTCCTAATCTTGTATTATGATGAGAAATTGTGAGTATAGGAGATGGGGATTCATATATAAGTCATGCATGTATGATTCTAAATATTTAGTGGACCCGAATTTGTATTATTGTACGCTAATCTTGCGATTAATTGAGTTAATTGGAAGAAAAATACTAATTTTGTGGATTTGAGACCTAGCTAATATAATTTGGATTATTTAAGATGATTGGACCATTATTAGTGATCTAGGACTTAAGTAACAATAATTGGGTTAATTAAGATAATTAGACTATCATTACTAACTTGGTATAATGATGTAAGGTTAATTATAGTAATAAGACCTAATTATGCCTTTTCTTAGTACCAAAATAAACCATGTAGATATTTTTGTATTAATGGCATAATTAGCCATACTATAATGATAGTGCTAATTGAACCTTAAATGGCTATGTAAGCGAATAGCTATCAATTTTAAGCTATTAATAAGAAGATTGTAAATTATTGGTGGTTATTAAGGTAAATGAAATATTTTGATTATGCATTTATTTCTTGTGGTTAAGTGACAAAGAAGTGAGTCCCATGGACCAATAAACTATTGATTGTGGTTGTAGTTTTCTAAGACTATAGAGGTGAGGGTATGCCACTTTAGCCTCATTTATTTCTTTTGGTTCTTCTGGAAAAACCTACGTGAGGGTTAGTTGTGCTTGAACTATTCATTCTCGTATTTATTGAAATCTGTAATTGATTATGTTTTTGCTTGTGATTTGTTAAATAATTGAGTATACTCCCATAAGAGTTAATACTTGATTGTCCTCTTATGTGAGTTCATTCTTGTATGTTCTGGCAGTTAGAACTTCCTAATGTTACTTGTTTTCTACTTATTCTCAATGAATACATGTTATTGTTCTGCACTTGTTCTCATCCTATATTGTTATCAAATGCCTTGCTGGCACACTTGCTCATTCGTATCTTGTTATCTGGCTATGATGACTTATTTGTACTTGTTAAGCATTATTATGTTACCTTGTTGGCATTTTTGTATGTGTTATTTGTTGCCTTGTTGGCCGTAACGCACCCTCTTAGGATAACACCTAAGTTAAGGCATTAAAACATTCAATCCTTAAGCATGCACCATTACAATCAAAAGGCCCATAAAATTTTTCACAAATTTTCAACAATAATATCAACAGTACCATAATCTTATAGCATGCTTTAACATAAAATGTGGAAGCTATATTAGAGTGCTAAACACCATAATAAAGAGTTCAACAACATTCAAACCAAAATGTCATTTCTAGTACTATAATTTATACATATAAACTACAAGCATATCAGTCATCACGACATGTAACAATATGTCTAAACAAAGTAACCCAAAGTGTAGTCATATATACAGATACATAACAAGCTCCATTTCAATCATCATTTATCAGAGTCCTCATATTCCACTATCTGATACTTGTCTGAATAGAGATACGTAATACACAAGAGTGAGTCATGAAGACTCAGTGAGAATAATGAAAAGCAATATATGATTAGTTGAACACTAAGTATTCACATATATCAATCAATAATAATGTAGCACGAGAACAACAAATTAATGCCAAAGAAAGAAATATAAGCAATCGAATTACTAGCAAATGCTAGGTTGGAAACTAAGACCATTGGCTCGGTGGCTTGTTCATCTCAATTGATCCTGCTCGAGTGGTTTAGGGACATCTCAATCGATCATAGTCGGGAGGCATAATGTGACTCGTTGGCCATAACGTCAATTCGATCTAGGCTGAATACCACTCCAACCTTATTGCTCCAAGAACATAATATAAGTACAAGGATAGAAAATCCAACCACATATGCACGTCAATAAATTAAATGTAACATGCATATTAAAACTTCCTTACACCTCTGTAACATGATAATAACAGTTTATTAACAATCAATTTGGTAGTTCAAGCATGATAACTCGACAATAACAGTAGCTCAAGCATAATAGTTTGGCATTAACAGTAGCTCAAGCATAATAGCTAGGTAAGGTACTCGGCTAGCAGTTCTCCGTACACATACTTTTTAGTTTGATCAATCTATCAATCAATATGCCAACATGGTAGAATAATAAGTTTCACAAAACAATTTCAATTAAGTCAGTATGTAATGGTGACAATCAAATCAATCAAGAAAGCTGACATAACTAACAATAATATACAATATAGTCTAACCGATACAGTAACATATGAGACACGAAATTGTTCATGGTACTAGAATAGAACAAACTGTAGATTCAAAATGATTTCAATACACCATTTGAAAATAGTATGATTCATAAGTTCAACGGTTAGCAGTATTTAATGAACAAAATCAAGCTAAGAGAACCTCCCAAGGTCTGGATGGCAATAATAAACAATAATCAGATCGAATACCAAGCAATAGAACCTCACAGGGTTCAGATAACAACAATAAACAATAATCAGATAAGATATCAAATAATAGAACCTCACAGGGTTTAGTTAGCAACAATAAAATGATAACAATAGTTAAGACAATGGAACGTCATAGGGTTTAGAAAGCAATAATAAACGATAATCAAATCAAATGTCCAACAATAGAACCTCATAGGGTTCATAATGCAATAGTGAATAATAATCAAATCAGGAATCAAATAATAGAACCTCATAGCATTCAGCAGTTAATCGATAGTAGTATCAATAGCAATGACAAGTATTAGATCAACTAAACCATACAGGGTTCAATCATAATAATATTGCTTTACTTAAGGTATTACCAAATCAGTGGATCCTCACAAGGCATGCACAAATACCCAAAAGGTTAATATCCTCACCTTAATCACATCAGCACCATAATCAAACTCTATTGGTTCTCAAGGTCAAATCTTCCATCACCTATTCAAAAGAATAGCTTTATATCAAAATTCATGTTCAACCCTAATGATCATCAATACTTAGAATCATACCCATAATAGCCTAATTTTGAGTAATTATCCTATTGATACTTGATATTGATCATAGCAATCCAGTTTCCAATAAAATCCAAACTTTAGTCAATTAAATCATGGTTACATAAAATTAAGGTTTTCTACACTTAATATACTATATAATTTATATTTTACATGAAATAATATCATTTGAATTCACTAGGCTTGTTCAATCAATCAAAGTTGTTTTATTTTTACGCTGGGGTGTTCAGAACAATTATTTTTATCATAAGACATGAGAATACAAGGTTTGACAATGATCACAATGTGTATATACACATATGCAATCGCATATATATCATTATTATATACCAATATCTAACAAATGAGTCAGAATTTTGATGATTCGTTTGCGTGTATGCACTCTTAGAAATGAGATAAAAATTTTATCTCTGGGATGCCACCACACTGTTGCTACTAGAAAGTTCAACACCACCGTTATTCGACTCCTCTCATTAAGAGCTTTCCAATGGTACCCTTGGTTTTCTGTTTCTCTATTGAAAAATGGGTCAACCATCAACTTAAATTTCTAAAACCACCTATCTTTGCCACTAGTTTCCATCTCCTCCATTGCGTTTCTCTACCATGCAAGGTTTCTACGAGGTTCTCCTTAACGAGCACTACTAACACTACCCTTCAAGGTCATCATTAGACACTAGAAAACAACAAACCCAGTTGCCACCATGAACCCAATTTTTTGGTCTTCATCGCTGCCATTCTTTGGTGGCCATTAGTCATAAGTTCTGGTGTTGCTAGGGAGATGAAGACGAGGTGGTCTCAACTGTGGTGTTAGTTGGAAGAAAAAGAGTTGTTGCCGATGGTGTGTATGGGTGGTGGTGGTTACAGTGGTGGAGAGAAATGAAGAAGGAAAAGGTTGAAGAAACGAAGGAAAAATGAAGAACAAAATGCTGCTGCTTGGGTGTTTTATTAAATCCATTTTTTCCTTTTTGCAATTTGATCCTTGAAAAATCTAAGTTATGCAATTAAGTTCAAATATTTTTAGTGAAATTCTATTTAGCCATCAATTTCATGAGACCTCATGATAGGTCCTTTCAATTTGATAAAATTAGACATTAACCCCTCATAATTAAATAAATAGTGCAGCTACATTTTTAAAAATTACATTTTAACCCATAAAACTTTTAAAATTTCACAAATAATAAATAAATCCTAATAAAATAATATTTAAATAAAATATTAATATATTGCGAATTATAAGGGTGCTACATTCGCATATTTGTTTATCTATACAACGTTAGTTGGCCATGCTAGCTTATTTGAATCTCTTTACTGTTATTTTGTTGCTTAGAACATTTCATTTGTTATCTTATTGTCTATTATTCGTTCATTCTATTATCTGACCGTTTGTTATCTGACTGTTCTATTACCTATTGCTATTTATAATTGTTATATGGGAATAAAGGGATGTAATCTTTGCTGTGTGCATGGGATAAACCACAAGCCTTAAAATCTTGAACAAGTAATAGGATGTTAAACTCTACTAGGTGCATAGGATAAGCCGTAGGCTGGAACTCTTAGTTAAATAATAGTATGTTAATCCTTACTGTGTGCATGGGATAAGTTGTAAGCCCTAAACTCTTAGTTAATTAACGAGACGTTAATCCCTGCTAGGTGCATGGGTTAAGTTGTAAGCCTAGAACTAGTGATATAAGAAAAATTTAATAAGCTTGTTTTGCTTTGATTCATATTCCGACTGTAGTCTAATTGTTTGTACCTTGCTCATGGAGTAACAAGGATAGTGAAGTTTCTTTGGTCTAGATCGAGTTGGTGTCTAGGCCGAATGAGTGGTCTGTATTTCCTCGTAAACTAATTTGGATGAGATGGACCATTTCTCCTAAACTAATTCGATTGAGACGATCCTAGACTGTTTGAGTTGATAATTACAACTCCTGAGCTAGTACCTACTAATAACCTTAAATTTGTTAATGCTTGTGACTATTCATTGTTATCTATAATTTGATTCGTTTGTAAACTAATTCTTAACTACCTATATTCTGATCTGTTCCTATTCTGATTGTTAATTTATGATCTATTGAGTTGATTCTTCCTCGACAAACCCTTACCGCTTATGGTTATGAATATCCCTCACTAAGTCCTTTGGACTTACCCTCCCATTTTATCTTTGTTTTTCTCAGATATGGTTAAGTGATGGATGTGGACTTCTGGATTGAACTGGGGCAAATTTATGTTTTGTAATAGAACAAGTGCTTTATGTATATATATGGGTCTACTTGTGTGTTAAGCTTTTATTAGAGATATTGTGATATGTAAGGTTGAATCGATACCTATAGTATGTATATAATGCTGTGTGATGAATAATTCGAAACCACCAATGGTATGATTTTAGCACTTACGTTGTATGTTATAAGATCATCTCAAGTTCGTATATAATATTTTGTGGAGGTTTGCTTAAATTGAAATCTGTTGCTATTTCTAATAAATTTGGAAGGATTGTTATGGCCTATGGTTGTTTATGTGTTAAGAATTATGACTGAATTGAGTGACATCCCAGCTAGGAGCCATCCCAAGTAGGGTGCTACAAAAATAAAGTTTAGAGTTTATAGTTATTGTAGAAAATAACTTTTTATATTGGAAATAGACTTCAAATTAAATTATTTGTTATATTTTACATATGTAGCTTTATCTAAAAATATTTTACATATCTAAAAATGACTGAATTTTAAAGATTTTGATAAATTAAGCTTTTACATATAAGTTAATTTATAATTATTTATTTTTCAAATTTATAGCTCTTCAATAAAGATTATGAAATATTATTAAACTAGCATATGCTCGGTACGATGCAATGAAAATATTTTTAATATTTAAATAATTTATTTCATAATAATATTTATTGTAACATCCCTAGAATTCCTTTATGTTGATATTTTAACTTAATATTATTTTCCTAATTTTATTTAATATTTTATATAATTTTTGAAAGTTTTGTGGGTTAAAATGTAAATATAAGAGACTTAATAGTACCATAATATAAATTGGGAGGGGTTAATGTCTAATTTCTATAACCTAGTGGACCCAATGTTAGGCTCTATAAAATTTGCTAGCCAAACTGGTTTAAAATAAAACTTTATGGACCTAACTAAAAAGTTTATTAAAGTTGTTGGGGGTCAATCTATAATAAGAAAAAAGTTGATTCTATAAATAGTTACTTTTCAATTTAAACCCTACCATTTCTTCCTTCTTCATCTTCTTCACCATTTTTTTTCTCTCTCCAATAACTCTCTGGCGATCCTCAAAACCCAAAACCAACCTAGCCATCTTCTTCCTCTCCACTTTAGGACCTCAACCATCTTCTTCCTCTCCACTTTAGTTGTATATAGATAATCTTTTATAAATAATTTATTTATTGAAGAGGAATAAGATAATTTTCTTATAAAAATATTATAAGTAAGTAAAGATTCAACCAATCAAAAATAAACTTATCAAAGCACATGATATTATATATAAAAAAAATTCTTTCTTATATGCACATAATTAGAAATGGGTAAATCAAGTGTTAATAAAATTAGTGAATACTTTTTATAAAACGATATATAGTATTTCTTCATTCATTTGATAATAAAATTGGAATAATTTCAATAAATTAATAAAATTAAAATATTCTTAAATATTTCATAACATCACATTATTCAAATATGAAGTATATATAATTTTTTTTATCAAGATAAATCCAGAGAGCTACACCTAAAATAATAGTAATAAAAATCAATATAAAAAATAAATTCTTTTATGAACATACAAAAATATTTGAAAATAGTATTGAAAATAAATATATAAAATATAATTAATTGAAATAAAGAAGTACTGCATGCAAATACTTTAAGTAATATAAAAATTACAATTCTAAGTTAGTCATAAGAACATTAATTTTAAATAAATATTGAGAAAATAATAAAGTAATAACATTGATAAAATATTTAAATATATTAGAAAAGTATCTAATTAATTTAGAATTAAAATGAACCAAAAAAAATATAAAGATGTGTTTCAAAAAATATATTAATTTTTTTTTTACGAAATGAACTCTAACTTAATCGAAAAGAAAAAAGAAATATTATTAAGTCATGCTAATAGAGGAAAGAAATCGAACAATTAAAAATATATAATTGTACTATGAATAATGTAGAAATAAAATGTAAAAGGAATTATTGTAGAATCATAAAATTTATATACAAAACAAATAAAATGTGCCACCACAGCCAAGGTGAGTCCTAAATTAAGGTGTCATCAATTCAAACTTAAAATAATTCAAAAGATAACTGTAGAAGCCAAAATCAACCCAAAACCTCAAAAGATGACAGCTTGATAATAAACCCAAAGGATCAATCTAAAGTTGCAAATATGTGTATATCGAGTCCCAAATCAAAGCTAACTATTTACATCAAATCCACAAGTTCAAGAATCACAATTAGGTGTAATCTATATATACATACTGATATGGGATGGCTCAACAGGCCTAGTCTAATAACACTTGACCTAGACATTGATATGGTGATAAACGGCCCAATTACCTATGAGACCTAATCTATTATGAGCCAGCCGTGTTAGCAACCAAGTGTCGACCTTAGTGGGTATATCCACCAAAGCAGATATTAGGATTTTCCTTATCGACTAGGATATAGAGATCACAGCATTCACCTTGTCGACCAAATCATAGTTGAGCACCATTGTGATGTGTAGTTCAGCATTCAGTTAGGAGAACCTAAATACAATAGAGTCATGCCTTGTAGACCAAAGTCTACTTGCAGAAGTACCTTCTTTGACTGGGTAGGTCGAGAAGGCTTGACAGTGCCTTTACTGCATTAAATGCTCTGACAGACGGCATACCTCCCATTAATGGTGCATGCCACTACTAGTACCACTTACCCTACCACACCTGGGTAGTGTGTGCCTCCAACGTACCATCTTGTCTAGGGAAGCCAAAGATGGCGCCACTTGAAACAGTACAAAAATTGGAGAAGATTTAAAGGTCTCCAAATAAGGACAATAGCCTTTTTTTGTGCAGTAAGGTCATCAAGGACATATCAACCACAGAGGGAAAGCTATAAATACCATATTTCTAGCCTTCAGTAAGGTATGCATATTATTACTCTAAGCCCTCACTCTGCTACGTTAACTTCTAGTAGAATATACTAGCTTGAGCATTGGAGTACCTTAGCCGAGAGGCCCTCGGTGAGCGTAACATTTGCTATTGGTTGCACAAATCAACATCGCCACTTCATCAAGCTCTTCTACCGACCAACTATTTGGGTGATTGGATTAGACCTTAGCCTAAATCACCCCTAAACAATTTACACCATCATCATATACGTAGCACCTAATATATTACAAAATATATCTCTACTCGAGCAAGTTTCAAGCCCTCAAACTTCATCAAATCCTTTTTGGGAAGAGAATAAAAGATAATAGAATAAGGTAAGTCCTAAGCACTTAGTGAGGGATGTGTATGACAAATAATCAAGGAAAAACTATTGAAAGTGATACAATCAGTAAGCAAAGATTCAATAATGAGCATGATATGATTTATAATATGAAATAACTATATAACATAATAAATGTAATACCAAGTTTAACAAACTGTAGGCAACTCCGTCTTTATTGATCCTAGAATAGTACATAAACAGTAACACGGAGTATAATGTAACATAACATATTTCCCTTGTTACTTCATTACCTAAGCACTTAGCTAGGTAGACATGTGGTATGGCCGGCTGCATGTCACCAAGCTCCACCACTTACAAATAGCTACCTCCAACTATCTGTAAGTTAGTTTCTTAAGTAGGTACTAGCCGACAGACCAGCTAATGTCAGTTTATATTGCTTGATCATCTTTCTAGACTTAGTCCTAGGCCCAACCCGACTCGTGGCATGTCTACGAGTGATAAACCCCCAAGAGTGTCTATAAGCCAACAGATTATATATGTGTCAAATGCATTGATTAGAAATATATACATGAAACAATTTAAAATAGTATAATCCATAAAAAATTGGTTGGCAAGGCCATATAAATAGAATATAGATAGAAACAAATTAGTCGGCAAAACCCAAAATATTAATATGAATAAAGGAAAGCTAGCAAGGCTATCAGGTATATGTGAGAGATAACATATAATACAATAGGAGTTTTGGGCATTAGGATGAGTATAATCAAATTCAACAGATAAATACAGGGAGTTTAAACATCGAAGATCATTCACTTCCCAGAAGAAAGATAGGCTTTACCCTTAACTTGATTCCCACAAAAAAAGCTATCCTCATGTTATTGCCTACAAATCCTGTCTCCTTCTCATCACATATTTCAAAAAGGTGTACTGACATTAAAATGCTTGTGTTATTCTTTAAACAATGATTAAACTGTTTATATCTTATTATCGATTATTTTCCAATTAATACAATATTTTAGAGCTCGGTTCTGAGAATACCATAAGGGTAACATGCTAATAATGCTATAATATTTATGAGAGTCTTATTTGTTCTAGTCGATAATCATTTCCTATGTCAATATTTCCTAATTTAACAATTTCAATCCTATATCAACAATTTAGTCAAAACACAATAATCAATTTAGATTCCTATTAATATTTAGTCCTTGCAACATAACACAAAAGTCGAATACAAAATTAGATCAATTAAATCTAGCTAATAATAATCCAATCTTTAACATCTTAGCTCCATATACCATAATACATTATATTATAGGGTTTTAATTACCTAATTTAACTTAATTAATCAAAGATTATATATAGTTTGCAAATTTGGGTCCACTTAACATCAAATATATGACTATATCCATTGTTCAATCCCAATTCATCTAAAATTCCAACTTTCATCAACATACATGAAATTATACACTAACAGGAATAATAAAAAATTTAAAGGTAACAAATTCCATTTCCCACCAAATTTACCAATTCACTCAATTTTTGAAACCAAATTACCTCAAAACAACACCAGGCATGCGATCATTGTGACAAGAAGAAAATTTTATCTTATGATTGCTGGAGCCACCACCATTTGCCATTGAAGTTGTGAGCCATCACCACCAGTTAATGCGTACAACAAGGCACCCAAATCAATTTCAGGTTTTCTCATCAAATTAGCCATCAATTGAAGCCTGAATCATGCTACTCCACTATTCCCCATTTTATTTAATTTAGTCACTATTGGTGGTTAAAACTAGAAATTGAAGACACCATGTTGTTCTCTGAGCATAATGCTACAAAACCCACATTTTAGAGATTGGTATAGACATCTTCAAGTTTCGCTGGCATTGGAGAGGAAATCGCCAAAGAGGAATAGGGGGTTTGCATGTGAAAATTGAACAAAAATGTTAGGGGGGATGCTATTTAAAGGGAAATTTTTTGTAATTATAGATTGACCCCCAGAACTTTCCTTTAGCTTTTGATTTAATCCTTCATCTATTAAGTACAAGAGATGTAATGCTAAGGATGTAATTTAAAACATTGAAAATAGAAATCTAACTTAGATTACACCATTCCAAGGATCTCATCTCAATCATGCCAATATAATGGATTAAGGTCATATTGTTACCTCTCAAGAAAAATACATCCAATATTTGAAGTTGTGTTTCTTTTCTAAAAAGCAAATTCTTCTTGGCGTGGCAAGGTGTGATCAACTTTTGATCAGGCAAATCACCTTAGCCAAATCTAGACCAAAATTTTGCCAACTCAATGAAGAATGTCCAATAGAAAATTAAACTCCAAAATCCATTGGCAAGACCTCGAACAAAATCTAGAAAGTTACTATTGGAACAGAGGATCACAAAAAATAAGCAATCGAAAATTCATCTTGTCACTAATGCTAAAGTTCACACACCCACACCAATGGACAATCCTTTTCACCTCAATTCAGTAGGAAAAATCAAGGAGAAAGAGGGATGGTAGGAGGCCAAAAATGAGAGGGAGGTGAAGAAGAGAGTGAAGCCTCAACTTATGAGAGAATCACTTTTGGAAGGAAATTTTTGATCTAACTATTAAATGCACAAAATGTGTGTGTGATCTTAGCTTGGCCACCCCCTCTCTATAGCTATATATAGAGGGAAGATAGTGTGATGCCAAGGTGGCATCACACCTTAAGGAGGTGGGCGCCACCTAAGCATGTGAACTTGCAAACATTTTTCAAGTTGCATGTTAATTTGTGTGAATTAGAATTTCATTTGGAATCTACATTTCATCTTATGAAACGTCTACCAAATAAATTCTAATTCCACTTCAATGAACATTTCATTTGAATACTCTCTTCAAAATCATTTCTTCATTTTAATTAAATTAAACACTTTAATTTAATCAAACTTTGACTTAACCTTTAACTAACTTAACTCTTTATGCTAATTTTGTTAACTTAATTTTTTAAGATAATTTGACCAATTGATTGTCATGTGAGACCAAATTAAATTAACACTTAATTTAATTGATCTTAATTCAACTCCTTAAATTAATTAGATCAATTTAACAATTAAATTAATCAAGTCAAACTGACTAAAAATTGTGTCAACCAACTCCCTCAATTTTCAGCCACCTTGGAATTCTTCTAACATTTAGAAAATTTTCCACAATATTTACAATTGTCGATTGGCTTTTGTATATGGCCCATTAAGTTCTATCACTCATTGAACATGAGCTCACAACTTTTGTGACTTTAGAATATCATATATTCACATTATTTTAAACTCCTTTAAACTAACCAACTCAATTTAATTAATTTTTATTAATTGAAGAGTATCCAATCTCCATGGTTGATATCCAACCTTAAGCCTATGGAGCCTAACAATTGGCCGAATGATGCTTTTGGTGAACTATTGTAGCTCTATGCATACCATGCAAATACAATCCTTTCGTCTTTTATCTCCATGAAAGAGGCCGTAGGTAAGATTTTTGTCAGCTCTTTAATAGCTTAGATACTATGCATCTATTCTTAATATTTGATTCCAATTTGTGATTTCATCTTTGGAAAACCCTTTTCCAAATTGTCACATTGCCTTGGCTAAAAATTTATTAGAATCATTCATTATAGAATGTATAGGATATGCACTCGCCATTCACAAAGACAAAGAGTTGGATCCTATCTTAGATCTTAAAAACCTGTATATCTAAGTAGCTCATACCCAATCACCACTGAAACGCCTGTTAAATGGCCAAAGTGGAGTCAAAGCATGAGGACCTAAACACAAAGTTACAATGATTCGCAAGTCAAAGGACTAATTATATACACTAACATAAGCTAGAGAAATATCCACTACTGGCTTGCCACTATGGCTATCTAGTGCATTCTTCAAGTAGGTCTCTTATACCTTTTTCTCTAACAAGAACCCATATCACCTACAATTTGTTCATGGAGTGAAGCAACATCTAACCATTGGATTATGCATCATTAGTACAAGTCTATCCAAATCTTAGATGCCAAATCTCATAAAATTCTATGACTTAGGATATTTAAAATTATGATCGCGTGAGACTTATTCCATGTGCGTGACCAAGTCCTATAGTCTTGTGTATCAAAGAGCTTCAACCATATGCCAATGAAGTAATATAATCATAAGATGAAGATGATCATCTATAAGAAATATCATTCAATCAATATTGTATCATAAGTGAAATAGTTTACATGCCATGCTTATTGGCTTTGGGACACTATTCTAATAATCTCCCACTTGCCTTAAAACCAATTCCCCATTGTCTTAAGACCCATCTTCATAAGATGTCTTTCAAAGACCTTTTGCAATAGGGGTTTGTTCAGTGGATCTGTTATATTCTCTTAAGGTAACTTTTTCCACTCAAATGCCGCCTCTACCTATAATTTCCCAAATCTATTAGTATCGCCTCAAAATATGCTTAGATTGCTAATGAGATCTTAGCTCCTTAGCTTGTGCAACTGCACCGTTGTTGTCATAGAAGATAACAATAGACTCAGATATGCTAGACACTTCATCCAACTCTTAGATGAACTTTTTGATCCAAACACCCTCTTTTGCAGTTTCTAAAGCTAAAATTTATTTTTCCTTAGTGGTGGAGATAGCTGTGGTGTCTTGTTTGGAACTCTTCCAACTCACCATGCCACCACTAGGACAAATATAAATCCAGAGGTGGATTTTAGATAATCTACATCGGATTGAAAACTTAAATTCAAAAACTACTCGGGTTACAATTCTTCATTACTGTATACTAAAAATAATTCCCTAATCCTTCTTAAGTACTTAGGGATCAGTTTTACAGCTATCCAGTAACTTTTACTGGGATTAGATTGAAATTTGTTCCCAACACTTAGAGTATGTACCACATCTGGTCTTATATGTTGAACTGCATACATTATGCTCCCTACAGTAGATGCATAAGGTATCTGGGACATCTTTTGTCTCTCCACCTCAATTTTAGGGGCCATAGGCTTAGAGAGATGAATATCATGTTCCATGGAAAGTAATCCCTTCTTGAATTCTTCCATACTAAATCGCTTTAGTATTTTATCAATGTACAGGATTTGGGATAACCTCAGTATCTTCTTTAATCTATCTCTATAGATACGTATTCCTAATACGTAGGATGTTTCTCCAAAATTCTTTATGGAGAACTGAGTAGATAACTAGCTTTAATACACTATAACATGCCTATCGCATTCCCAATGAGAAGAATGTCATCAACATAAAGCATAATAAACTGCACACTATTTTTGATCGTCTTTCTATACACACAAGGTTCATACACATTTTTAATAAAGCTAAATGATTTGACTGCATTATCAAAATGTATGTTCCAACTTTGGGATGCTTGCTTGAGTCCATAAATAGATCTTTGGAGTTTGTAAACCTTTTGCTCACTCTCCCTGGATGTAAAACCTTGTGCTTGCTCCACATAGATTTATTTTTCATTATTGCCATTGAGGAAAGTAGTTTTCACATCCAGTGCCATATCTCATAGTCATAATATATGGCTATGGCAAGTGTAATTCAAATAGACTTAGGCATTGCAACCGATGAAAAGGTTTTCTCAAAATTAATACTGGATTTTTGAGTGTAACCCTTTGCCACTAGTCGCGCCTTAGAAGTTGTTACCTCTCTATCAATTCCTAGCTTTCACTTATAGATCTACTTGCAACCAATAGGAAAAATTCCCTTCATAGATCTACCAAAGTCTATACTTTGTTGGAGTACATGGAGTCCATTTAAGATCTCATGGCATCAAGCTAATGTCTTGAGTCTATGTCAAACATAGCTTACTAATAGGTCTTCCGATCTATATCTAATTAGCCTATATCATGAAGAAATCCAAACCTTTTGAGTTGCTTCTTGATTCAGTCCAACCTACGTGGAGGTTATATGTAAGGCTCACCACTAATTTTCACGATTTGTGGGATTTGTTGATCATCTTGAACTTCATCAAGTTCAACAGCAATGCCTTTTCTATCTAATAGAAATTTTGTTTCTAAAAAGTTGGCATTTCTTGAGATAAACACCTTTAATTTCAAGGGATCATAGAAATAATAACCCATAGACTCTATATTATATCCCATAAACTTGTACAAAAAAGACCGACTATCCAACTTATCTCTCACTAACCTTTTCACGTATGCAGGAGACCCTCAAATCTTTAAATAATGGTAAGAGGGTGCTTTATCATACCATATCTCATGTGAATTTTTTGGCATAAACTTTAAAGGTACTACATTTAGTATAGCCTTGTAGCTATTTCTAAGGTATATCTCCAAAAGTATATAGGCACATTGGAGAAGCTCATCATGGAATGTACCATGTCCAACAAGGTATAGTTTCTTCTCTCAGGTACTCCATTAAGTTGGGGTATGCTAGGTGGAGTCCATTGAGAGAGAATCCCATTCTCTTTTAGATAATCTAAGAATTTGGTACTTAAGTATTCTCCTCCTTAATTCAATTGAAGAGTTTTAATGCAAAGTCTATTTTGTTTTTCTACTTCACACCTATACTGTTGGAACCTTTCAAAGGTTTTGGAATTTTACTTCAAAAGATACACATGTTCGAACTGAGTGTGATTATCGGTGAAGGTAATGTAAGAATAGCCTCCTCGTGCACTAACTCTCAATAGATTGCACACAACTATATAAATCAAATTCAATGGACTTGTGCTTTGCTTCGGTTATCCTATAAAAGGAGCCTTCATTATTTTTCCCTTCAAACAAAAATCACAAGTTAGAAGTTCCTTAATGCCACTAACATTTAATGCTTTGAAAGCTTCTATCTTGTTCTTATTTTTAGAGATATGCCCATATCTTGTATGCCATAAAATGACATCTTTTTAGATATCTAATTTTCTTTTAGTAGATTGAATGTGAATTAATAATTTTTGAGAATCTAATATATACAATCCATTATTCAATGTACCTTGAGCAACTAAAGATTTATTTTTTAATTCCTTCAATTTTCCATTAGATATACAAAAATCCTATCCTTCATTATCCAAAATGGGAATTGAAATTATATTCTTCATAAGATTTAGTACATAGAAACAAAGATCAAGTACAATTATAGAATCTCCCATGTTCAACTTGATTACGCCTTAGATTGTAGTAGCAACTCTTACTCCATTTTCAAGGCAAAGGATCATATCCCCTTCATTAAGATTCTTTCTTCTTTCCAATGTATGTAACAAATTACAATGTCGAGAACCACAAATAGTATCAAATACCCATGAATAAGAAGTAATCATTAAATACACTTCAATCATATATATACCCTTTTCATAGGTTGCAAGATAAGCTTTGTAATTTTCTTTTCCAATGCCCTTTTTTGCCACAATAGAAATATACAGCATTAGTTTTAGCCTCTTCCTTCTTCTTAACTCCCCCTGAACCTTTCAAGGGTTTTTTCCCTTTTGATGAAGAACTTTTCTTCTTCTTACCCCATTTCCTAGGAACTTTTGGGCCTTTGAACTTGGAGAAGGGTACAAGCATGAGAGGTTTTTCCCTTTTCATAGTCGCTTCAGCTGTAACCAACATGTTCACCAATTCATAATCATCATGTTATTCTTGGACATGTTAAAGTTCATAATGAATTGGCCGAATGAACTTGACAATAACTGTAGGATCAAATCCATATAGAGGTCATTGTCCATGATCACATCCAAGTTGTCCAAGTTTTTCAATAAGTCTAATCATTTATGCCTGTGATAATGGACACTCATGCTCTCAATCATTCTACTTTTAAAGAGCTCTCTAGATAAAACAAACCATTTGTGTATAGTTTGGACACCAGACAACTCTTATAGGTGTACATAGATCTCACTTGCATGTTTTATATGCTCATGAGATTTTTAGAACTCATTAGACATAGTTTCCATCATGAGATACCTTGTAGATCATTATCCACAAACTTCATGAACAATTTACAAGCCTCATCGTAGCATCATCGCCAATGGTTTTTGGTAGACTTTGAATAAGAATGTAAGTCCTCTTTTTGAAGTCGAGCACTATTTTGAAGTTTCTCAACCAATCGCAGAAATTGGGCCCAGTTAGTTTGTTGGTTTCCAAAATTATTGTGAGTAGATTCTTAGCCATTTTGAGTTTGAAGATTTCACAAATCTACAAAAAGCGATAAAAGAATATATAAACATGTGATTGAATATTGATATTTTGAAAACATGCTTATGGTCTTTCAAACATGTTTTTCTCTTACTATTTTATCGAATCCTTTACCCCTTAGAAGACTTCAAGAAATTATATTTTCCAATAAGAATTAGAACTCCAAAACTTGCAAACAGACCTCCGTGACCGAGTGCCATCTACAAACAATCTAAGGATAAGTGATACTTGCTAATTGCATCACATGCAACTCTTGATATATGTTGCCACACTTTACATATAAATCCATGACTCGTGCAACATCTACATTACTTAGTATTAAGTAAAACCTACCAATCAAAATTTGATTCAAGATCACTCCACAATATCCCTCATAACCAAGTGCTGATGAATGGAAAGTCTCAAATCAAAGGTGTATCAAATACTAAGTATATGCTCACAACTTTCCCACTAAATGTGATCCTTGTGACCGAGTGCTATCACACAAATTTGGTAGCATCATATAGCCTATTCTATTGGTACAAGGCATGAATTAAATAAAACTCCTTTTAATTTATATTCATTTTGACTTAATATTTAAAAATACTTAGAAATTCTAAGTGGGGGATTTTAAACCTGCTTGCTAAGATCTCACCAATTTTATCTTCCTATTTAGGTTTTCTATATCCTAATCTATGCATCACATACATCAATAAGATATGGAAGGCATAAATAAGTAATGCACCTAGCATGCTCCTAGTGTAGGATGACCATAAGCCGAACCAAGTGATGCACTTAAGGTCATAGGTGCATCGCTTGGTTGATTTTAAGTGGGTTGATTAAACTAAACTATTACATGAGTGTATTCCCATACATTCATGGGTCTTAAGTCTCCATGGATATTCTTTGCCCCTTGCAACTTTTACAAGAGAAAGAAAATCTCACTCTTAGTGATTCTACTCTCATAACTTTTATAAAATAGAACAAGAGGCCCCATTTAATACAACCCATTTCAACAACTTGAAATTAATAAAATAAATATTAAAAGGCTCATGATCATCCCTATTCATTCATCATCCATTCAACACTTAAATGAACAATAAATAAATCAAGAATTGACATTCAATTCCAATAATTAAATGCATATAAACAACTAATTGGCCAAGCAAAAATAAGCATAACATTTATGCATCTCATTTTTGCAATAATTGGAGATTAACTTACAAGGTTTAAGAAAGCACAAAATGTCAAACATAATTTTGAGTACTAGCACAATACCTGTGCATCTATTATGTGTGAAAACAATACACTTCTGATTATAAAAAAGAGCCAAAATCAAGCAATGGCAATGACTAGCACATTGCTCAACTGTGCTGGGCACTCACCCATGTACTAGGTGCAATCGCTGCCAACCAACACTCAGCCAGGCTAAGCAATTGCTTGGTCACTAGGTTATAGGCAATTTTACACTAATTTGCTCAACCTTTTGTGCATCAAACTTTTAGAACACCTTTAAAATATTATTTCCACACAATATAGGTGAAATTTCATATATAAAACATCTTTTAAAACTAAAAATTCAAGTGCTTTAAAATACTTCAAAAATCAAGTTTAAGTGTGAATCACATTCATCCAAAAATCACCAATTAAATCTAACCTAATTGGATCATAATTGACCAAAAAAACTTAAAGTCTAATAAAACATGCTATATCCACATATAACATAATTCAATGCTAAATTAATATTTAACATTAGCTAATCATGAATCAAATTACATTAACATATAAATTAACAATTAAAATACATATTAGCATAATATCTATTCATCATCAAAGGAGCCACAAGCATCACCATCCAAATACTTCAATCTATGATTTAGATTAAGTGTTTGAAGATCTAGATCAATTCATTACATGAATCAACCAAAAGAGAATCCAAAACATAGAATGAAATTAGGCTATGATACCATTAGAAAGAGATGTAATGCTAAGGATATAATTTAAAATATTTGAAAACTGAAATCTAACTTATATTACACAATTCCAAGGATCTAAATCATTCCTATATAATATATGAAGGTCATATTGTTACCTCTCAAGAAAACTCCAACCAAAAGTTGAAGTTGTGCTTCTTTCCCAAAAGCAGACTGCTTCTTGTGTAGAAAAGTGTGATCAACTTTTGATTAGGCAAGTCACCTCAAATTCAAGCCAAATCTGGACTAAAATTTTTCCAACTCAATGGAGAATTTCCATTAGAATTTTGGAATTGGCCAAGGACTTTTGGAATTGATCATTATATAACACATATGAGATGTACTTGCCCTTCCCAAAGATGAGAAGTTAGATGCTATATTGGATCTTATAAACTTTCATGTCTAAGTAGCTCATGCTTAATCACCACCAGAATGCCTGGCAAGTGTCCAAAAGTAGAGTCAATGTATAAGGAATGAAACACAAGATTACAATAGATCCTTAGGTCAAAGGACTAATTATCTGCACTAGTGTAAGCTGGAGAATTAGCCACTACCAACTTATCACTATAGATATCTTGTAGATTCTCCATGTGGGTCTCCAGTGCCTTGTTCTCTAACAAGGACCCACTAATATGCACCTATATCACATACGATTTCCTCATTAAATGGAACAACAACCAACCCTTGGATTATGCATCGTTATTACAAGTCTATCCAAATCTTAGATGCCTAGACATCAGATTTTATGACTTGGGATATTTAAGATCATGATCATGTAAGACTTATTCCATGATCACCACCTTGTGCATGACCAAATCTTATAATCTTGTGTAATGTAAGGGCTTCAACCATATGCTAGTGAAGTAATATACACATAAGATAAAGATGGCTATTTATAAGAAATATCATTCAATCTTATTAGCCTGTGGGGTACTATTTCAACATCAATTGTTCTACATTTACTCAATTGACCTCAAATAATTATAATTTGACCCTCAAAACTTTCAAATTACATCCAATTAAATCTTTTCCTATTTATGTTTCAACTCCTAATTTTTTTTTCAACTTAAAGTTATGATTTTTAAATTTTACCAATTAAAGTTTTTTAGGGGTGTTAAAATCCTCTGCGTCTTAAAAAAATCTAGTCCTTAAATTCTTACTTGATCATTGGAAATGTTTGGCATACTATTGGCACATATAATCTTCTCGATCCCAAGTTGTCTTTTATATGTTGTGATTGCACCATAGTACTTTCACTTCATGATTCCTTCAATTCATGAGCTCTCAAAATTTTTGATCCAAAATATGAATTGGTTGTTCTTTGCAGGTCAAGTTATTTTTCAGCATTTATGTCTTTATGTGAAAAAACATAGAAAAGATCAAGATGATACTTCCAAAGTTGTAATACGTGAAATACATCATGTATTCCTATCAATCCTTATGGTAGTGTCAATTAGCAAGCTACTGGTCTAATTCTTGCACATATCTCATAAAGGCCAACATATCTCGGGCTAAGCTTTCCAAATCCTTTGGATATATTTTCTCAAAGATACTTTGAAGAACTCTCTATTGGAATAGTGCTCAACAAGCCAATAGGATTGGTTTTGTAAACTATTTCACTCATGGTACAATCTTGGTTGAATGATATTCTTTATATGGCCATCTTTATCTTATGTTCTATATTACTTCATTCGCATTTGGATAAAGCCTTTAGATCACTCATAACTATAGGACTTAGTTTAGTGACCATGGAATAAGTCTCACACAATCATGATCTTAAACCTTCAAAGTTGTAGGATCTTATGAGATAGAGCATCTAAGGTCCAAATAAACTTGCACTAACGATGCATATATCCAAGAGTTGGATATTGCTCCATTCCATTAGCAACCGTATGAGATATGGGTGCATGTTAGTGTATGCTTTTTAGAGAACAAGGTACCGAAGACCCACCAGAGAATCTACCAAATAGCTGGAGTGGCAAGTTCTTCAGCTTATGCTAGTGCATATTATTAATCCTCCGACTTGAGGAGCTATGATAACCTTATGTTTGATCCTCATGCTTTGACTCATTCTTGGTTACTTAGCAAGTTGTTTAGGTTGAGATTGGGTATAAGCTACTTGGCATGGAGGTTTGTGAGATCCAAAATGGAATTCAACTTCTCAGTTTTGAGAAAGGGTGAGTGTATCTCCTATGTATTTTATAATGATCGATTCTAAGAAATCTTTGTGCAAGGTAGTGTGACAATTTGAAAAAGGAGTTTTCTAAAAATGAGATCACATAACGGAATCAAACATTGAGTGTAGAGACATAGTATTAAAGCTATTAAGGAGCCAGCAAATAACTTGCCTTAGACTTCTTTTGAGAAATAGGAGGCGAAAGGACCATATTTGCATGGTGCGTGTAAATCTATAATGATTCTCCAAGGGAGTTCATTTTGGCTAATTAGCTGGCCTCCATGGGCTTAAGGTTGGACATCGATTATGGAGATTGGGTACTTCAATTAATGAGATTAATTAAATTAAGTTAATTAGTTTAAAAGTGTTTTAAACTAAAATAAATATATGATATTCAAAAGTCATAAGGAGTTGTGAGCCCATATACAACGAAAGGTAGAACCTATTGGGTGACACATAAAATTAAATCAACTTTCTATTTAATGGAGGAATTTTCTAAATGTAAGAATATTTAACACACAAATTAAAGTGTTTAATTTAATTAATGGGAAGAATACTTTTTGGGGGGAATATTTAAGTCAAGTGGTCATTTAAATTAGTATCTTAATTAATTTGGAATTAGATTCCAATGTAATTGAAATGCACATGAAATTCAAGTAAGACTTGAATTTGAATTTGCCACCTTGGCATGCCACTTGGGTGGTTACATTGAGAAAGGTGTGATGCCAACTTGCATCAAACCTTCCAGAATCTATATATAGACATATAGGGAGTGTAAATCTAGGCCAGCTCATAGAAAGTGTAAAGAATTAGATTCTTTGTATTCTCTCCAAAAACTCTCTCTCTCTCTATGCATTACATCATGTGTTGAAGCTTTGCATTCCTTCTTCTTCCCACCCTAAAAATTAGCCTCCTCTACCTCATTTTCTCCTCTCTAACTCCAACTTATAGTGAGGGGAAATTGTAAGATTGATTGGTGTTTGCATCATAACAATATAGGCAAGGCACTTGACTTGCTAGATTTTGGAGTTCCACTTATAGTAGCTCTAGATTGGCAAATTGTTTTGGAACAATCCAGAAGGCTATTTACTTCAAATTTTTTAGTGTTTCTTCCTCAGTGTGTGGAGGTGTTCCATAAGTAATTTGGTGATTTTTGGAGAAGTTTAACCAGAGCAATTGTTGCTGCCTTTTTTCTATGCTGATTCTAGATAGTTTCTGGATTCGAGAGAGATCTCTGGTTTTCTCCTTGATTTGGAGCTACAAGAGGTAATTATTCATCATAATCCAGATCTATAGCATGATTAGATACTTGGTAGTTGGAGTAGCCTAGTTAATTTAAGGTTATGAAGTTTTTATTATTAGATCATAGTGCTACTCTTGTTTTCACTCTTGATCACCGACTTCAAATTCTAAGTCTTTTTTCCACTTGTTTGCATAGCTATTTTGCCGATCATGGGTTACTTTCATTTTCTATTTAATCATCTATACATTCTCAATAGTCTCTTAAATTAGTTTTGCCCTTAAAGTTCCCTATAACTTATCAGCGTTATTTCTATGCTCTTGGAGGTCTTAGTGTAACAGAGATCAACATTTTTTTCCATACAATGCTTAATATAGGGTCATCTAAATAGTAGATAAGTAGCTATTATTATAAGCAAATTCTATGGGAGGAAAGTGTCTGTTCCAACTCCCACTGAAATCTAAAATATATACCCGTAGCATATTTTCCAATATCCAAATGATCCATTCTGATTGACCATCTGTCTGACGATGAGCAACATACATGAATTATAACCTTGCTCCTAGGTTTCCTTGCAAACTCTTCCAAAGTCTCAAGGTAAACTTTGGATCTCAATCTGAAATAATACTAGTTAGGATTTCGTGTAATCTAATTATTTCCTATATGTATAACTCGGCTAATTTTTTTAACCCTATAGTGTTTTCCAACTGCTAAAAAATGCACAGACTTCATTAACTAGTTTATTATCACCCAAATATTACTATATCCACCACAAGCCGTTAGTAAACTTCTTACAAAGTCCATAGTTACCCACTCCAATTTCCAGTTAAGGATTGAAAGTAGTTGTAGCAACCCAAATGGTGTTGGAATAGTACTTTGCAAATCAATAAGATTGGCTTTGTATAAACTATTTCCTAGTAAAACAATCTTGATTGAATGATATTTTTGTATGGCCATTTTCATCTTATGCTTTATTATACTTCACTTGCATTTTTATGAAGCCCTTAGATCACCTATGACTGTGGGACTTGGTTTGGTGATCATGGAATAAATCTCACATTGTCACGATCTTAAATCTTCCACATCATAGGATCTTATGAGACAGAGCATTTAAGATCTAGATAGACTTAGACTAACGATGCATAAATCTAAAGGTTGGAGATTGCTCGATTTCATGAGTAATTGTATGAGATACGGGTGCATGTTAATGGGTACTTATTAAAGAACAAAGCATTGAAGATCTACTGGAGAATCCACTAGATAGTTGTAGTGGCAAGTCGGTAGTAGCTAGTTCTTCTATTTATCCTAGTACATATTATTATTCTTTTACCCTGAGGATCCACAGTAACCTTGTATTCGGTCCTCATGCTTTGACTTTTCCTTGACTACCTAGTGGGGGTTTTTTGAGTTGATATTGGATATAAGCTACTTGGCATGGAGGCTTGAGAGATTCAAGATAGAATATGACTCCTTGCTATTGTGAAAGGTAAGTACATCTGAAGGTTTGTGTGGCACTAAGATCCAAATATTTTAACAAAAAATTGAATAACCTAGCCCACACAACTCCCAAAGGATCTAGACATCCATAGGATTTAGATTTGGAAGAGGAAAATACCTGGGTGAAAGCAAAAAATTCGAAGAGCAAGAAAACTCTCTTTAACTGTTAAACAGGCTCTCCACTGGCATAGCAGAATCACCACTACTTTTCCCTAAGATGGACTCCTCCCTTTCAGCTAAAATATTTACTAGAACTCCTCAACCCTTTAAAGATTCTTCAATCTAAATTTTGGGCTGATCAGAACTCAAGAGATACTACCAATAGGAGCAAAAACCAGCTGTCAAAAATAGCTCTAGTTAAGAGCAGAAAGCAACCACATTAGATTGCCTCTAATGCAAACATCCACACACCAACTCAATGACCTATTCTCTATATAAAGGCTAAAAACTTTGCAAAGAATAAGGAGAGGAAGGCTGGGAATATTGGGGTGGAAGGAGAAGGGAGAAAGAGAGATTGATGGGAGGCTAACAACTTAGATTCCTACTACATAAAATTGTTGGGAGAAAATCACAAAAATGTGCTCACCTCACATACATTTGGCTAGCCACTCTATCATATCTACATCTAGGAGTGTTCACACACCTCCCACAAGGAGGTGATGCCATGTGTTTTTTGCTTAGGTGGCCACTAACTTTGTGATTAGTGAATTTAATTAAAGCACAAATTTCATCTAATGAAATGTCTTACAATTAAATTCTATTTCTTATTAAATGAACTCTTCATTTAATAATTCTTCACAAAATTATCTCTCGAACTTAATTAAATTAAATGCTTTAATTTAATTAATAATCGTTTCACTTAAATCTTAAGTCAAAGTGCTTAACATTTTAAGCTAGTCAAAATTAACTCAACCCTTAAATTAATTTTGACCAATTGATAGTCATGTGACATTAATTAATTAATCTTTAATTAGTTCATCTTAATTTAACTCTTAAATTAATTTAACCAATTTAACAATTAAATTGATTAGGCCAAAATAACTACAATTTTGCTTCTTCCAAAAATCAATCATGAATTTTCTAACTCTTAGAAAATTCTCCTTCCTTAAATAGATCATGTCGTTAGCTTTTATGTGTGACATATTAGGTTCTATCATTCATCAGACATGGGCTCACAACTCTTTGTGACTTTTGGAATATTAAATATTCACTTTAGTTTAAACTCCTTTAAAATAAGAAACTCAATTCAATTAATCTCATTAATTAAAGAGTATCTAATCTTCATAGTCGAAGCCCAACATCAATCCTATGGAGCCCAACTAATTGGCCAAAATGAATGCTCTTAAAGAACCATTTTAGCATTACATATACCATGCAAATATAGTTCTTCTGTCTTCTATCTTCCAAAAGAAGCTTAAGGCAAGATATTTGTTGGCTCCCTAATGGCCTCGATACTATATTTCTATTCTTAATGTTCGATTCCCTTTGTGACCTCATCTTTGGAAATGCCTTCCCAAATTATCACATCACCTTGCACAAGAATTTCTTGAAATCGATCATTATAGAACACATAGGAGATGTACTCGTTCTTCATAAAGATGATGAGTCAAATTCTATTTTGGATCTCACAAACCTCCATGCCAAGTAGCTCATACCCATTCTCAATCCAAAAGACCCACTAGGTGGTCAATAATGAGTCAAATCATAAGTATTGGATATAAGGTTACCATAGACTCTCAGGTCAAAGGACTAATAATATATACTAGCATTAGCAGGAGAACTAGTCACTACCGAATTACCATTATCTAGTAGATTCTCCGGTAAGTTTGCAGTGCCTTGTTCTCTAACTAGCACTTACTAACATGCACCCGTATCTCATGCAGTTACTCATGGAATGAAGTAATTTCAACCTTTGGATTTATGCATCGTCAGTGCAACTCTGTTATGATCTTAGATGTCCTGTCACATATGACCCTATGACTTGGAAGATTTAAGATCACGATTGTGTGAAACTTATTTCATGGTTACCAAACCAAGTCCCATAGTCATAGTTGATCCAAGGGCTTCATCCAAATGCTAGTGAAGTGAAACAAAGCATAAGATGAAGATGGCCATATTAGGAATATCATTCATTCAAGATTGTACCATGAGTGAAATAGTTTACAAGGCCAATCTCATTAGCTTGCAAGGTACTATTTCAACAATCTCCTACTTGCCGTAAAGCGAATGTCCTATGGGCTTGAGACCCATCTTCATAAAATGTCCTCCAAAGACCTTTAGCTTTAGGGGTTAATATAGTATTGCTATTATATTCTTTTCTGAGGCAACTTTATCCACTCAATTGTCACCTCTATCAATTGATATCATATATCAAATAATAATGCATTTAATGTGTCTAGATTACTGATGAGATCTTGGCTTAGTCTTAAATTATCTTCCAAAGACAATCGCAAGCTCAGGCACGCTAGGCACTACATCCAACCCTTGGAAGAGGTTTTTATCTAAACACTTTCCTTTATGGTTTTCAAAGCCCCAAAGTATTTCACCTTAGTGGTTATCTAGGCTATAGTGTCTAGTTGAAACTCTTCCAACACCATGCCACCATTAAGGCAAAATATGTGTCCAAAAGTAGATATTAGGTCATCTATATTAGATTGAAAACTAATATTCCAAACTCCACGCGTTTCAATTCTCCATTGCCATATACCCAAAATAAGTCTTTAGTTCTTCTTAAAGATTATTTTAATGGTCTTCTAGTGACATTCATAGGGATCAAATTGGAATCTACTCGTAACGCTTAGCGAGTAAACCACATCCAGTCTAATACATTGAATTGCATACACTATGCTTCCAATAGTAGAGGCATAAGGTAAGTGAGACATTCTTCATTTCTCTTCCTCAGTCTTGGGGGGCCATAAACTTCAAGAGATGAATGCCATGTCCCATGGGAAGAAATCCTTCCTTAGAGTCTTCCATACTAAACCTCTTTAGTATATTGTCAATATACGGGGTTTTGGAATGCCCCAACATCCTCTTCGATCTATCTCCATAGATACGTATTCGTAATCTGTAAGAATATTTCCTAAGTCTATCATGGAGAATTGTGTAGACAATCATACTTTAGTACACTCAGACATTCTTACCTCATTTCTAATGAGAAGGATGTCATCCATTTAAAACACAATAAACTATATACTACTCCCACTAGCCTCTTACACACACATGGTTCATACATTTTTTTGACAAAGCCAAATGATTTGACTTTCTAATCAAAACATATGTTCCAAGCTTAGG
This sequence comes from Jacaranda copaia, assembly GCA_014898725.1. NCBI lineage: Eukaryota > Viridiplantae > Streptophyta > Magnoliopsida > Lamiales > Bignoniaceae > Jacaranda > Jacaranda copaia. The sequence goes on from JACGDI010005836.1 coordinate 375,881, forward strand.
ATGTCTGTTTAAGTCTATAAATAGACCTCTAGAGTCTACAAACATTTTGCTCACTCTTCTTTAGACGTAAAACCTAGTGGTTGCTACATAAACATCCTTTATTCAATGTCTCCATTGAGGAAGGCTGCTATTACATCCATTTGCCATGCCTCATAGTCATAATATACGGCTATGGCAATTAAAATTCAAATAGACTTAGGTATAATGACTGGTGAAAAGGTTTTCTCAAAATTGATACTGAGTTTTTAAGTATAACTTTCTACCACTAGTTACACCTTAAAAGTCACTGCTTCTCCATTTACCCCAAGCTTTCGCTTATAGATCTACTTACAACCAATGGGAACTATTTTCTTTGGTAGATTTACCAAAGTCCATACTTTGTTTGAGTACATGGAGTCCATTTCAAATCTCATAGCTTCAAGCTATTGTCCTGAATCTATGTCCAACATAGCTTCCTCATAAGTTTTTGGATCTCTATTTAATTGACCCATCTTATGAAGAAATTTGAACTTTTCAAGTTATTTCTTAATTTGGTCCAACATTTTCAGAGGTTTTGTACTAGGCTCTTTGATATTTATTTATTTCCACCGCTTGTAGGATTTATTGATCATCTTGAACTTCACCAAGTTTAATTACAACACCTTTTCTATCTTATAGAAATTCCTTTTCCAAAAGGTGGCATTTCTCAAAATAAACACATTTTTTCTCGAGGGATCATAGAAGTAATAACCTATAGACTTGCTTAGGTATCCCACAAACTTACACAAGGTGGATCTACTATCTAACTTATCTCCTACTGTTTATCTCACATAAGTGAGAGATCCCCAAACTCTTAGATAATGATAAGAGGATACTTCGCCATGCCATATCTCATAGGTGTTTTTGGCACCGACTTTGAAGGTACTACTCTTAGTAACTTCACTGCTGTCATTAAGGAATATCCTCAAAAAGATACAGGCATATTGAAGAAGCTTATTATGGAAAGTACCATGTCCAACAAGGTACGATGTCTCCTCTCTACTACTCTATTATGTTGGGGTGTGCTAGATAGAGTCCATTGAGAGAGAATTCCATTCTTCGTTAGGTAATCCAACAATATGATACTTAAGCATTTTTCCTCTTGATCCAATCGAAGGGCTTTATTACTAAGTCATTTTCATTTTTCTACTTTATTGTTATACTCTTTGAACTTTTCAAAGGCATCAAACTTGTACTTCATAAGATACATTTGATCGAATCAATTATTACCATTGGTGAAGGTAATGAAGTAAGAATAATCTCCTCTCCCACTAACTCTTAGTAGTCTAAAAACATTCGTATGGGTTAAATCCAAAGGATTCGTGGAGTGCTCTATTTGTCCTACAAAAAGGAGCTTTGGTCATTTATCCCTTCAAATAAGATTCACAAGTAGGAAAGTCCTCAATGCCACTAACATTTAGTACTTTGAGAGCTTCTAACTTGTTCATCCTATTTTGGAGATATGACCCAGTCTTGCATGTCATAACATGGCATCTTCTTGGATATCTAATTTGCTTACTTAGTTGAAAGTGTATTAGTTATGGTTAAGAATCCAATATGTACAATCCTTTGTTAAGTATACCATGAGGCATTAAAGAACCTATTCTTTAATGCCTTCAATCTCCCATTTGATATAGAAGGACCAAATCCTTCACTATCCAAAATAGGAATTGAAATAATGTTCTTAACAATATATGGTACGTCATAACAAAGGTTCAATACAAGTATGGAGTTCTCTAAGTCTAACTTATTGTATACCTTTGGCTTTAGACATAATTCTTGCTCCTTAGCTAAGGCAGTGGATCATATTTGCATCACTTGGTTCTATTCTTCTTTCTATTCTTTATAACTACTTACAAAGAAAAAAACCAGATGCAATATCATATATCCATGAGGAAGAATTTAATCTAAAATGCACTTCAATAAAGTACATACCCTTCTTAAAGGTTGCAAGGTAGTTCTTGCAATAGTGCTTTTAATGGCCTATTTTGTCCAAATAGAAACAAATAATATCAACTATTTCCTTTATAATCTTCTTGACTCCTCTGGATGCCTTTAATAGTTTTTTTTCCTTAGAAGAAGAACTTTTCTTCCTTTTACATCTCTTTCTAGCACCCATTAGGCCTATAGACATAGAGGAGAAAATAAGTGTCAAAGGTTTGCCCTCATCGTAGTATTCTCCTTCTAGATCAACACTTTGATTAATAAAACTTTATGAGGATTTGAGGATCAAATCCTTATGGAGATCATTGTCCATCACTTCGTCCAAGTAGAAAAGCTTCTCCATGCCTAATCATCTTTAGACTATAGTTGATGACACATGACTTCCTATCCATCATAGCTGGAAAAGTCTCATTCGACAACATGAACTTCTCATACCTCATTTACTTTACAACTGTTTGTAAATTTTAACTACGGTACCATTCATGTATTCTTAAGACTTTTAAAGTTCATAGATACCATCATGTGACTAAGGGATAGGACAATCCTAAGCCCAATTCATGAACTTTTCATATATCTCTAAATCTACATTAATCCTAAAGAGATTAGGAGTACCATGATATATAAGGCCTGGTGGGTTTATTGGTTTTCAAAACAACATTGACTGAAATTATAGGCCATTCTTGAGATTTCACAAACCATCAAAGGCGAAAAAGAGAATATAAGCCTGTGATTGAATTTGATATTAAAAATATGTTCATGGTCTTTCAAGCATGTTTTCCTCCTACTATTTTATCAAATTCTTCACTCCTAAGAAGAATTTGGGAAATCAAATTTTCTAGTGAGAATCAAGACCCCAATGACTTGGCAATAGACCCTTATGACCAAGTGCCATCCATGAGCAATCGAAGAGTAAGCAACTTTTGCTACTTGCATCTTATGCAACTCTTGATATATTCTGCATCACTTTTCATATAGACCTAAGTAACAATGCACCATCTATACTACTAAGCATTAAGTCCAACCTACCAATCCCAATTTGATTCAAGATGGCCTCATGACATCTCTCGTGATCAAGTGCAAATATGTGAGAGTTTTTAAGTCAAAAGTGCATCCCATGCTAAATGTATGCTCATAGCCTTTCTTCTAAGTGTGACTGCTGTGATTGAGTGTCATCACACAAAATTAGTAGCATTGTCATGGCATACACTATTAGTGAAAGGCTTGGATTAATTAAAACTCCTTTAATATGTTTCCATTTACACTTAATGTTTGAAAACACTTAGACCTTCTAAGTTGAGAGTTTTTGCTTGCAAAGATCTCATCATTTTTATCTTCTTATTTAGGTTCTCTATATTCCAATTATATATTTCATACATCAATAGAATATGGAAAGCATAAATAAGAAAATAGCCTAGATGTTCTTAGGGTGGGATGACCATGAGCCTAACCAAGCGATGCACTTAGAGCCATAAGTGCATCACTCGATTGATTTTAGGTGGGTTGATCAAACTAAGCTATTACATGAGTCTATCCCACACATTTATGGGTTTTCAAATGGCTTCCATGCCTCCATTGGACTCCTTGCTTCATGCAACATTTACATAAATATAAATTCTCATTCCTAGTGGTTCTACTCTCGTAATTTTTACAAGATAGAACGAGAGACATGTAAACCCCATTTAATACAACCTACTTCAATAATTGAAATAAATAAAATCAACATTTAAATGAACAATAAATAAACTAAGAATTGACATTCAATTCCAATAATTAAGTGCTAATCATATTAAAAAATAATTGGTCATGCAAAAACAAGCATAATATTTATGCATCATATTTTTGCCACAATTGGAGATCAACTTTAACAAGTTTTAAAAGCAACCAAAAAGTGTCCAACATAATTTGAGGCCTTGCACAATATTTGTACAACCAATGTGTGTGTTTTGAAACAAGTTTAGTTACTAAAGGAACCAAAGAAAAATCCCAAAACCTATCTCAAACCCAACTAGGGGCTGCTAGTTGAGGCTTGCTCACTGCTCAGTAGTGGCTCTCGGCTACTGTCCAGCTATGGGCTGCCACAAACTGGTTGTAGCCCTATTTTGGGGTTCATAGCTGAATCAAGCCATTTTTGGCTTAACTTTTGTGCACCAAGGATTTTAGAAAAATTTCTAAACATCAAAACACACAACATAGGTGAAACTTTTAGATTAAAACACCTTTTAATGCTGAAATATCAAGTGCCCAAAGATGCTAGAAAACAAGTTTAAGCAAGAATCATATTCTTCAAAAATCTCCAATTATATCCAATCTTATTGGACCCAAAAATGACCAAAAAAAGTTAAGGTCATTCACAACATGCTATATCAAAATATAACATTCACCAATGCCAAATCAAAATTTAACATCAAAAAATTGAATCAAAATATGCCTATTATATGATTTAACAATTAAAACACACAATAGCATGATTCAATCTATCAGTCAATGAGGCACAAGCAAGATCTTCCATATGCTCCAACCCATCATATGGATTAAATACAAGGTTATTTTAATTAGTTATTCATAAAAACCAATCATCCAAGCCAAGAAAAATTCAAATCCATGCATGAATATGGCTTTGATACCACTTAAAGGTTTGTGTGGCATTAGGATCCAAATATTTTTAACAAAAATTGAATAAACTAGCCCACACAACTCCAAAAGGATCTAGAAATGCATAGGATTCAGATTTAGAATAGGAAAATACCTTGATGAAAGTATAAAATTCAAAGAGCAAGAAAACACTCTTTGACTGTCAAATAGGCTCTTCATCAATGCAATAGAATCACCACCGATTTTCCCAAAGATGGAATCCTCTGTTTTAGCTGAAATTTTTAATTGAAATCCTCAACCCTATGAAGATTCGTCAATACAAATTTTAGGTTGATCAGAACTCTAGAGGTGCTCCCAATAGAAGCAAAAACTGGTTGCCAGAAACAACTCTAGCCAAGAGCAAAAAGCAACCAAATTAGATTGCCTCTAATGCAAACGTCCACACACCAAATCAATGGCCTAGTCTCTATATAAAGGATGAAAAATATATAGAGAATAAAGGTACAAAGGCTAGGAATATTGTGGTGGAAGAACAAAGGAGAAAGAGAGAGTGATGAGAAGCTAACAACTTAGATTCCTATTATACAATACTGTTAGGAGAAAATCACTAAAATGTGCTCACCTCACATACATCTAGCCAGCCACTCTACCATATCAACATATAGGAGTGGTCACACACCTCCCACAAGGAGATGATGCCAAGTGTCCCTTGCTTAGGTGGCCACTAACTTTGTGATTAGTGAATTTAATTGAAGCACAAATTTCATTTAATGAAATATCTTACAATTAAATTATAATTCTTATTAAATGAACTCTTAATTTAATAATTCTCCCAAAAATTATCTCTCCAACTTATTTAAATTAAACACTTTAATTTAATTAATAATCATTGGATTTAACTTTTAAGTCAAAGCGCTTAACATTTTAAGCTAGTCAAAATTATCTCAACCCTTAAATTAATTTTGACCAATTGATAGTCATGTGACATCAATTAATTAACTTTTAATTAATTGATGTTAATTTAACTCTTAAATTAATTTGATCAATTTAACAATTAAATTAATTAAGCCAAAATGACTACAATTTTGCCTCTTCCAAAAATCTGTCATGAATTTTCAAACTCTTAAAAAATTCTCCTTCCTTTAATAGAATTATTGGCATTTGTATGTAACCCATTAGATTCTACCATTTATTGGACATTGGCTCACAACTTCTTGTGACTTTTGGAATATCAAATATTCACTTTAGTTTAAACTCCTTTAAACTAAGTGACTCAATTCAATTAATCTCATTGATTGAAGAGTACCCAATCTTCATGGTTGACATCCAACCTCAAGCCCAAGGAGCCCAACTAATTAGCCAAAATGAATGCTCTTGAAGAACCATTCTAGCATTATGCGTACCATATAAATACAGTCCTTCTATCTCCTATCTCCTAAAAGAAATATAAGGCAAGATATTTGTCAGCTCCATAATAGCTTTGATACTATGTTTCTATTCTTAATTTTCAATTGCATTAGTGACCTCATCTTTGGAAACGCCTTCCCAAATTATCACATCACCTTGAACAAGGATTTTTTGAAATCGATCATTATTGAACACATAGGAGATGCACTTGCCCTTCACAAAGATGAGGAGTCGGATTTCATTTTGAATCTCACAAACCTCCATGCCAAGTAGCTTATACCTAATCTCAATCCAAAAGACCCTCCAGGTCATTGAGGAAGAGTTAAAGCATGAGGACCGAACATGAGGTTACCATGGACCTTTAAGTCAAAGGACTAATAATATTCATTAGTGTAAGCAAGAGAACTAGCCACTATTGATTTACTACTATGGCTATCTAGTAGATTCTCTGATGGGTCTTTAGTGCCTCATTCTCTAACAAATACCTATTAACATGCACTCATATCTCATACAGTTGCTATGGAATGGAGCAATTTTCAACCCTTAGATTTATGCATCTTCAGTGCAAGTTTATCTGAATGTTGGATATCCCGTCTCATAAGATCCTATGACTTGAAAAATTTAAAATCACAATCATGTGAGACTTATTCTATGGTCACCAAACCAAGCCCCACAGTCATATAGATGATCTAAGGGCTTCATCCAAATGCTAGTGAAGTGAAACAAAGCATAAGATAAAGATGGCTATGTAAAGAATATCATTCAATCAAGATTGTACCATGAGTGAAATAGTTTACAAGGCCAATCTAGTTGGCTTGCAGGGTACTATTCCAACAACATTTCCTATGTATTCTATGATGATCAGTTTCTAAAAATCCTTGCTCAAGGAGTCTTGCAAATGTGAGGTCATACAATAGGGATCAAACATTAAGAATAGAGATATAGTATCAAGGCTATTAAAGAGATGACAAATATCTTACCCTAGGCCTCTTTCAGGAGATAGGAGACAAAAGGACTGTATTTGTATGGCACACGTAGAGTGATGATGGTTCTCTAGAATATTCATTTTGGCCAACTAGTTGGGCTCCATGAGCTTGAGGTTAGACATCGACCATGGAGATTGAGTACTCTTTAATTAATAAGATTAATTAAATTAAGTCGACTAGTTTAAAAAAAGTTTTAAAGTAAAATAAGTATAAGATATTCAAAAGTCACAAAGAGTTGTGAGTCTATATCCAATGAATGATAGATTCTATTAGGTCACACATAAAATCTAATTAGCTTCCTAATTAATGGAGAGAATTTTCTAAGGTGTTAGAAAATGATGTCTCCTAGTGGACCGCTTTTTGGGCCAATTTTGAGGGTCAAATTTAGCTTGATTGATTTAAGAGTTAAATTAATCAACTAATTTTAAATTTACATTAAACCAATAATTAAGGAGTTAATTATTTGGTTCCAACATGACCATCAATTGGTCAAGTTAATTTAAAGAGTTAAGTTAATGAATTTCACTTAAGGAATTAAACTAGTTTGGCTTAAGAGTTAAGTCAAAGGATACTTAATTAAATTAAAGAGTTTAATTTGATTACTTAGGAAAATTGAATTTTGGAGGGAAGACTCAAATGAGATCTGAGATGATATCTTAATTAATTTGAAATAAGTTGCCAAATGTAATTATGATGCAAGTGAAATTTAAATAAAATTTGGATTCAAATTTTGCCACTTAAGCACCCCCATCATGGAATGTGTGATTCCACCTTAGCATCACACTATTCCACATCTATATATAGATATAGAGAGAAGGTTGTCCCAAAAAATGCTTATTAGTGTGAAGAATTAGATTTTGCATTTCACTCTAAAAATATTTACAAGCTAGCATTTCGTGTGTTGAAAGCTAAGCTTCTTTCTTCATCTTCCTACCCCAAATTCAGCCTCCACCATTAGCTAATCTTTGGTCTTACTACAACTCATAGACTAGATATTTAGGAAGATCTCATTGGTGTGTGGATCTTTACAATAGAGATAAGGCATGTGACTTGCTTATTTCTAGAGATCTACATACTCGAGGTTCAACTTTACAATTTTCTCTAGGGACTTCCAAAGTTCAAATAGATATAAAATTTTAAATGGAAGTTTTCCAAGGTGTTCGTTAGATCTATATAGTTTTTTAGAATTTTTGGAGATTATTTGACAGGGCAATCGTCGCATTCTTCTCGCTGTGCTACAAGCAAATAGATTCTGGAACCAATGAAGTATTCACTTGATACTCCTAGGATTTGCTCATAAAGGTAATCCTCTATCTAAATCATAGGCATGATTAGATCCTTGATTTTCTTGTTGGAACTAGTCGCTTTGATGTTTTGAAGTTTTGATATTAGATCCTAGTGCCTTACTAGCCTTCAAATGGTTACTGATGCTCTGCTTACTAACTAGTAGGTTAAGCATTTCTACTCATAGTTTGCACATCTTTTGTCATCCCGTTTCACCAGAATTATTTCTTCAAACCACACACATCTTTATACCTCCTACACGTACTGCATATCTTGCTTTATGTGCCTCTTCTAATAGTCTTTCTTTTATTTCTTCAAGTGCATAGATTCTCTGATAAAATAAGAAAGTACCTTGACTATTTATACTGAATTTAGATTTTCCTGAATTCCCAACAGCTTCTTTCTATTTCAATATCCAACTATCATTATCTTGAAACTAGTCGTGTTTTGTTATATAACTTCGATTGCATGTTTGCTCCTAAAATCCAGGTTTGTTATTTGATTCTTATCACTGCATTTGCCCTTGGACTTTTTGATGTTTCTATTCCCAACATATGGGCTATCTAGGCCTTTTAGCTCAAAGTATCTACTTACTACATTTGCTTTTCTCAGGAGGTAAATGATAGAGAAATCATAATCTTCCAGAAATTCCATCTACCTTAATTATTGCATGTTGACGTCCTTTTGGGAATGTAGATACTTGTGACTCTTATGATCAGTACATACTTTGAAAATGGCTCCATAGAGATAGTGTCTCCATTTTGCTAATGTAAATATCACTACAGCTAGCTCCAGGTCATGAGTTGGGCAATTCTTTTTATGTGACTTTAGCTTTCTAGATACATAAGAGATAACTTACCATTCTGCATTAGCACACATCCAAGCCCTTCCTTAGAGGCATTCATATACATAACAAAACTTTTTAATCCTTTAGGAATGGCTAAAATTAGAGCTGAAGTCAATTTTTTCTTCAATTCTTGGAAACTCTTCTCACTCATCTTGTTCCAATAAAACGATTGTTCCTTCTAAGTCAACTCAGTTAACGAGCTACCTATCTTAGAAAAATCTTATACAAACCTTCAATAATAGCCAGTGAGTCCCAAAAAGTTGTGAACTTTTGTTACATTCATAGGTCTTTTTAATTGACTATTACCTTTATTTTAGACGGGTCGACTTTACCCTACCCCAAGATAAGATGTGTCCCAAGAAAGCTATTTTTTCTAACCAAAATTCACATTGTTGAATTTTGCATACAGCTTGTGCTCTTTTAGAGTTCTTAAAACTATGTGTAAGTGCTTTATATGCTCCTCTCTGGTTCTTGAATACACTAAAATATCATCAATGAATATACCACAAACTGGTCTAGATATGGTCAAAAAATTTGGTGAATCAAATCCATGAAAGCTATTGAGGCATTGGTCAGACCAAATAGCATTACTATAAATTCAAAATGACCATATTAGGAGTGAATGTAGTTTTTAAGATATCATTTTAATTAATTTTCAATTAGCAGTACCCCTATCTCAAATTCAACTTTAAGAAGGTTGAGATCTTTGTTGAAGGTCAAAAATTCCTCCACATGTGGCCAAGGGTATTTGTTCATGATAATAACTTTATTTAGCACTAGATAGTTTATGCACATCCTCAAGGACACATCTTTCTTTCTAACAAAAAGCACTAGAGCTCCCCGCAAAGAAGTGTTGGGCCTTATGAATTTCTTCTCCAATAGTTACTGGAGTTGATTTTTTAGCTCCTTTAAGTTTTGCAAGTGCCACTCGCTAGAGAGTGTTAAAAAAAGATGTGGAACCAGAGAGAGTGTGAATAAAAAACTCTATCTCTCAGTTGAGTGGCAATGTGTTTAGCTCATATAGAAATACATCTGTGTAATCAGCCACTATTTTTATTTCTTTTATTCTGGTTGTGTCCTGGGATTTATTGATAAGAAACACCCTCTGTCCTCCTTCCCTCAAAATTTTATTAGCCTCTATCACGGATATAATAGGTATCAAGGAAGTTATATTTGTGAAATAACATGTTGATATTGGTATCTTATCTCCACGAGTGATACACTTGGCATAATAATTCACTTGTGCCTAATATTGGTATAGCTAATTTATTCCAAGTGTTAAATTATATTCCTAAATAAGTATTTCTATAAGATCGACTGGATACTTTCTATCCCAAATCTTAACTGGGCTTGTCCAGTACGTAGAATCTACAAACACCCCTACCCTAAAAAGGTCTATATTTCTATTTGATAAGCTATGATTTTGGGTAGTGTATTCAACTTACAAGAAAAAGAGGTAGATATGAAAGAATAAGTAGCTCTAAGATCATATAAAGCGCTACCATTAATTCCATAAATAGAAACCATACTTTCAACCACTTTATTGGGTTCTGGTGCCTCTTAACCTATCAAGGCTATTAGAATAATGCTTTCTAGCCAGTTAGATTGACATGTAAACTATTTCACTTATGCTACAATCTTAATTGAATTATATTTATTATAAATGGCTATCTTCATATGCTTATTTTACTTCACCAGCATTCGATTGAAGCTCTTAAATCACACAAGACTACAAGACTTGCTCACATACTAGATGGTGATTATGAAACAAGTCTTACACGATCGTGATCTTAAAATATTCCAAGTTATAGAATCTTATGAGACATAGCATCTAAGATTTAGATAGACATGTACTAAAAATTCATAAATCCAATGGGTTGAATAATGCTCCATTTCAAGAGCAATCTATGTTAGACATGGGTGCATGTTAGTAGGTTTATATTAGAGAACAAGTTCACTAAAGGCTTGCCCGAAGAATCTACTAGCTAGCCGTAGTGGCAAGTTCTCCAGCTTACATTAATTCATTTAATTAGTCCTTTAACATGAGTATCCATGGTAGCCTTATGTTTAAGTCCTCATGCTTTTACTCTTTCTTGACCACCTCATAGATCTTTTGGGTTGAGCTTGGGTATAAGCTATTTAGGCATGGAGGTTTGTGAGATCCAAGATGGTCTTTATCTCCTCATCATTGTGAAGGACAAATGCATCTCCTATATATTTTATAATGATTGATTCCACAAAATCCTTCCACAAGGTGATATGATAATTTGGAAAAGGACTTTTTCAAAGATGAGGTCATAAAAGGAAATCAATCTTGGAAATAGAAACATAGTTATCAGGCTATTAAGAAGCCAACAAATATCTTGTCCTAGGCCTCTTTCAAGAGATAGAAAATAAAAGGATTATATTTGTAAGGCAAGCGTAGAGTTAGAATGGTTCTCAAAAAGTATATTTATTTCAGCCAACTAGTTGAGCACCATGGGCTTGAGGTTGGACATTGACCATGGAGATTATATGCTTTTCAATTAATTGAGATTAATTGAATTGAGTAATTAGTTTAAAGAAGTTTAAAGCAATGTGAATATTTTGATATTCTAAATATCATAAGAGTTGTGAGCTTATATCCAATGAATTGTAGAACCTAATAGGTCACACATAAAAGCCAATAGAAATTCCTATTTGATGAAGAAAATTTTCTAAGAGTTAAAAGATTCCACTTGACTAATTTTATGAAGGTAAAATAGTTCACTAACTTTTGGTCATCTTGGCTTGATCAATTTAATTATTGAATTGATCTAAATAATTTAAGGAGTTAAATTAGACCAATTAAATTAAGGAGTTAATTTAATTGATGCTACATGACTATTAATTGGTCAAGTTGATTTCAGGAGTTAAGTTGATGTCTTCTAGCTTAAAGAATTAAGCTAATTAACTTAAAGAGTCAAGTCAAGACTAATTAATTAAATTAAGGGGTTAATTTAATTAATTTGAAGAATTTATTTGGAGGAAAAATTCAAATGCAAGAGTTCATTTGGAATGCATTAGAATTTATTAGGATTGTATTTCAAGAGATGAAATGAAGATTTCAAATGAAATTCAAATGCAAGTGAAATTCACATTTCACACATGCACCTTGCTTGCAAGTTGGTGCCATCCTCATGGGAGGTGTGATGCCAACTTACATCACACCTCTCTCTCTCTATAAATAGGAGAGGTGGCCGGCCATAGCATGCTTTGCACATCTAATTGTTAGATTCTATTTTTTCATCTAATTTTGTGTGATTCACTCATGTGTTGAAGTTTTACACTTTCTTCTGCTTTCCCTACTAAATTTGGCCTGAATACTTTTCTCATCTCTCTTTGGTTGTCTAGATGACATATGAGTGATTTTTATTTGCCATTGGTATGTGGATCGTGACAATAGAGGCTTGACAATTAGATAGCTTTTCTTTTGGAGATCTACTACAGAGGTAGTAATTTTGGAGGTGATTTTCCAGGCCATGCCGGATTCAATTGTTTCTGAATTTTTAACTGGAACTTCATCAAGGTGTTGATGAGGTTGTGTCCAATTTATATAAAATTCGGAGGTGTTTTGTTTGGGAAAACGTTGCTAGATAGCCACTGTGCCACTAGAAGACAGCTTTGAAGCGTTCAAGTGTTATTCCATTCTACCTTGAATTTGTTTTGAGCATTCAAGGTAATCCTTCATCCAAATATAAATTAGTAGCATGATTAGATCCTTGGATTGGAGTGCAGACAAGTTAATTCAGCAATTTTGTGCTTTATTTAATAGATCCTTATGCCATACTTGACTTAAAAAAATACTACCTTTTGGATAAGAAATTTCCATTAGATAGAAATGACATTGTTGTTGAACTTGATGAAGTTTAAGATGATTATCAAGTGTGCATCAAGAACCTTAAACACAACCTCTAAGAAGGTTGGACTGAATCAAGAAGCAACACAAAAAGTTTAAATTTCTTCATGAGATGGGCCAATCGGATCGTGATTCGAAAACCTATGAGAAAAATATGTTGGACATAGATTTGGGACATTGACTTGACACCCTAAAATTTGAAATAGATACCATGTATTCCAACAAAGTATGGACCTTGATAGATCCAACAGAGAGTACAGTACCTATTGGTTGCAAGTGGATCTATAAGTGAAAGCTGAGAGCCGATAGAGAGGCAATGACCTTTAAGGTGTTGGAATAGTGCCCTGCAAGCCAACGAGATTGGCCTTGTAAACTATTTCACTCATGGTACAATCTTAATTAAATGATATTCTTGATATGACCATTTTCATCTTATACTTTGTTTCACTTCACTAGCATTTAGATGAAGTCCTTAGATCACCTATGACTGTGAGACGTGATTTGGTGACCATGGAATAAGTCTCACATGGTCGTGATCTTAAATCTTCCAATTCATAGGATCTTATGAGATGGGACTTCTAAGATTCGGATAAACTTGCATTAACGATGCATAAATCCAAGGGTTGGAGATTGCTCTATCCTATGAGCAACTGTATGAGATATGGGTGCATATTAGTGGGTGTTTGTTAGGGATGAGGTATTGAAAATCCACCAGAGAATCTACTAGATAGACAAAGTGGTAAGTCGGTAGTGGCTAATTTTTCTACTTACGCTAGTGTATATTATTAGTCCCTTGACTTGAGGATCTATAGTAACCTTGTGTTCGATCCTCGCACTTTGACTTATCCTTGACCACCTGGTAGGTCTTTTGGGTTGATATTAGGTATGAGTTACTTTGCATGGAGGTTCATGAGATCCAAGATGGAATTCGATTCCTCACTGTTGTGAAGGACAAGTACATCTCCTATGTGTTCTGTGATGATCGGTTCCTAAAAATCCTTGTGCAAGGTGGTGTGATAATTTGGAAAAGGATTTTTCTAAAGGTGAGGTCATACAACAAAAATTGATCATTGAGAATAGAGACATAGTATCGAGGCTATTAAAGAGCCAACAAATATCTTGCCCTAAGCCTTTTTTGGGAGAAAAGAGATGGAAGGACAGTATTTACATGACGTGAATAAAGTAGTGATGGTTTTTTGGAATATTCATTTTGGCCAATTAGTTCAGCTCCATGGGCTTGAGGTTGGACATCAACCATGGAGATTGGGTATTCTTCAATTAATGAGATTAATTGAATTGAGTCAACTAATTTAAAAGGAGTTTTAAACTAGAATGAATATAAGATATTCAAAAGTCAGAAGGATTTGTAAGCCCATATCCAATGAATGATAGTACCTATTGGGTCACACACAAAATTCAATTAGCTTCCTAATTAATGGAGAGAATTTTCTAAGGAGTTACAAAAGCAATCTCTATCTTAATAGACCGAATTTTGGTGCCAAGTTTGAAGGTCAATTTTGGTTTGATTGATTTAGGTGTTAAATTAAACAATTAATTTAAAGAGTTAAATTAGATCAATAATTAAGGAGTTAATTATTTTGTGCTAACATGACCATCAATTGGTCAAGTTAACTTAAAGAGTTAAGTTAATGAATTTAGCTTAAAGAGTTAAGCTAGTTTGACTTAAAGAGTTAAGTCAAAAGAACAATTAATTAAATTAAAGAATTTAATTTGATTAATTAGGAGGAATGCATTTTTGGAGGGAAGACTCAAATAAGATTTAGGATGGCAACTTGATTAATTTGAAATGAGATTCCAAATGTAATTCAGATATAAATGAAATACAAATGACATTTGGATTCAAATTTTGCCACCTAAGCGACCCCACTTGGCCACCTAAGGATTCCAACTTGGCAAAACACATTTTTAGCCTCTATATATAGATATAGAGAGAGGAGGTTATGGAGATACATGTGTAATAGGTGTGAAGGATTAGATTCCTCATTTCCCTCCAAAATAACCCCTTTTGTAAGCTAGCATTTCATGAGTTTAAGGCTTAGCTTCTTTCGTTTTTCTCCTACAAATTTTTGGCCTCTTCTATTATCAATTCTCTAGTTCTATTCCAGCTCATGAACTAGAGAATTAGGACGTCTCATTGGTGTGTGTACTATTTCAATAGAGGTAAGATATGTGCCTTGCTATGTTTCTGGAAAGCTCGTTGTGAAAGGTCCAACTTTACGATTTTATCTAGGACAATCCAAATGGCCCATTTATCTATATTTTTGACTAGAGATTCTATAAGGTGTTGGATATCTCCATTAATATTTTCAAAATATTTAGAGGCAATTTGGTAGGGCAATTGTCATAATCCTTTCGCTATGCCACGAGCAGATAGATTTTGGAACCGGTGAAGTGTTCACTTGTTTCATCTCGAATTTTCTTATCAAGGTGATCCTCTATATAAATCTAAATTTAAGGAATGATATGATTCCTATTTTTCTTGTAGGCACTAGTTACTTTATGTTTTGAAGTTTTGATTATAGATTCTAATGCCTATCTTGCTTTCAAGTCGTATTAGAGCCTAAATCATGCTTAGATTTGTATTTTTCTTGGTTGATTGATTCATGTGATGGATTGATCTTCATCACCATATTCTCGATTCCAATGATGGATTGGGGAATTTAGTTGATTTGTATGTGGTTCCTTGCTTAATGAATTAAAACATGCTATTATGTGATTTAAGTGTTAATTCATGTAGTTAGTATGTTTTAATTCATAGTGATTAATGTTGAAAAGTGTTTTGCCATTAATTGATGTTATATGTTAATATAGCATGTTGATTTATGACTGAAAGAGTTTTGGTCTATTTTGGATCCAATATGATTGGAATTACGTTGGAGAAATTTTGAAGAATTTGATGCTTACTTTTTCTAATTTTTGAAAGCATGTTTGAGCACTTGTATTTCCAATTTTAAAAGGTGTTTTGAATCTGGAAATTGATTTGAAATGTGTGTTATGATGTTGAGAAAATGTGCTAAAATTGTTGGAGCATGAAAGTTGAGTGTGGGACACACTTGACAAGCTTTGAACCTCAAAAACCAAGGCTGCCAACACAGCCTATGAGCTGACTGGGCAGCGTATGAACACCGTATGCACAGGCTGCCAGGCAGCCCAGTTTTAAGGGTGTTTGATGAGCTTTGAGTTGTTTTCTCAACTCCTTTAATGCTCAATAAGTTTTTGCACCATGCACAATAGTTACACAAATGTTGTGCTATGCCTAAAAATTATGTTTGACATATTTGAATGCTTTTAAAAATTTGTTAAAGTTGATCTCCAATTAATGGCATAAGTGTTATTCTCGATTCAATTATTTGTTTATGAAAAGTGCATTTAATTTCTGGAATTAATTGTTAATTCTAGATTTATTTATTGTTCATTTAATTATTGAATTAATGATGAATGAATGGGGATGATCATGAGCCTTTTAAATTAATTTTATTTGTTTCAAAGTTGTTGAAATGGGTTGTATTAAATGAGACTTGCATGCCTCTTATTCTATCTTGTAAAAGTTATGAGAGTAAAATTACTAGGAGTGAGGATTTCCAATTTATGTAAATGTTGCATAGAGCAAGGAGTCCAATGGAGGCATGGAGGCCATTTGAAGACCCATGAATGTATGGGATACGCTCATGTAATAGTTTAGTTTAATTCAACCTACTTAAAATCAATCGAAGTGATGCACCTATGGCTCTAAGTGCATCACTTGGTTAGGCTCATGGTTATCCTACTCTGGGAGCATGTTAGGCTATTTATTTATTTATATTTTTCATATCCTATTGATGTATGAAATGCATGATTAGGATATAGAGAACCTAAATAAGAAGATAAAATGATGAGATCTTTGCAAGAAAAAATCCTCAACTTAGAACATCTAAGTATTTTCAAATATTAAGTCAAAATAAATACAAATTAAAAGAGTTTTAATTAATCCAAGCCTTCCACCAATAGTGTATGCCATGATGATGCTATCAATTTTTTGTGATGGCAATCAGTCATGAGGGTCCATTGGCAAGTCATTAGGGTCTTGATTCTCACTAGAAAATTTGATTTCCCGAATTCTACTTAGGGGTGAAGAATTTGATAAAATAGTAGGAGAAAAATGTACTTGAAAGACCATGAACATGTTTTAATATCAAATTCAATCATATGCTCATATTCTCTTTTTCACCTTTGATGATTTGTGAAATCTCAAGAATGGTCAAAATTCCACTCAACATTATTTTGGAAACCAATAAACCAACCAAGCCAAACTTACATAATTGACTTAACCTCAAAAATTGTTCTAGATTCCTACAAGTGGATATAGGTCCTATATCATGGTACTTCTAATCCTTTTGGGATTAATGTAGATCTAGAAACATATGAAAAGTTCACGAATTAGGCTTAGGATCGTCTTATCCCTTAGTCTCATAATGGCATCAACAAACTTTAAAAATCATAAGGGCACATGAATTGTACCTTGGTTAAAGTTTACAAAGAGTTGTAAAGCAAATAAGGTATGAGAAGTTCATGTTGTCAAAGGAGACTTTTCAAGCTAAGATAAATGAGAAGTCAAGTGTCATCAACTACGGTCTACATAAAATTATGCTTGGAAAAGCTTTTCAGCTTGGACATAGTGATAGACAATGACCTCCATGAGGATTTTATCCTCACATACTCGCCGAGTTTTTTTGATCAAAGTGTTGATCTAGAAGGAGACTACATGATAAGGGCAAATCTTTAACACTTGTTTCCTCCTGTAAGTCTATGGGCCCTAGGGGTGCTAGAAAGGGAGATAAAAAGAAAGAAATGTTCTTCCTCTATGGGAAAATAACTATTAAAGGCATCTGAATGAGTCAAGAAGATCATATAGGAAATAGTCAATATTATTTATTTCTACTTGGGTAAAATAGACCATTGGAATCCCTATTATAAGAAATACCTTGCAACAATTAAGAAGGGCATGTATTTTATTGAGGTGCATTTAGGATGAATTCTTCCTCATGGATATATGATATCACATGTGGTTCTTTTCTTTGTATGTTGTTACAAACGAATAGAAAGAATAATAGAACTAAGTGATGTGGATATGATCCACCATCTTAGCTAAGGAGCAAGAGTTGTGTCCAAAGCTGAAGGTGTACAATAAGTTAAACTTAGAGAACTCCATACTTGTGTTGGACCTTGGTCATATAGTACCACATATTGTTAAGAATATTATTTCAATTCCCATTTTGCATAGTGAAGGATTTGATCCTTCTACATCAATTAGGAGATTGAAGGCATTAAAGAATGAGTTTTTTAGTTTCTTTGGTACAATGAACAAAAGATCGTACATATTGGATTCTCAACCATCACTAATGCACTCTCAACTCAGTAAGAAATTAGATATCCAAGATAATGCCATGATGTGGCATACAAGACTTAGTCATATCTCCAAAAATTAGGATGAACAAGTTAGAAGCTCTCAAAGTACTAATATTAGTGGCATTGAGAACCTTCCTACTTATGAATCTTGTTTGAAGGGATAAATGACCAAAGCTCCTTTTGTAGGACAAATAGAGAGCTCCATAAATCCTTCATATTTGATCTGTATGGATGTTTGTGGACCACTAAGAGTTAATGAGAGAAGAGACTATTCTTACTTCATTGTCTTCACCGATGGTAATAGTCGGTTCAGACAAATGTATCTTATGAAGTACAATTTTGAGGCCTTTGAAAAGTTCAAAGAGTATAGAAATGAAGTAGAAAAGTAAAAAGAACTTAGTATTAAAGCCCTTCAATTGGATCAAGAGGAAAAATACTTAAGTACCTTATTCTTGGATTGTCTAAAAGAGAATGGGATTCTCTCTCAATAGACTCCACCTGGCACATCGCAATATAATGGAGTGGCTAATAGGAGACATCGTACCTTGTTGGACTTGGTACATTCCATAATGAGCTTCTTTGATGTGACTGTATTATTTTAAGGATATACTTTAATGACTACAGTGAAGTTACTAAGAGTAGTACCTTCAAAGTCAATGCCAAAAACACCATATGAGATATGGCATGGCGAAGCACTCTTTTACCGTTATCTAAGAGTTTGGCGATCTTCCACCTATGTGAGATAACTAATGGGAGATAAGTTGGATAATAGATCTACCTTGTGCAAATTTGTGGGATACCCAAGAGAGTCTATGGGTTATTACTTTTATGATCCCTCAGAACAAAATGTGTTTGTTTTGAGGAATGCCACCCTTTTTGAAAAGAAATTTTTATAAGATAGAAAAGGCATTGTAGTTGAACTTGGTGAAGTTCAATATGATCAATAAGTTCCACAAACGGTTGAAATAAATAAATATCAAAGAGCTTAGTGCACAACCTCAAAGAAGGTCGGACCGAATCAAGAAACAACTTGAAAAGTTTGAATTTCTTCATGAGATGGGTTAATCAGATAGAGATCTAAAGACTTATGAGGAAGCTATGTTGGACATAAACTCAGGACATTGGCTTGAAGCCATGAAATCCAAAATAGACTCCATGTACTCAAACAAAGTATGGATTTTGGTAGATCCACTAAAGAGAATAGTTTTTGTTGGTTGCAAGTGGATCTATAAGCAAAAACTTGGGGTAGATAGAGAAGTGGTGACTTTTAAAGTATGACTAGTAGAAAAAGAGTTACATTTAAAGACCCAGTATCAATTTCGAGGAACGTTTTTCATCAATCGCTATGCCTAAGTTCATTAGATTTTATTTACTATAGTTGTATATTATGACTATAAGATATGACAAATAGATTTGAAAACCACTATCCTCAATAGTGACATTGAAGAAGAAATATAAATAGAGCAACCATAAGGTTTTACATCCACATGAAGTGAGCGAAAGGTTTGCAAACTCCAGAGATCTATTTATGGACTCTAATTGGTGTCCTGAACTTAGAACATATATTTTTTATAAGATAGTCAAATTATTTAGCTTTGTCAAAAAGGTGTATGAACCTTGTGTGTATAAATAAGCTAGTAGGAGTAGTATATAGTTTATTGTGCTTTCTGTCAATGACATCTTTCTCATTGGGAATGAGGAAGGAATGTTAGAGTGTACTAAAGCATGGTTATCTATACAATTCTCCATGATGGACTTGGAAAATGCATCCTACATATTGGGAATACATATCTATAGAGATAGATCAAGAAAGATGCTGGAGCTTTCCCAAATCTTGTACATTGAACAAGATACTAAAGAGGTTTGGTATGGAAGAATTCAATAGGGGATTTCTCCTTTTAGGACGTCATTATAGTCTCTCCAAGTCTATGGGCCCTTGGACTATCAACGAGAGACACAAAATGTCCCACATACCTTATGCATCTATTACATGGAGCATAATTATATGCCATTCAATATACATAACTAGATGTGGCATACTCGCTAAGCGTTACAAGTAGGGACCCATCCTATCTTGGTGAGAGTCACTAGTTAGCCGTAAAAACAATCTTAAAGTAATTGAGAAGAACTAAAGATTTATTTTTGGTATATGGCAATGGAGAATTGAAACTCATGGAGTTTTTAGATATTAATTTTCAATGCAATATAGATGACCTAATATCTACTTTTGGATACATATTTTTCCTTAATAGTGGTATGGTGTGTTGGAAGAGTTCAAACTAGACACCATGGCCTAGATAACTACTATGACAAAATACTTTGTGGTTTTGAAAACCATAAAGGAAAGCATTTGGATACAAAATTCATCCAAGGATTAGGTGTAGTGCCTAGCATGCATGAGCTTACGATTGTCTTTGGAAGATAATTTAGGACTTAAGCCAAGATCTCATTAGTGATCTAAACATATTAAATGTATTATTATTTGATATTTGATATCAATGGATAAAGGTGACAACTGAGTGGATAAAAGTTACCTCAAAAGAAAATATAGTAGAACCACTGTATTAACCCCTAAAAGCTAAAGGTCTTTGGAAGACATCTTATGAAGATGGGTCTCAAGGCCACAGGGCATTGGCTTTAGGGCAAGTGGGAAATTATTGGAATAGTACCTTGCAAGCCAATGAGATTAGCCTTATAAACTACTTCATTCATGATATAATCTTGATTGAATGATATTCTTGATATGGCCATCATCATCTTATACTTTGTTTCACTTCACTAGTATTTAGATAAAGCCCTTAGATTACCTATGACTGCAGGACTTAGTTTGTAGACGGTCATGTTCTTAAATCTTCCAAGTTATAGGAGCTTATGCGATAGGGTATCTAAGATCTAAATAGACTTATACAAATGATGCATAAATCCAAAGGTTAGAGATTAGTCCATTCCATGAGCAACTGTATGAGGTATGGGTGCATATTAGTGGGTACTTGTTAGAGAACATGGCACTGAAGACCTACTGGAGAATCCACTAGATAGCCAAAGTGGCAAGTCGGTAATAGCTAGTTCTCCTACTTATACCAGTGCATATTATTAGTCTTCTAACTTGAGGATCCATGGTAACCTTATGTCCAGTCTTCATACTTTGACTCATCCTTGACCACTTAGTAGGTCTTTTGGGTTGAGATTGTGTATGAGCTACTTGGCATGGAGGTTTGTGACATACAAGATGGAATTTGACTCCTCACTATTGTGAAAGACAAGTACATCTCCTATATGTGTTACAATGATCGATTCCCAAAAATCCTTGCGCAAGTTGGTGTGAAAATATGGAAAAGGATTTTTCCAAAAATGAGGTCACATAATAGGGATCCAACATTAAGAATAGAGATATAGTATTGAAGCAATTATAAAGCTAACAAATATCTTATCCTAGGCTTCTTTTGGGAGATAGTAGACGAAAGGACCACATTTGCATGACACGTGTAGAGCAATCATGGTTCTTTGAAATATTCATTTTGGCCAATTAGTTAGGCTCCATGGGCTTGAGGTTGGTTAACGGCCATGAAGATTGGGTACTATGCAATTAATGAGATTAAATGAATTGAGTCAACTAGTATAAAATGAGTTATAAACTAGAATAATTATAAGATATTCAAAAGTCACAAGTAATTGTGAGCCTATGTCCAATGAATGGCAGAGCCTACTGGGTCACACATAGAATTTAATTAGCTTCCTAATTAATGGAGAGAATTTTCTAAGGAGTTAGAAAAGGGATCTCTCTATCCTAATGGACCAAATTTTGGTGCCAAGTTTAAAGGTTTGTTTTGGCTTGATTAATTTAAGTGTTAAATTAATCAGCTAATTTAAAGAGTTAAATTAGATAAGTAATTAAGGAGTTATTTATTTGGTGCCAACATGACCATCAATTAGTCAAGTTAACTTAAAGAATTTAGCTTAAGGAGTTAAGCTAGTTTAACTTAAAGAGTTAAGTCAAAAGAATAATTAATTACATTAAAGAGTTTAATTTGATTAATTAGGACAAATGTATTTTTGGAAGGAAGACTTAAATGGTATTTGAGATGGCATCTTAATTAATTTGAAATGAGATTTCGAATGTAATTAAGATGCAAATAAAATTTAAATGAGATTTGGATTCAAATTTTGCCGCCTAAGCCACCCCCTTTATACATTGTGTGATGCCAACTTGGCATCAAACATTTTCAGCATCTATATATAGATATAGAGAAAGGAGGTTGGGGATATACTTGTGCCATAGGTGTGAAGGATTAGATTCTTCATTTCCCTCCAAAATAACCCACTTTGCAAGCTAGCATTTCATAAGTTGAAGGCTTAGCTTCTTTCTTCCTCATCCTACCAATTTTCGGCCTCTTCCATTATCAATTCTCTAGTTCTATTCTAGTTCATGAACTAGAAAATTAGGAAGTCTCATTGATGTGTGGACTATTTCAATGGAGGCAAGACATGTGCCTTGCTCTATTTCTGGAGAGCTCTCTATGTGAGGTCCAACTTTGCAATTTTATCTAGGACGATCCAGATAGGCAATCGATTTGCATTTTTGACTGGACATTCTCTAAGGTGTTGGCTATCTTTATTCATTTTTCTAGAATTTTTTAAGGTTATTTTGTGGGGCGATCGTTGCAATCCTTTCACTGTGCCACGAGCAAGTAGATTTTGGAACTAGTGAAGTGTTCACTTGTTTCATCTCGAATTTGCTTATCAAGATAATCCTCTATTTAAATCTTAATCTAAGGCATGATTTGATCACTATTTTTCTTGTAGGCACTAGTTACTTTATGTTTTGAAGTTTTGATTGTAGATCCTAGTATCTATCTTACTTTCATAAGGCGTGATTAGTGGTAAAGGGTTATACTCAAAAACTTGGTATTGATTTTGAGGAAACCTTTTCACAGGTTGCAATGCATAAGTACATTATAATTTTACATGTCCTAGCCACAAATTATGACTATGAGATATGAGAAATAGATGTGACAACCAATTTTCTCAGTGAAAATTGATAAGATAATCAAATCATTTGGCTTTGTCAAAAATGTGTATCAACTACGTGTGTACAAGAAGGCTAGTGGGACTAGTGTACAGTTTATTGTGCTTTATGTCAATGACATTCTTCTCATTGAGAATGAGAGAGCAATGTTAGAGTGCACTAAAGCTTGGTTATCTACTCAATTTTCTATGAAGAATTTGGGAGAAACATCCTACTTATTAGAAATACATATCTATAGAGATAGATTGAGGAAGATGTTAGGCCTTTCCTAAACACCATACATTGATAAGATACTAAAGAGGTTTAGTATTGAAGAATCCAATAAGGGATTATTCCTTATGAATAGGATCTCCATCTCTCTAAGTCTATAGAACCTAATATTGAAGACAAGAGACATAGAATGTTCCGCATACCTTATGCATCCACCATAAAAAATATAATGTTCAATGTATAAGTTTGGATGTTGCACATGCTCTAAATGTTACAAGCCACTTTCAATTCGACCTCTGTCAATGTCACTAGAAGGCTATTAAAGCAATCCTTAATTACCTAAGAAAGACTAAGGATTTGTTTATGGTATACGGCAATGGAGAATTAAAATTCGATAGGTTTTCGGATTCCAATTTTCAATCCGATGTAGATGAACTAAAATCTACTTCTAGATTTATATTTTACCTTAATGGTAGTAAGGTAAGTTGGAAGCGTTATAAATAAGACACCATAATCGATTCAATCACAAAGGCAGAATATATTACATCTTTGAAAACTACAAAGAAAACTGTTTGGATAAAAAAACTTTATCCAAGAGATGAATATAGTGCCTAGCATTACTGAGCTTGTAGTTGTCTTATGTGACAACAATAGAGCAGTAGTGCAAGCTAACAAGCCAAGATCTCATCAACAATCTAAGCACATTTTGAGGCGATATCATTTGATCAAAAATATCATTGATAAAGGTGACATCTGAGCAAAGAGGGTACCTCAAAAGAGAATATAGCAGATCCATTAACAAAACTCCAAATGGGTCTTAAGAATGTAAGAAATCAGCTTTAAAGCAAGTGGGAGGCCGCTGGAATAGTACCTCACAACCAATTAAAATGGCATGTAAACTATTTCACTTGTGATACAATCTTGATTAAATAATATTCATTATAAAAAGCAATCTTTAGCTAATGCTTATTTTACTTTACTAGCATTTGGTTGAAACCCTTAGATCCTAGAAGACTAAGACACTTGGTCTTGTACTGGGTAGTGATCATAAAACAAGCCTCACACAATAATAATCTTAAAATATTCCAAGTCATAAAATCTTATGAGACAGGGCATCTAAGATTTGGATAGACTTGCACTAATGATACATAAATCCAAGGAATTGGATATTGCTTTGTTTTATGAGCTTTCCATGTTAGATATAGGTGTATGCTAGTAGGTGTTTCTTAGAAAATAAATTTACTGAAAATGCACCTAGAGAATTCACTAGATAGTTGTAATGGCAAGTCAGTAGTGGTAAGTTCTCCAGCTTATGTTAGTGCATATAATTAGTCCTTTGACATAAGGATACATGATAACCTTATGTTTAGGTCCTTATGTTTTAACTCTTCCTTGACTGTTTTGTAAGTCATTTGGGCTGAGCTTGGATATGAGCTACTTAGACATAGAGATTTGTGAGATCTATGATAGGAACCATTTCTTCATCATTCTGAAAAGCAAGTGCATCTCCTATGTATTCTATAATGATTGATTTCACAAAATCCTTATACAAGGATGTATGCAATATGAAAAAGGAGTTTTTCTAAGATGAGGTCATAAAGGAAAATAGAACATTAGGAATAAAAACATAATTGTTGAGGCTATTAGGGAGCCAGCAAATATCTTGCCGTAGGTCTCTTTCGGGAGATAGAAAATAGAAGGATCATATTTACATGACAAGTGTAGAGATAGAATGGTTCTCCAAGGGAATATTCATTTTGGCCAATTACTTGGGCTCCATGGGCTCGAGGTTAAACATTGACCATGTAGATTTGGTACACTTCAATTAATGGAGATTAATTGAATTGACTTATTAGTTTAAAGAAGTTTAAACTAATGTGAATATTTAGATATTCTAAATATCATAGGAGTTGCGAGCCCATGTCCAATGAATGGTGGAACCTCATAGGTCATCTGCAAAAGCCAATAAGAAATCCTATTTGATGAAGGGAATTTTCTAAGAATTAGAAAATTCCACTTGACCGATTTTATGGAGGTAAAACTATTGGCCAATTTTTGGTCAATTTAGCTTGATCATTTAATTGTAAAATTGATTTAAATAATTTAAGGAGTTAAATTAGACCAATTACATTAAGGAGTTAATTTAAATTGGTGCTACATGACTATCAATTAGTCAAGTTAACTTAATGAGTTAACTTCTTCTAGCTTAAAGAGTCAAGCTAATTAACTTAAAGAGTTAAGTCAAGACAAATTAATTAAATTAAGGGGTTAATTTAATTAATGTGAAGAATTAATTTGAGGGGAAAATTTAAATGAAAGAGTTCATTTAGAGTGTATTATAATTTATTTGTATGACATTTTATGAGATGAAATGAAGATTCCAAATGAAATTCAAATACAAGTGAAATTCACATTTCACACATACAACTTGCCTTGCAAGTTGGGGCCAACCTCATAGGCGATGTGATGCCAACTTACATCACCCCTTCCTCTATGGGAATAATACCCTGTAAGCCAATGAGATTGGCCTTGTATAAATTATTTCTTTGCAAAACGAGCTTGATTGAATGATATTTTTATATGGTCATTTTCATCTTATGATTTGTTCCACTTCACTTGCATTTAGATGAAGCTCTTAGATCACCTAAGACTGCAGGACTTGATTTGGTGACCATGGAATAAGTCTCACACAATCATGATCTTAAATCTTTCAAGTCATAGGATCTTATGAGACAGGGCATCTAAGATCTAAATAGACTTGCATTAATGATGCATAAATCTAAGGGTTAGAGATTGCTGTGTTCCATGAGCAACTGTATGAGATACGAGTGTATGATAGTAGGTGTTTGTTAGAGAACAAGGTACTAAAGACCCACCGGAGTATCCACTAGATAGCCATAGTGGTGAGTCGGTAATGGCTAGCTTCTTGTTAATGCTACCGCACATTATTAGTCCTCTAACTTGAGGATCCATGGTAACCTTGCATCTAGTCCTCATGTTTTGCCTTTTTCATGACCACCTAGCATGTCTTTTGGGTTGAGATTAAGTATGAGCTACTTGGCATGGAGGTTTTTGATATCTAAGATGTAATCTAACTCCTCGCTATTGTGAAGGGTGAGTACATCTCCTATGTGTTCTATGATGATTGATTCCCAAAATCATTGCACAAGGTGCTGTGATAATTTGGAAAAGGATTTTTCCAAAGGTGAGGTCACACAATAGTGATCGTCCATTAAGAATATAGGCATAGTATCAAGGCTATTAGGGAGCCCACAAATGTCTTGCCGTTAGCGTCTTTCAAGAGATAAAAGGCAAAAGGACCATATTTGCATGGCACTCATAGAACAATGATGGTTTTCCAAAATATTCTTTTTGTCCAATTAGTTGGGCTCCATAGGGTTGAGGTTGGACATCAACCATGGAAATTGGGTACTCTTTAATTAATGAAATTAATTGAATTAAGTCGACTAGTTTAAAAGGAGGTTTAAACTAGAATGAATATAAATATTCAAAAGTTACAAGGAGTTGTCAGCCTATGTCCAATAAATGGTAGAACTTATTAGGTCACACACAAAATCCAATTTAGCTTCCTCATTAATGAAGAGAATTTTCTAAGGCATTAGAAAATGAAGTCTCTCAGTGAAGCGATTTTTGGTGCCAAGTTTAAGGGTCAATTTTAGCTTGATTCATTTAAGTGATAAATTAATCAAGTAATTCAATATTTAAATTAAACCAATAATTAAGAAGTTGATTATTTGGTGCGAACATAACCATCAATTTGTCAAGTTAACTTAAAGAGTTAAGTTAACGAATTTAGCTTAAGAAGTTATGCTAGTTTGATTTAAAGAGTTAAGTCAAAGGATAATTAATTAAATTAAAGAGTTTAATTTAATTAATTAGGAAGAATGAATTTTGGAGGGAAGATTCAAATGAGATTTGAAATGGCATTTTAATTAACTTGAAATGAGATTCCAAATGTAATTAAGATACAAATGAAATTCAAATGAGATTTGGATTCAAAATTTGCCACCTAAGCAACCCCACTTAGCCGCCCCTCTCATCGAATGTGTGATGCCACCTTGGAATCACACTATTCAGCATATATATAGCTTTAGAGAGGGGGTTTAGCCTGACCATGCTCAATGGTGTGAAGAATTAGATTCTTCTATTTCCCTCCAAAGCCTCTTACAAGTAAGCATTCATGTGTTGAAAGCTTAGCTTACTTCTTCTTCTTCCTACCCAAATTCGGCCTCCACCATTAGCTAATCTATGTTCTTAATCCATCTCAAGGGTATGGATTTGGGAAGATCTCATTGGTGTGTAGATCATTACAATAGAGGCAAGGAGGGTGACTTGCTTGTTTTTGAAGATTTACCTGCATAGAGTCCGACTTGGTGATTTTCTACATGGAGTTCCAAATAGCCTATTCGTATGAAATTTTAAATGGAAGTTCATAAAGGTGTTTGAAAGCTCCATATGTTTTTTTCAGAAATTTTTAAGGATATTTAATGGGGCGATCATCGCAATCTTCTCGTTGTTCCAAAAGTAGGCAGTTTCTAGAACTAGTGAAGTGTACACTTGCTACTCCTTGGATTTTTCTCTTCAAGGTAATCCTCTATATAAATATAAATCCTAGGAATGATTATATCCTTTTTTTTTCTTGTAGGTAATAGTTAATTTCATGTTTTGAAGTTTCAATATTAGATCCTAGTGCTTTACTTGCGTTCAAGTGGTATCAGAGCTTAAATCGTGCTTAGATTTGGATTTTATTTGGTTGATTGATTCATGTGATGGATTAATTTAGATCACCTTATTCTCAATTAAATTGATAGATTGGAGAATTTGGTTGATTTGTGTGTGGCATATTTTGATTGATGAATTAAAAGCATGCTATTATGTGTTTTAAGTGTTAAATCATGTAGTTTGTATGTTTTAATTTATAGTGATTAATGTTGAATGTTTATTTGGAATTAGTTGATGTTATATGTTGATATAGAATGTTAATTTGTGGCTGAAAGAGTTTTGGTCTTTTTGGATCCATTGTGATTGAAATTTTATTGGAGATTTTGAAGAATTTGATTATTACTTTTCCTAATTTTTGAAAGCATGTTTGAATACTTGAATTTATAGTTGTAAAAGATTTTTTGAATCTAGAAATCAATCAAAAATGTGTGTGTTGATGTTGAGAACATGTGCTAAATTGTTGGTGTATGAAAGTTGAGTGGATAACACCTAGCAAGCCTTGAACCCCCAAAGACAGGGCTGCTGGCACAGCCTAGGCACTGGCTAGGCAATGTGCACACGCTGTTCGCACAAGCTACCCAACCTTGTGTTGGGCTGCCAGGCAATCTAGTTTTAGGGCCATTTGGCGAGCTTTAAGTTATTTTTTCAACTACTTTGATGCTCAATAGATTTTTTCACTACATACATTAGGTGCACAAGTTTTGTGTAAGGTCTCAAAATTATGTTTGACATTTTTGAATGCTTTTGAAAATTGATTAAAGTTGATCTCCAATTTGTGGCATAAAAGTTATGTTTGGTTTAATTATTTTTTTTATGAGATAAGCATTTAATTGTTCGAATTAATTACTAATTCTAGATTTATTTATTGTTCATTTAATTATTAAATGAATGATGAATGAATGGGGATGATCATAAGCCTTTAATATTGATTTTGTTGGTTTCAAAGTTGATGAAATAGGTTATATTAAATGAGGCTTGCATGTCTCTTGTTCTATCTTATAAAAGTTATGAGAGTAAAATCACTAGGAGTGAGGATTTTCATTTCATGTAAATGTTACATAGAACAGGGAGACCTATGGAGGCATGGAGACTTTTTGAAGACCCATGAATGTATGTGATACACTCATGTAATAGTTTAGTTTAATCAACTTACTTAAAATCAACTGAAGTGATTTACCTATGGCTCTAAGTGCATCACTGGGTTAGGCTCATGGTCATCCCACCCTATGAGCATGCTAGGTGCATTTACTTATTTATACTTTTCATATCCTATTGATGTATGGGATGCATGATTAGGGTATAGAGAACCAAAATAAAAAGATAAAAATAATGAGATCTTTGCAACAAAAAAAAAATCCTTCACTTAGAATGTTCAAGTATTTTCAAATATTGAGTCAAAATGGATTCAAGTTAAAAGATTTTTAATTAATCCAAACCTTCCACCAATAGTGTATGCCATGATGATTCTATTGATTTTGTGTGATGGCACTTAGTCATGGGGGTAACACTTAGGAGGAAAGCTGTGAGCATACATTTAGCGTAAGACGCACCTTTAACTTGGGAACCCTCACACATTAGCACTCGATTAAGGGGGATGTCATGAGGCCATCTTGGGATAAAATTTGATTGACGGGTTTGGCTTAATGCTTAGTAATATAGATGGTGCACAGTCACGTGGGTCTATATAAAAAGTGAGGTAAAATATATAAAGAGTTGCATGAGATGCAATTAGCAAAAGTTGCTTACTCTTTGATTACTTATGGATGGTACTCAGTCACGAGGGTCTATTGGCAAGTCATTGAGGTCTTGATTCTCACTAGGAAATTTGATTTCCTGAATTCTTCTTGGGAATGAAGAAATTGATAAAATAATAGGAGAAAAACATGCTTGAAAGACCATGAATATGTTTTCAATATCAAATTCAATCA